>CM053034.1:43962403-44442403 GCA_028564925.1 Lithobates sylvaticus | reverse complement strand
TTAATGATATCAATCATACTCTTTAAATATAACAGTATTATTCTTAATCTGAATTGAGGGATTCTTCCTCAAAAAAGAACCCTCTCTTCTTTCGTCTGTTCCCATCTTATATAAATGTGCCTATGAATGATTTCTTGGTATATTCCAGGAGTTCGTTGCTGTGGGTGTCCTACTGCTGGCCCTCTTTCCTCCCCCCCACCGTGCCCCCGGGGCAGGGACGGACTGGGAATAAAATTCAGCCCTGGAAACAATTTCATACCAGCCCCACAGCATTATTATACCAGCGCAACAGCATAACGTCATTATTTTCTGGTTCGAGAAAGGGAAAACCATATATTTTAAAGCACATTTGAAGAGTGTATTATATAAAAGAAGACAGATATTAAATCACATAGGGATAGATAGATTTTATATATATATATATATGCCCCTCAAATGCAGCCTCACCAGTGCCCATCAAATGCAGCCTCACCAGTGCCCCTCAAATGCAGCCTCACTGTGCCCATCAAATGCAGCCTCACTGTGCCCATCAAATGCAGCCTCACTGTGCCCATCAAATGCAGCCTCACTGTGCCCATCAAATGCAGCTTTACTCTGCCTGTGAATGTGGCCTCACTGTGCACACTATTGTGGCCTCACTGTGCCCACCATTGCGGCCTCACCATGCCCACCACTGCGGCCTCACCGTGCCCACCATTGCGGCCTCACCGTGCCCATCAATGCAGCCTCACTTTGCCCATCAAATGCAGCTTTACTGTCCTGTGAAAGCAGTCTCACTGTGCCCATGAATGTAGCCTCACTGTGCCCATGAATGCAGCCTCTCCTGTGCCCCATGTCTCCGTCTGCAGTCCCTGTCTGTGGGAAGGTGTGTTGTTGATGCTCGGTACAGTACCTTGCATGCCAGCAGGATATCCATGATGGCCAGCAGCAGGCAGGGGCTGTTCTCGTTTTGGATGGGGACAGTGGCTCCTTCCAGAGGATCTGTTTGGTGTGAGATGGAGTGGTCCCTGGCCACCTGCACCTTCAGCCGTCCTCACTTTCCGGCCCCAGTCAGCCTGTCCCCTGGTCCTGGGGAAGTGGAGAGCACTGGGTGGGAGCTGGAGAGAAGGGGGAGCAGAGAGTACTGGCGGGGTTGGAGAGCACATGGGTGGGGGCAAAGAGCAGGGGGGAGTGGAGATCACAGGGGGTGGGGAGTGCAGAGCACTGGGGGGGCAAAAATAACAGGGGTGGAGAGCACGGGAGGCTGAGAGCACTGGGGGGGGGGTAAGAGTGTGGGGTGGCGAAGAGCACTAGACGGGAGCTTGAGAGCACTGGGGGGGGCAGAAAAACAGGGCTGGAGAGCACTGGGGGGTACAAAGAGCAGGGGGGAGTGGAGAGCAATGGGGGGGGGAGCTTGAGAGTACCCATGGGGGCCAGAAAGTACAGGGGTGGAGAGCACGGGGGACTGGAGAGCACTGGTGGGGTTGGAGAGCACATGGGTGGGGGCAAAATGCAGGGGGGAGTGGAGAGTGCTGGGGGGAGCTTGTGAGAGAACTGGTGGGGGAAAAAAAAAAAAAAACAGGGGTGGAGAGCACTGTGGGGGGTAGAGAGCACTGTGGGGGGTAGAGAGCACTGTGGGGGGTGGGGAGCACTGTGGGGGGTGGAGAGCACGGTGGGGGCTGGAGAGCACTGGGATGGGGGCTGGAGAGCACTGGGATGGGGGCTGGAGAGCACGGAGGGGGCTGGAGAGCACTGGGATGGGGGCTGGAGAGCACTGGGATGGGGGCTGGAGAGCACTGGGATGGGGGCTGGAGAGAACTGTGGGGGGCTGGAGAGCACTGTGGGGGGTGGGGAGCACGGAGGGGGCTGGAGAGCACTGGGATGGGGGCTGGAGAGCACTGGGATGGGGGCTGGAGAGCACTGTGGGGGGTGGAGAGCACGGTGGGGGCTGGAGAGAACTGTGGGGGGTGGGGAGCACGGGGGGCTGGAGAGCACTGTGGGGGCTGGAGAGCACTGTGGGGGTGGGGAGCACGGGGGGGGGGGGGTGGGGAGCACTGTGGGGGGTGGAGAGCACTGCGGGGGTGGAGAGCACTGCGGGGGTGGAGAGCACTGTGGGGGGGGGGCACAGGGGGCTGGAGAGTACTGTGGGGGTTGGGGAGAACTGCGGGGGGCTGGAGAGTACTGTGGGGGGTGGGGAGCACTGCGGGGGGCTGGAGAGTACTGTGGGGAGCACTGCGGGGGGTGGGGAGCACTGCGGGGGGCTGGAGAGTACTGTGGGGGGTGGGGAGCACTGTGGGGGGGGGCTAGAGAAGGATGGGGAGAGGGGGGGCAGAAAGAACAGGGGTTGAGGGAACTGTGGGGGGTGGCTGGAGAGTGTGGTGGGGGAGGAGAGCACTGGGGGGGCACAAGGAGAAGGGGGTGGGCAGTAAAAGAAGTTGGATGGGGGATCAGCAGGGGGGCGGCATTTAGAGGAAATGAGCTTTCTATAGTCCTCCATGCAGCCGCTGAATGCTTGATTCTCCTCCTCTCCCTCCTCCAAGCATTCAGCGGCTGCATGGAGGACTATAGAAAGCTCATTTCCTTTATATGCGGCCCCCCTGCTGATCCCCCATCCAGGCACACTGTTTACTCACAGGCATCTCTCCTGTGTTTCACGGAGCTGGCCGGGTCTGTGTTCGGCAGCCGCTCCCGCTCCGTAACACGGTCCCGCCCCCCTAGACCGGCTGTGTGATAGGTGGATTCTTCTATCTACTATCACATGAGCCGGTCTAGGGGGGCGGGACCGTGTTACGGAGCGGCCGCCGAACACAGACCCGGCCAGCTCCGTGTTCACAGGAGCATGAGAGGGGAGCACAGAAGCCGCAAAGCGGCCCCAGGGCAGGCAGCCTACCGGGAAATATCCCGGTATCCCGGTAGGCCAGTCCGGCCCTGCCCCGGGGGACCGCTCTGGGGTTCCTCTCTGGCGAGTCAGCCACAAGTGTGACTCCTTGCAAGCCACATACGGCCTGGATAACCTGCCGTGCCTTGATTCACCAGTGAGAGCCAGATTTGGAAGCCACCGGGAAAAACGATGGGATTTTTATGAATACCCATGCAGAAGACCATTCCAGACACTACACGTATACTGGTAATTATATTGACAAAAAATGCATATGGACATGAGTGTAACACACTAAAACACATAACTGAGTAGTTGCTGTTACACTGTCTCTTTATCCCAACAGACAAAAAATACTCTGAGGAAGACCGATACAAACAACAGGTCGAAACGCGTCAGTTTTTTGTCACATCTTATACAATCACCTCCTCTGACTACATCAGTCGAGGTGTTAGGTGTTATTTGTTGGCTATACCTTGTGTACTGTATTTGTATTTTATTCTGTATGGGCTTGTGTTTTACACTTTTTTTTATGTGTCATTCAATTTTTAAATTTAAATAAACATTGTAAATTGATTTGGACGGACTTGGTCTCTCACTAAATACATCCGTTTGATAATCCTTACCAGACGCTTTGCTGCCTAAAAACCCCACCACACAGGGAGAATCTTCTTCTTTTTTTTTTTTCTTTTTCTGTCTGAAGAAGTCTGGCCAAAAGTGGTCTTCATAGAAGAATTGCAGCCAAAAAGCCATACCTCTGATGTGGAAACAAGGCTAAGTGACTCATCTATGAATGAAAACATAGGAACTGCGGTACAGGAAAATGACAGCAGGTGCTGTGGACTAATGAGTCAAAATTTGAAATATTTGACTGTAGCAGGAGACAGTTTGTTAGCCAAAGGGCTGGAAAGCAGTACAATAATGTCAAATGCAAGAGTGTCTGCAGGCAACAAAGCATGGTGGAGGTTTTTTCAAGTTTGGGGATGCATTTATGCAAATGGAGTTGATTTGGTCAGGATCAATGGTGTCCTCAATGCTGAAAAATACAGGGAGATACTTAGCCATCATGCTATACCGACAGGGAGGCATGTGATTGACCCCAAATTTAATCTGCAGCAGGAAAATGACCCCAAACATTCAGCCAATATCATTAAGAACTATCTTTGGCGTAAAAAAAGTACAAGGAGACCTTGAAGTGATGGTTTGGCCCCCACAGAGCCACAATCTCAACATCATTGAGTCTGTCAGCTTACATCCACAGTCGATCTGTTTTTAGTTCTCCAAGATGTTTGAAACAACCTACCTGCCGAGTTCTTTCAAAAACTGCGTGCAAGTGTACTTTGAAGAACTGATGCTGTTTTTAAGGCAAAGGCTGGTCACACCAAATACTGATTTAAGTTGAATTTACTTTCCATTTTAGATTAAAAAAACTATTAACATTTCTATGTCTGAAAGCATTCCTAATTTACAGCATTTTTTCATATCTGCCTATAACTTTTGCACAGTAGTGTATATATAGACATACTTTAAATGGTCACATTAAAAAGATAGGTTCAGCTTTTATGGTAAACAGGAATTGCTCTTTTTTTTTTGGTAAAAAAAGTTGTTTCCAAATGGCTATTGACGCGTGTGTTTAATATGTTTAGCGCTCAGACATGTATTACTGGGGTTCCTTTGGAGTACTTGTGTAAGATCCCTTTCCTTTAGCAAAATGGGCCTATGCGTCATAAAAATATTAAGAATGTTTTCAGGATTGTCATAAATATGGGGTATCACCTGCTTTTACCTTTTTTTTCTGTTTATGATCATATGTAGCTTTACTTCTGTTCTTCATTTTTTTTCTATATAAAACCTACAAACATTTTTGATGGACCCCCTCAGAGGACTTATCTATCAGATTTTGATTTTATTTTTCAAATTCTTTCATGATAAAAAAAAAAAATATATATATTTTTTGCCTGCTGTCTGCATTTCTCTCTTTGGGGAATTTGGATGCTGACTCACAATTGACTAAACCATTTGTTTCTATACTCTATATTGCTGTAAAGATTTTACCATCCTTCTCTTTCTTTATGGGCAGGTCCAAAAAATTGATAGATGCTCTGTGGATTTCACCTGTGAAGAACATCCAGCTGTGGCTAGTGTTCAGGCCACAATTTCTTTAACCACTTCAACCCCGGACCAATTGGCAGCCAAAGGACCAGGCCCCTTTTTGCAATTCGGCACTGCGTCGCTTTAACTAACAATTGCGCGGTCATGCGACGTGGCTCCAAAACAAAATTGGCGTCCTTTTTTTCCCACAAATAGAGCTTTCTTTTGGTGGTATTTGATCGCCCCTGCGGTTTTTATTTTTTGCGCTATAAACAAAAATAGAGCGACAATTTTGAAAAAAATGCAATATTTTTTTACTTTTTGCTATAATAAATATCCCCAAAAAATATATAAAAAAACATTTTTTTTCCTCAGTTTAGGCCGATATGTATTCTTCTACATATTTTTTTGGTAAAAAAAATCGCAATTAGCGATTATTGATTAGTTTGCACAAAAGTTATAGCGTTTACAAAATAGGGGATAGTTTTTATAGCATTTTTATTAATATTTTTTTTTTATTAGTAATGGCGGCGATCAGCGATTTTTATTGTGACTGCGACATTTTGGCGGACACATCGGACATTTTTGGGACATTTGTCATTTATACAGCAATCACTGCTATTTAAATAGCACTGATTCCTATGTAAATGACAGTTGTAGTTAGGGGGTTAACCACTAGGGGGCGGGGAGGAGTCAGTGTGACGTGTTGTGTTTTTTTTTTTTACAGTAGGGGGGCGTGGCTGTACGTCTGACGTCATTGATCGGCGTTCCCGATGACAGGGAACCGCCGATCACTGACAGTCAGTGTAGGAAGCGCGGGGAGAGGTTTGTTTACACAAACCTCTCCCCGTTCTTCAGCTCCGTAACCCGATCGCGGGATACCAGCGGCGATCGGGTCCGCTGGTCCCGCGGCCGTGGTCACGGAGCTCCCGACCGGGTCGCCCCCGGGCAGGCAAATTAAAGGGGACGTACAGGTACGTGCTTTTGCCTGCCCGTGCCATTCTGTTGACGTATATCTACATGAGGTCGGGAAGCGGTTAAAGGAACTTTCAGATTTATTTCATAAAATACCATGATCAATAATACAAGCTGTTTATGGAATAATTTGACTTAAGAGCCAATCTAAACCCGAAAACAAAAATGTAATAAATTGCAGCTAAACAGCCCTTATATGTTGCAGCTGCATTTGTCTTAATTTTTTCAGGCTAATAACATTTCAGCAAGTACAGAAAATTGACATGTTCATCTTACCAGAAATGCAGCGTCTTAGTCCATTCCTAGGAGTTTACATGAAAGTACAAAGTGAACTACTATACTAATCCAATGAATTCTCCATGCAATGGAAATGAACAGAGACAGACATGTTTGAAGTCCAGCATGTGTGACAGCTATGGCTGCCCCCATAGCTACAATGGAGAAATAATGTGTGTAGACATAAATGCACAAGAAGTGTGTTGTTTATAAGATCACCAGGTAAAAATAAAGAAGAAAAAAAAAGCCAGAAAAAAATTATAATAATGCAGCCACCACATTTCAGGACTGGTAATCTGCAATATATTAAATTTATTGAGGGAAAGAGGGGAGTCAAGTATGCTTTAACTATGTGAAACACAGCTAAACAATGTAATTAAAGAATAAGTTCACCTTTTTGGGCAGAATTTCACTTTTTTTTTTTTTTTTTACAAATACGAAAACAATAACAGAAAAAAAAAAATAAAATAATTTTTTTTGGATCTATCCCTCTCCATTGGCCAAATTTCTGAAAAAATTATAGTCAAAGCATTTTCTTATACTTTCCCCTTTCCTCTCTCCCTATCTCCTTGTTTCCTGTTAAGTGTGGAGGCGAGGATACTGCGCCCTTAGCTCCCCATCCCCTCTCTGCAACCCCCCCCCCCCCAGAAAAAAGAAAAAAAAATGTTTTAAATATAACCCCTCCTCATTTCCCCTCTTCACTTCCCTCCTCTCCGCCCTCCCCCCTTCCTATTTAAATTTATAATGTGTTTTTATATACAACCCTCCCCCCCACATCATCATTTCCTCCCTGTGTAGTGCCTACCCCCCATCCTCACTTTAATCTATATTGTTTATTTACTAAACACACTCCCCCACTCCTATATTTTCAAATAAGTAATATCTCTTTTATGTATATGTATATACACACACACGTGCACACCCACTAGTGAATCTGTGATCCTCCCTTACCCCTTTCTTTATTTATGAGGTGGAGAGAATCTTATCTCAGCCACCACTATATATCCCTAGTAATGTGCCTCTTCATGAGGAGCATAGAGAAGGGGAGAAGAAAAAAAAAAGAGAAAAAAAAGAAGGGTTTTTCAATGCCATGTCTGGCCCAGCCATCCCAATGTGCTTTTCTCTCACTTACCTCAACCACCATGAGGTTTTAAATCTTGTCAGTTTATTTGTATTTTTAAAATAGATTTTAAGATTACATCACTTCCCGTAGCTTATATCAGCATTCACTTCCTGTTAGGTCATCTCCCAGAAGCTTTCACTTCCTTGTTGCATCACAGAAGAGGGTGTGATGGGGCGTGTTCACTACTCTGGATCACACCTCCCTCATTACAATACCACCATCCACCCACTTCCTATACAATCTAATTGTACAATCTCTTCTCCCATCAGCTATGTAGTACAAGGGCCTGTCTAGCTACACATTGAATGGAATATCAGGGGTGTCCTCTATTGCATAGTTCTAATATATCTAAAGATCAGATATACAAGTACATAAGAAAGAGTGAATAGAAGCACTCAGTTGTCAGGTCTCGTTCATATCTGCGCATAGCGAAAACTCATATTCCAGCATGCATTTGTTTTGGGTGTTTTGGAGCGTTTTCACTCATCACGCATAGGGCAGCCCATTCACTTAAATGGGCTGCCCTACGCGCAACAATCGCCCCAGAGAAGCTCCAGAACTTTTTTTTTTTGGAGTGGAGCGTGGTGTGTTACTGCAGTTTTTGGTGCGTTTGCTGCACTCAGGAGCCGTTAACATGTAATGACAACACTAACATGATGCAAATTTGCAGTGTTTCTGAAATGCATGGCAAAGATCGCATTTTCTGTGCAGTTTGCCATGCATTTGGAAACACACAGATGTGAATGGAGCCTCCTTGTTCTTGTGTAAACGCATCAATTGGGAGCGCATGTTTTTTGGCTCGTTTTTCCAGTGACATACATAGGGCAGCTCATTGATTTCAATGGGCTGCGCTCCACCTGGCAAAGTAGCTCTTGGGACATTTTTTACTGCATTTGTCACCTGTTTAATGTGGCAAAATGTGTTTGGTGTGCTGTTAACAATTAATGACACTGAAAGCGCAACTAGGTAATTCTAGGTGTATAAAATGTGGCCATATCCTATACAATCTGATTGTGCAGAGATTTTACAATCTCCTTTAGATGTACAAAAACTATATAATAGGGGGAAACACCATCAATCCAATCACTCTGTATGCAATCAGGCAGGCACTACATCAGGGGTGTTCTGTAGGCTGCATGCAGCCCCAGGGGAATTAGCATGTACCCTGATCCCCTCTGAAGAGATGCTGGTGAATCCAGACAAATGCACACATGGAGGAATGCCGGGGGTGCAGTGAAAACTTAGTCGATGGGTGAAAGTGTGCTAATGAGGTCAGCTGGTAAACGCCTGTATACCAGGAAGTCTCTGAAGTTATCTGCAAAATATAGCCATGGATAAGGTAGGCCTTGTTTTTAAAATAAAAGAAAACTTGTATTTTTGTGCAACCGATGTACATTAATGGTATATTGGTACAAAGGGGAGCTGGATTTTAGAAAAAAAAAAAAAAGAGGTGAACTTAGCCTTTAAGACATGAATGCCAAAAATATTGCCGAGATCTAGGACCAGGTCATATTTTAAGAATTCATAAAAATACTCCAATTTTCAAATTAAGGAAAGTCCCAAAAATCCCTGAATGTAGAAAAGCATATATAATTATACATTTATTAAACCAGACCACACAAACATGACTTGTCTCACTTTTAATTGAAAGCAGCATTTTCCCACAATGTATAAATACTGTATTTTAAACGCACATGAAAAATACAACTTCTAAGGCACCCAGAAATGTGTCCATTTACTAGTTACAGGATTATTAACAAATATTTTTTTTTCTTTTTCTAAACACGATCAATATACCTATTCAGAACTATTTACAGGAAGAGAAAGGAGGACATGTACCATGTGATACTAAATATATAATATACAAACATTATATATACACATTTGCATGTCTTATACCATCTAACAAAAAATAAGGAACTATAGTTCTTCAACAGTGCAAACATACATAACTAGTTATTTCATTGCAGAAACCTAAACATGGACTTTTATATTTAAACTAAAACTTCTCAAATGGTTTTATGCCCTTGACCAGCAATTCCATTACCGATTGAATGAGCAAGTTTAACAATTATGACATTCAGAAAAACTGCTCAGATGTACAGCCTGTTGTTGTGGGAATGAATGTGCTTATGTCAAATATTTTTCACTTTTAGTGAAATCTTAAAGGGGTTGTCCACTAAAAATAAATAAATAAAAAAACAAAACAAAAAAACAATCCCTTGATTTCCTATAGGGTCATGGATACTCCAGTAGTGAGATCTCCCTGCCGTAGTTCCAGATTCTGTTTCTGGGAGGGTTTCCATGCTTGAGCAGCCCCTCTTGCATTCAACAAAATAAAATCATCACAAAGTGTGGGACCCCCCATAATAGTCACAGCAGGTGTACAGACCCAGGAACTGAAGCCAAAACATCTCACCAACAAGATCCCTGAGAAATATAGGAAGTTGTCAAGTGGTTTAAATTTCCAGTATTTATCAAAAACTGAACTAGAAGTTTTGTGTGGACTGACCTTTAAAAAATACCTCTCTTCAAAATGACTAATTTGGGTGGATGCTAATGGAGGAAGCCTGTGAGTAAATACCTCATTTATATTCAGCTTCCCTGTGCTGCCCCTCTGCTGAATTGCTCAGTCAAATACCTGAAGTTTCTGGCGATAGGGGAGCATATGACCTCCTTCCAGGATGCAGTACTTGCACCCATGTAGATAGTCTTAAGGCCTGAACATTATCCTCTGACGAGTGGCATGGCTTCACCAACCCTATGTAAGCTTCAACACAGGTGATGGAATGTGAAGCAAGAAAGCACTGGGAAGGCGAGTATAAGTGGGTTGGGGGAAGGCTAATAAGAGACTGTCCCTATGGCCTTGATGGGCTAATTGACAGTCTGGGCTAATTGACAGTCTCTATAAAAATGAAACCTTTGCTACAAGTTGTCCTTAAAAAAACAGCCCCCACCCTCTGGAGTGCAACCCATGTGGTTCAATACTCACTTCCATCTCCTTGTTCCATCAATCTTCACTTTATAGTCCTGCCAAGAGATGCACAGCCTTTCCTCCGAAAGTGTCCCCACTTGGATCCTTTTCATCCTGCCCCATTATTCATGGGAGTGATTCTTCAAAGTGCAACTATCCCCATAACTTTAGAATGTGGCTGCCGCACGCAGGAAAAAGAGGAGCCAAAGGATCAGAAAAAAGGCTGTGCAGCTCTTAGCAGAAACGCACAGTGCAGATGAGTGGAATGGGGTCAGAGGTAAGTGGTGGACCATGTGGGCTGCACTCAGGGTGGAAGAGGCATGCCCTAAATGACAACTTCTACTAAAGGTACAGTTTTCATTTAAAAGTTAGGGAGCAGAGACCAAATTCTTTTGAAAAACGTCATAGTGCTGGATCTTATGTAGACAAATTGAAGATACATTTTACAGACAAGCTACCTCTGTAACCTTCCATCCAAAATAAACAGCAAAATGATTCTGGTATTTAAAATGTTCCCTCTTTGTACTACATCTGTGCAGTATAACTCTTGGACAACTAACCAGTACAAGTTAAAGGTTCAATAACCAAACTGTGACTGGACATCACCTTCAACAATAATGATTGTTTACACACAAAATTATGAAAATGTCCTCTACAAATTGCACTCTCAACTTGTGAAGTGCCACAGAATATGTTGGTGCTATATAATGAAAAAAGACCAATATTAATCCACACAAAGGACCAACAGGAAGACACAGTGATGCTGATGGTTGATGGACGGCTTCTGCAAATTCTGCATATGTAGTTTGATCAAGAGATACATTTGGTCCCGGAGCTGCAGAAAATTCCTAATGATTTTGCTGCAGTTTTGTATTACTACATGCTGAGATTTGCCCATTAAAATTTGAATTTGGAAGACAATATGACTCCTATAATAAAGTTCATAAGTAACTTATTCAATGTCAGTGGATGTTAAAATACCATTACAAAAGCTAGTAAAGGTTGGAGAGCAGTGATAACAATACATCTGTCCAGCATGCTTTAAGTCACATCCTACAGCAATAACTTCTTTATATACGAACATAGTTTCTTCATATTGCATCTAAAGATGCAGCAGGGGAGCTGTCATCCTATAAGTTATAATGCTTTGTACAAGCTACATTTACATACAAATTCATTGCTAAGGAGATCATATCAAAGCCACTTCATGGACACAGGCACTGGCCCTTTAAAAGTAAAGGGTTGTGCCAATTTTTGACAATAAAAAAAAAAAAAACACATGGCACAGTCAACAAGAAAGTTCTTTCTGACACAAGAAAATGGGTAATATCTAGTGTTTATATGAGTTTATTTGTTGCGTACAGTGGCAGGACAGTGGGCTGTATTTCCTGAAAATAATATAGAGTCTACAATTTTCGACCTTTCCTACAAGTGCTGGTTGCCCTGCTGCCGAATGCTCACACCTCTTGTTTGAATATTTTCAGTCACTGACCGAGAAAAAGTATGTAGACAAGGACTTTTGACTTGCCTAATTTGAAATTGTTCCATACCAGTCCTCAACTTCTCAAAAGGAGGTTAGCAACAAGAGCCCCCATATATCTCTCATGGTAACATTAATTTAAAGTGGAACTCATCAAGTGAATATTTGATATGTTATAGTGAACATTTAGAAAATTAATTGTGTAAATCTAAATTCTTTGCTGCCTCTGACTGCTAGTCTCATGGGATTTAGTGGTAACACTACTGTTAGGCTCACTGTTCTCAGTGCTAAAGGCTCTGATATGAGGAACGATGGAGCAGGGCTCAGAGATTGCAGTCTTTTTTTTTTTAACAAGAAAAGAGATTGCAGTCTTTAAAGGAATTGCAACAAAAACGTAAGAGTGCCATAATGTGTAAATATATTGTGTATGCTTGCATATTATGGCAAAAAAAGCTCCAGAGGGCCTCAAATGTTTATTGTGGTATGGTGGTTTTATTCTGTTTTAAATGTGCTTAGGAAATGGTACTGCTAACCAATGACCATGCACCAGGCTGTGTTTTAGTTATCAATCACTTCATCAAACCATAGCACTTTTTCTTTGCAGCTAGTTAACAAAACTTCAAAAAACTGAATTTTTTAGCAGGTCTTAAAGATGTTCTGCAGAAAATAATTATAACCTTAGTCACAGCAGTCACCTAGTCAGCGGTTTTCAGTCCCACCTGTTCCATGAGTTCCATAGAAAAGACTTGGTTTTCTGTGAACTCTCAGCCCTTGTCTAACATTGCTAAGATTATCAGGATGTTAGGGAGGGTGCTGCTAAAGAAGAGGGCTGACACTTTAATTATCCCTAGAAATGAATGTGGTTAACGATGCAAATTATTTAGCTGCCTTCTGTGATTAAAATTGGTCCTGGAAGGCAGGTGTCTAAACAATGATGGGCAGTGACATAGCTCTTCAACTCTGACTACATTGCCACAAAACCTTCTCCAAGAAATGGCTGACGGGTATTAGTGACACATGATGAAATACTAATCGTCCAAATACAGGAAATAATACTTGTTCTCGGTCTGTGCCACTTTGCACAAAGTCTGGTAACAAAAATACTTTCTGCCCTAAAAACTGTACCGTAAATAAATATAACTTGAGCAAAGAAACACTAGAAATCACACAAAACACAAGCGGCATCAGTATCATTGCCTTAACAAATAACTTAACAATAACTTATTAATTACAAATATATTCGGTAAACTGGATGTTTTTCACATTGTGTTAGAGAATTTTATCATACCATATACTGGTAGTTTCAGAGACGTGTGTATTACACAATTTATACCATCTTTTATAAAAAAAAAAATACAGCCAGCATAGGACCTGCATTAGCTTTCAGTGACACTAACTTTTTAGACCCTTTCTATTGGGAGGGGGCTGCCATGAGTGAATGTGTGTCAGTCAATGATATATGTCAAACTTACAAAACAAAAAAAACAATGTAGGTCCAAACAACTGATCTTGGCCCTGTAAGTGACAAGGACTAAATAATGCAGCCTTTTTAAACTAAGGACTTGAAGTTCACCCAAAAGGTGTTTCTTGAGCAATTTATGACTCTCGGATAAGTAAGCATGTACATCAATGAGCTTTCAAACTTTTTTATGGGGGATGCATTCTTTCAGCTGACCACCAGTATAATGAGGCCCTTCTCTCACCGACTCCCCAATAACCACCAAGGTAAGGAGGTCCGTCTCCCACTGATCACAAATGTAAAGAGGCACTTTACATTTACCATCATAGTGTGCAGACTTTTCTCCACTAAACTAAACAGTGAGGCAACACTGCATTATTTCACTGTCTGCAACTATATTCTGGCCATTATTTTTTATTATTATTAGTTTCATTCCATTATTACCAAAACATTTTTCCTTGCATAGAACAGCCCTGGGTGTCAAATACACCTCCATATTTCTTATTTTTTACATTTATACTAGCTATACTAAAACAGAGGGTTCCTTTAGACCTGGAAGTTATTTTAGGGTTCCTCCATGTTAAAAAAAGGTTGAGAAGAGCTGTAATAATAACTGAAGAGAATATTTTGCAGACATGGAAGAGCTTCTCATAGTAACCAGAGAAAAGCATTAGAAACTAAAGAAAAAAACGTGAGAAAAATATATTCTTTAACTCTTTATAGGTTAATAACCTCATTAGAGTGTTTTTTTTTTTATTGTTCCACTGAATGTACAATGAAATTCATTGACACACTGGTGTTCTGAAGTCTTTGCATATATCCTAAAAATGGTGACATGCACAATTCAGCAAGAATATCTCCAAAAGCCAACAAGCTGACTGAAATTGAACTCGATCATTAGACCACCATCTGTTGAGCAGATGGCGGTGGAACAGGCCCGCTTTTGGGATGTGTGTACCAGGCTTAAGTCTAGCCAATGTCCCATTTTTCTGTTTTTAGTTTTGGGTGGGAGATTTCCTCAACTTCCTGTTACTATGACACCTATACAGGAAATAAAGAGATTGACTTTCACCAGAACAGGAGGGCATGTTCAGCTATAAAAACACAGAAGTGCTGTCTCCTCCCCACCCTACTAAAACTACATGTATCCATTTCTGTTTCCTGAAGTCAGCTTACTGAAATATGATGGGTGGTTACGATGTTGCCTTTTTACTTATTTTATAAGCCTTTAAGTTTGTGAAACTAAATTCTTAAACAACAGATTGTAATTAATGTCAAAGCGTATAAAAAATATATGCTAGGTGCAGAAGCATAATAAAGTAATTCAATAGGAACAATAATCAATGGCGATATCCAAATTGCAGTAATTGATAGCAACAAAATTAATGCCATTTTCTGGAGTTGAATTAATAAAAGATCGAGGAGTTGGCTTGTTTTGATGAAGCTGGATATTAAAGGCAGATATACAATTCTGTACATGGTATATGCATATTTTCTCAAGCAACACACTATAAAAATACAGTACTACAAAATTATATCACCAGAACAATTTTTAAACGTTGATTGCTTGTAACAACTAGAACAATTTTTTCTTTTCATCCAAGTTTTCATATGACATTATCCTGTGCTATCTTGACTTTGTCAAGGTTTATAACCTGCAGCCATCTCCTCCCTGCTAGAAAAAGTCACATGAGGCACCCAACTAGCAAAAGGCACACTATTCACTTCAAACTGAAAGAATAGTCTTTATTGCCTAAGGGGCATCAGATTTAAACAATCACTCCCACCAACTTTCTAATTGGATAAGTTAGGTCACGTGTTTGTTATCATGAACCTTTGAGACAATTGTGGTGTACTGCTTCTTCCTTTTTATATGACCCAAAGTCATGAGAGCTAAGCATCGCCTTGGAATCCCGCTACAATGTACTTTGGGATAAACAATGGCTAGTTGTGTCCTAATCCTGGTACTTGCAGTGGAATGTTGAAGCTAAGAGAGTTGGTGAAATTTGTTCTAGTTTTCCCTATGTGGTGCATCTCAAGGCACGATTCTTACTGTCTCACTGTTGGAAAGTAGCCTTTTTGGACATGGCTACCCAATGGTCACAGATACTTAGTGGAGTACTTGACACACCTTGAACCAGTGGCATGGTGCACAATTTTTACCCAAATAAGTATTGTTTCTCTTTCTCCCTTACTGCCCAGCTTTAAACTCACCATGCAGCAGAAGATATATACAGTACTTCATAGTAGACCTGTGAAGCAATGCTACAGGCTTGGTGAAGGAATGTCTTTCACATGTCCCCCTGTGCTCGGTCATATGCCATAAATTGAGGTGGATTCACCAAGAGTCCCCTGCAATAGTCCTGTAGCTGTTCTGTGCATCTATGCCACCTAGCACATTTGCACGTTGCCTTTTGCATTATTTTAGCTTCACAATAGGGTAGTATAAGTGGTTCGGGAACCCTGCCAAGGCATGGCTTCAATGGTGCACGTGACCGAGCACCTCTGTGCTCTTCCGTCTCATGACTGGCTGTTTAATTGACCAACCTATTGGTTCAGCCAATGCCAATTGCAGTAGGAGGGTGAAAATGTGAACACAGAAACACTTTGGAAATATTGCCAGGGAACAAATTCTAGTTCTTCATAGCTTAAAGGAAGATATGTCTACAAGAGTTATACATTGTCTACAACCAAAAATGTTGGAAACAGCAAAAGGTAAACAACCCTCCAATTACATTGGGCCTAAAGATTAAAGGAAATCTGTGCTGAGTGAAAACATGCAGATTCCCATTCCTGACCTCCTCCTGAAAAAAAAAAAAACATCCGATAGCTGCACGTGCATTCAATACTTTCTGAAATATTAATTGGCAAAAGCATGCAGCCAGTGCCAAGAGAAATATGGACATTACCAACCTCCACTTGAAAATGATTATTGCCTGGCAAGACAGCCTGTTCCTCTGACTTTGGTACTTTCTCACTGACTTGGAACTCCTGATCTACCTACATGTTCTGGGAGAGTTACACAGGAAGTTCTGAAGCTGTTAGATCAACATGACAGCTAGGCATCAAGCATATTCAGCAGAAGTCTGCAAAGCCAGCCTCCATATTTTTCTCAGCACAGGTTTCCTTGAAGTCAGCATGGGGTTGGAACTTCTGACCCTCAGGTTTTAGCTCAAAGACATAAAAATGATTGAAAAGCTTGAATCAACATGACCACCAGGCAACTAGAATTTTCTGAAGGAGGAGTCAGTCTACATAGTTCAGTTAGCATAAGCATAATCTATATGGTAAATGAGAAAAAAGATAATGTATTTCATCTAATAAAAAAACAGTCATTTGGTGGTCATAGATCTAGAGCACATATTCTGGAAGTCTATAAGAGGCTTCTTGGTTTTTAAATTACACATTGTCTTCAGTTATAGTAAATCTAGGTCGATTTTGTATGTGGAAAACTCACGCAGAATAACAGATACACTTAAAAGACAAAAATAACGAACATGGTCAGAGATCTCCAAAGTAAAGCAAAGAATATATCTAAAAAAATATATATCATGACTGTGATGAGATGGTCAAGCCCTGAACCTCATCTAATTAATCTGTAACAATAAGAATGTGCAACCTCTGACACAAAATGTGAATTTCAGCAAAATGAATCAGAGAAAATAAATTTCAGCGGCTTTGGACATTCACAGGCTATGGACATTCAAATATTTACATATTATTAACAAGAAGTACATTTGCTTTACAGCAAGGTGCCAATGGCCACTAGTAGTTGATTGCACTGTGGAGAAATTCATTCTCAAAGTTCATAACAAAAGTACTGAAGTCGTTCCATTCTTTCTCTAAGCAGCTCAGCTCACCCTGCCCCTCTCTCCCTGCCTTTCCAATTTGTAACATAAATTTGAAACGGGTGCTGGTAAGGGGAAGCAGGGTGAGCTGAGCTGCAGAGTCACTGTTGGAAGGAGTACAGTGAGCTGTTTTTGATGGCTTAACATAAACCTATGGGCTGCAGCACTCAAATATAAGTGCGTTTTCGCTCAGGCCTCATTCACATGGCCAAAATCGGCCATGGTACAGCAAGTATACTGTAGATATTTGCTGCCGGGAGCCCAAGTGTTTGTGGACAGCCATAACAGAAAGCCTGTACTAGGCAATTACAGGCAGAAAGGAGCCACGGCTGTCCACCGCTGTAATCATGTAACCACACATCAAGTAGTTACATGTGGTTAGGGGAAGATGATCATCCTTCAATGCAATCTATCTGCGTCCAGGGACCAACTGTCCCTAAGTGCATGTAATTGCTTGATATTTGGATACATGCTTACAGCGCAGACAGCTGTCACTCCAGTCTGTAAATGTACTCAAACACAGGGATTCCCGGCTGCAGATATCAGCAGCATACTTGGCCCCTCCCTGCAAAGTACCACAAAGACATGTTGGGCCTTCCAGAGAACACCACATAATGCAGCTTCATAGGATGGTGTGACAACAATGATGCAGTGCTCCTGAGATCAGAACAAAGTAGCCTTTGCTGTAGGATGTGCCTGCTTGCACTACCATGGGATGAAAAAATGCTGCAGGGGGTGTGACATTGTCATTGCTGATTTACAACCCTGTAGCTTGTTAATCAGTACTTGGCAACACCTAGTCCTGCCCACTGCTTTCCAGATTAGTGGCACTGCCTCTGTTACATAACCCTCCCAATATGATCTGCAGTGTCTGTGAAGTAGTGTGTGTGAGACAAAAATGACAGAAAATTTGGATCAGCCAGGGAAGGCAAAGTTTTTGTTTATTACTGAGGCTAGTGCATTACATAGGAACTAGATTTGGGACTTGTTTAGACTGTTATAAGGAGCCTTAAGATGTCATTTAAGGGGCATGGACAATTTTCATGTTTCTGTTGTAATATTGGAGGATAACTAGCTCTAATGTCCCTTCAGATAGAGAGGTCAGTGAGGGGATTGTTTTAAAGTGCCATTACTTTGTGTTAAAATTGCAAAAATACTTGAATGCCCATACCTGGTCATAGGTTCACTTTAAGTAAATGTAAATTTAATGTAAATGTTTAACAAAAAACACCACCACATAATTTTATTTTGCTCTGGATGGAAGGTGGTGGGGTAACCTGTTTGCATAATTAAATATCCACATTCTTTGTGTAAAGGTCCAGTGATGTTCTCATGTTCTTCCGGTGATTACCTCTGCCGTTTTTTGCCAGCAGATTCAAAATGGCATTACATTTTTTGCAGGCAGCAATAAGCAGGCAGAAAAGATGAGCGAGTTAACAAAAAAATAAAACAAACAGAAAAACAACAAAATTTACAGGTATTCATTGTCAGCTGGGGCTAAAATTGTAATATTGCGAAAAGGCTGACCCCATCAACCTCAAACCAACACTTAATTGAATATTCTGTGTAAAGGTTACTTTAAAGTCACAATTTTTTGGTTGCACAACATAGAAAAGGAAAGAAAAAAAAAAGGAAAAAAACATAAAAACATCAAAACCCAACTATATACATAAATTACCAATACTTAAGTTTAAATAAAATACAAATACATACAAAGTGCAATTGTCACATTATATAAGTAAATTTGCAGACTTCGTCATGATCACAATGATCACATAGTTAAGTGAAATGGCAGAAAACAGGTCACATGAAAATATTCTGGGCGAAATGTGTTCTGTGGGCTATGGAATGTTACTCTCTGTGCGTGGAGAGGTGGAAGTTTCGGTATTCGGTATATAGTCTATATACCAATTTATGTTAAATATCAAAAATAATAATAATTAAAGAACAAAATTAGGCTGGAAGCAGTGGGACAGACTCCTTGGAATACCTCATTGCATAATTCTGGGCATGGCTAGCATGTCCCAGACGTCTTTCAAGGTTACTGCAGATGTGAAGACGAAAGTAGTGGAGAGAAAAGCCTTCGTAATGGTCTGATGAGAAGGAATCAGACTTCATAGATTTTGTCCTGTAAGTAGCTGAATAAGGAGTCCAGGCCCTTGGGAGAGCTCCACAGCTGTTTGAGCATCTGACATTCCCGTTCGTTTACGTCCTCCAGGACGGATTTCAGAAAGCTTCTCACAAGACATTTGGATTCCTCTAATACCTGGAGAGAGATATCAGCACATGTAACTTATAATATTTCTAATACAAAAGACAAAAATGTAATATTTTTTGAGCTTATCAGTCCATAGATGTAGTGAATTAGTATTCTTTTCCCCTCTATATTCTTTTTTACCTGGTACCCTGCCAGTAACACAATTTCTGTCCTAGGGTGCCAAAGCTCACTCACTGTACTGTATTCTACAGAGGAGCACCCTAGGAAAGGTCTACAGAACACCTTTCCCTCGCCATAACATGGTGAAGGTGTTCTGGGAACAATCCTAACTGGTAACATTCAACAGGGGTAGAGAGGAAGTTATAAACTCACTAGATTTCTGTCAAAATCATATTTTTTTGCAAATGCTTTGAATGGTATATTAAACAGACCAAAAGGGAGAAAATTAGAGAATTTTTTTGGTTAACCACATCCTGCCCGCCGCAGGCGGCTGCTCTCTTGTTTCGGGAAGACGCCATATGACGTCGTCTCACTCTCGCCACGCTTGCTGGACCAATCGGTGGTGCGCTCTGTCCCTGGGACACGGCGCATCACCGATCTCAGTAAAGAGCCAATGACGAAGCTCTTTACCTATGTGATTAGCGGTGTCCAATCACAGCTGATTATATGTAAACAAGAAAATCCGGTTATCAGCTCTCCCCGCCTCACATTGACAGCACGTGAGGAGAGGAGAGCTGATCAGCGGCATGTCCTCACAGGGGAGATCTGCGCAGATAATCACAGCCCCAACAGTGCCCAGCAGTAATGCCAATTAGTGCCCAGCAGTGATGCCAATTAGTGCCCAGCAGTGATGCCAGTCAGTGCTCATCAGTGCCGCCTATCCTTGCCACATATCAGTGCCCATAAATGCCGCTTATCAATGCTTTTCAGTATCAGTGCTGCATATT
Source organism: Lithobates sylvaticus (assembly GCA_028564925.1). Taxonomy (NCBI): domain Eukaryota; kingdom Metazoa; phylum Chordata; class Amphibia; order Anura; family Ranidae; genus Lithobates; species Lithobates sylvaticus. Next base: position 44,422,155 of record CM053034.1, on the reverse strand, counting down.
AGTGCCACCTCATCAGTGCCCACCAGCGCACATCAGTGAAGGAGAAAATTACTTATTTACAAAATGTTATAACAGAAACTAAAAAATAAATATCTTTTTCAAATCTTTCTGGCTTTTTTCATTTTTTTGTTTAAACTAATATAATGTAACTAATGCTAATGTAAACAAGCATCTCCCCATTCTGCCTAGTGACACTGTCACTGATCATAGCTCCCTGTGATCAGAAGCTATGATCAGTGAAGTGTCATTCGTAGCCATGCCCCCCAACAGTTCGAATCACTCCCCAGGACACACTTAACCCCTCCCTAGCCCCCTAGTGATTAACCCCTTCACTGCCAGTGTAATTTTTACAGTAATCAGTGCAATTTTATAGCACTGATCGCTGTAAAAATGACAATGGTCCCAAAAATGTGTCAAAATTGTCTGATGTGTCCGCCATAATATCGCAGTCACAATAAAAATTGCAGATCGCTGCCATTACTAGTAAAAAATAAATAATAAAAAGGCTATAAAACAAACCCCTATTTGTAGACGCTATAAGTTTTGCGCAACCCAATCAATAAACGCTCAGTGCGATTTTTTTTTTACCAATGTGCTCATGTGGTACACATATTAGTCCTGTCAATTTAGGAAGGTGCTCCTAAGACAACTCGTTATGTGTATAAAAGACACCTGTTCACAGAATCTTTTTTTCTTCCATTCAAACCTCACCATCACGGGCAAGACCAAAGAACTGTCAAAGGACATCAGGGACAAGATTGTAGACCTACACAAGGCTGGAATGGGCTACAAGACCATCAGCAAGAAGCTTGGTGAGAAGGAGACAACTGTTGTTGCGATTATTTGCAAATGGAAGAAATACAAAATAACCATTAATCACCCTTGGTCTGGAGCTCCATGCAAGATTTTGCCTCCTGGGTCAAGGATCATCATGAGAAAAGTGAGGGATCAGTCCAGAACTACACAGGAGGAGCTTGCAAATGATCTCAAGGCATTTGGGACCACAGACACCAAACAAACCCTTGGTAACACAATACGCCGCCATGGATTGAAATCCTTCAGTGCCCGCAAGGTCCCCCTCCTCAAGAAGGCCCATCTGAAGTTTGCCAATGAACATCTAAATGATTCAGGGAAGGATTGGGAGAAAGTGCTGTGGTCAGATGAGACCAAAATTTGGCATTAACTCGACTTGATGTGTTTGGAGGAAGAAAAATGCTGACTATGACCCTAAGAACATCATATCTACAGTCAAGCATGGAGGTGTAAACATTATGCTTTGGGGCCGTTTCTCTGCTAAATGTACCGGCCGACTTTGCCACATTGAGGGCCAATGGGCGGGGCAATGCATTGTAAAATCTTGGATGAGAACCTTCTTGCCTCAGCCAGAACACTGAAGATGGGTCGTGAATGGATCTTCCAGCATGACAATGACCCATAACATACCGCCAAGGCAACAAAGCAGTGGCTCAAGAAGAAATACATCAAGGTCATGGAGTGGCCTAGCCAGTCTCCAGAACTTAATCCTATAGGAAATTTATGGAGGGAGCTGAAACTTCAAGTAGCCAAGCGACAGCCAAGAAACCTTAAGGATTTAAAGAAGCTCTGTAAAGAAGAGTGGACCAAAATCCCTCCTGAGATGTGTGCAAACCTGGTAACCAACTACAAGAAATTTCTTACCGCTGTGTTTGCCAACAAGGGTTTCTCCACCAAGTACTAAATCATGGTTTGCTTGGGGATCAAATACTTAATTGACTCCAAATCAATTTATAACATTTGTATAGTGTTTTTTTCTGGATTTTTGGTTGATGTTATGTCTCTGTCATTTAAAATATACCTATGATAAAAAATTATGGACCCTTTTTTTCTTAGCAGGTGGGCAAACTTACAAAATCTGCAAGGGATCAAATAATTATTTTCCCCACTTAATAACAAATGCTATTCTTCAACTAGATGCAATTTTTTAAATTTAGCAAGGTAGGACTAGAACTGGGCCACATTGGGCTTTGAGGCTTTCAATATAAGAATGTACTGTGCCTACATTATCTAAAGGGAGATAAAGGAAATTAAAGCAGAAAAAGAGGAAAGGGTCACAGGGGGCAGAAAAAGAAGGGTAGAAAGGGACAATCCCCATCCCTGGAGGTGAGACAATGCTCTGTTACATAATATAAAAACTTAGGGCTGGTAGTTGTAAATTTTTATGTGCATGATATGTGCAGAACTGTTTACCAAACCTAAATTTTAAGTAAAAAATAGATTAAGCTTCACTAAATTAAATGAAACTAAATTGCAGTGCACGCAAACACAATATAATCACCATTTTTTGTGAGATTTAAAAGATGAGATTGTGCCAAATAAATATCAAACGTGAAAGGCTTCAAAATTGTATGCAACTAAGTTGTATGCATGCAAGTTGTAACAAAAAAACATATTAAAAATTAAAACTTTACAACAGCTCATTATATTAGAGTTAACTCTAAATGATAATTTAATATGGGTTGCACAATCGATGTTCAAGTAAATATGTGCATCCTAGGTGCATATTTTTTTACATATGTGCAAATGCAGGGGTCCTGTAAATTTTTGCTTTTTTTTCTAGATTTTATTATTTAACCACTTAAGCCCCAGACCAATTTGCAGATAAAGGACCAGGCCCCTTTTTAGCGATTCGGCACTGCGTCGCTTTAACTGACAATTGCGCTGGCGTGCGACGTGGCTGCCAAACTGAATTGGCGCCCTTTTTTTCCCCACAAATAGAGCTTTGTTTTGGTGGTATTTGATCACCTCTGCAGTTTTTATTTTTTGCGCTATAAACAAAAATAGAGCGACAATTTTGAAAAAAATACAATATTTTTAACTTTTTGCTATAATAAATACCCCCCCAAAAATATATATATATATAAAAAAATATTTTTTTTTCAGTTTGGGCTGATACGTATTCTTCTACATATTTTTGGTTAAAAAAAAAAATTGCAATAAGCGTTTATTGATTGGTTTGCGCAAAAGTTATAGCGTCTACAAAATAAGGGATAGTTTTATGGCATTTTTATTAATATTTTTTTTTTTTTTACTAGCGATGGTGGCGATCAGTGATTTTTATTGTGACTGCGACATTATGGCGGACACGTTGAACAATTTTGACACATTTTTGGGACCATTGGCATTAATACAGCGATCAATGCGATTAAAAATGCATTGATTACTGTAAAAATGTCACCGGCAGTGAAGGGGTTAACCACTAGGGGGCAGTGTAGGGGTAAAGTGTGACCTGTGTGTTTTTTTTTTACTGTAGGGGGGCTTGGCTTGGTGTGTGACATCACTGATAGTCTTTCCCTATGACAGAGAACAGACGATCAGTGACAGCCTCACTAGGAAGCACTGGAATTTACACTTACCTCTCCCCGTTCTTCAGCTCTGTGACCCCGATCGCGGGGCACCGGCGGCGATCGGGTCCACGGGTCCCGCGGCCACAGTCACGGAGCTCAGGGCCGGGTCACGAGTGCGCTGCCTACTGGGCTCTTAAAGGGCAACCTGTACGTGCTTGTGCCCAGCCGTGCCATTCTGCCGACGTATATCGGCATAAGGCGGTCCTTAAGTGGTTAACCTCTTTGCCTCTCACACCTGTGTCACCCCCTATGGACCAGAGCAATTTTTACATCTCTGCTATGGACATGTTTATTTGGCAATAACTTTGTTATTACTAAAGAAAGGACAAACAAGACTTTCTTTTCATGATATTGTTTTACAACAATGATCTTTTTTGCAATCCTTAGATGATAAAATGCAACAAAACTGAAGAAAACTCACTTTCTTTTTATTGAGCAGTGGTAGTTTAAAAATAAATAGTGATACTGCACATAAAAAGTGCACGTTTTATTCTGTAATTTGTCCTGCTTGAAATGATGCTAAAATATGATAATATTTCAAAGCATTGTAAAGTTATTTACAAATGAAATAAAAGTTTTATTTTTTATTTTTTCAATTGTGGTTAAATGTGTAAAATATTATTAAACAAAACAAAAAAAAAATGTATTTCAATCGTTAATAAAATAAAAACAGAAAAAAGAAATCAGCAGGAAAATAATAGTTGAAGGCAAAAGGAGAATAAGGAGTTAATTGAGGCTGATTAGAGTAAAGTAGAAGATGGTTAATAAAGGGTTAAAAAGAGGAGCATTTTATTTAAAAAAAATTACATGTCAGGTTGTTTAAACAGACATAATTTGCAGATCTAAATTCATTCCTTTAATCTGCAGATGAATGAACAGAAAGATAGAAAAGTAACAATATATCACATTGCATCTTTCTGTTTTGAGCAAGTTTTTATGTATAAACACTGATTGAGACTGCTTTTTTGACAGCTGAAGGCAACAACTACTGTATACTGGAAGAGGGGGGGGGGGGGGTCGCAGAGAAAGGGAAGGAAGACTGGACAAGCCACACACATCCTGTGTACATTGCACACAGTAAGCTCCATCATTTCCCCCCTACACTTATTTTTTGATTACGTTCCTTCACTGTCTGGGCCAAATGTTGAGGAATTTCACGATGATTCAAAAAACATGCTGAATGTGGATGACCGTGAACACAATAAGAGGCATATTCAATACATTCTGACTGGATCTTACCACAGCACTGCACGCTGCCATTTCCTTCACTCGCAGCATCACTTCCTGACTGAACGTGGTGGGCCAAAATACCTGCGATACAAGCCCCCTGCTACACGCCTCCTGTGCCGTCAGCTTTCTCCCACAAAACAGCATCTCATTGGCCTAAAATAAAAATGCATGGATGTTTATTCTTAAGCAGGTAGCACTTGGTTAATGTAATCTGGCTGTAACAACTGTTGTCACTAGGCATATTCACCAATGTTGCACTGCAGGGCTTTCTTTACCACTTCACGTATGCCCATAGCGATTGTAATGTTAATCTAACTATGCACGCACACCCATGAACGACTTCCTATGTTGTGGCTGCAGACATCCCAACCTGCAAAAACTAATTTCAGCAAGGTGACGCTTCGTGCTCGCAACCCTCCGTGGCAAAATATTTTTTTGGGGGAGGGGGGGTTGGAGCAGTGGACATTGTTGGTACGGCAGGGGAGAGTGGTGTCAGTAGTTTATTTTATTTTTTTTACATTTTTTTTTTTTTTTGGGGGGCTTTGGTGAGCTGTCAGGGGTCTAAACAGAACCCTGACATCTCCCCTTTGAGAGAGACAAAGGGACTGAGGACACAGGTTCCCCAGTCCCTTTCTCAGTACTATAGATGAATGAACAGGAGACTGAGGCTCCCGTTCATTCATATACTGAGCAGAGTAAACACTGCTCAGTAATCACAGTACACAGGAGCCATCTTGCTCACTGTGTCCAATTACTAGTTCCCCCCCCGCAACCGGCGGGAGAGAAAAGGAGAGGAGCTGGCTGCGGGGGACGAGGGGGTGGAAGAGAAAACAGGGGGTGGAGAACACGGGGGGCAGAGGAGAACACGGGGGGCAGAGGAGAACACGGGGGGCAGAGGAGGGGGCCGGGGGAGAAGCACACAGAGCAGCTGGGAATGATTGGTGCAGCTGGAGGGACAGCTGTGATCACTGATCTCCCTGTATAGCCTTTTAGCTGACAGCCGCAGGAGGGAGAGAAGGAGAAGCGGCCGTCAGATAAAAATCGATACAAAGGAGATCGGTGTACACAGCTGTTCCCTGCTGCACGATCATTCGTGGGAGTTTTTAAGGCACTTGCGGGTGTGTGGGAGCAGCAGCAGAAATGCGGGAGTCTCCCGCACCTCGTGGGAGACTTGAGATGTCCAATGACCAATATTCACAGTTCCTGTTCATGTAAACCAAGTGGAAAGTATAGGTGTCGCTCAGGCTCTGAAGGGTCCTAGCCGAATGCCAACTGCTGGTAGTGCCAACTGGGAACGGAGCTCATCTCAGCTCCAGACGTATCATGTAGCAGAAAAAGTATCCCATAAGCTGCACAATGCTTTAAATCCCTGTGAAAGAGTGTGTGGCAGTCTCAGCCCGGGCTCTGATCAGGCCATGCCCCCAATGTGGTTTGCTGTGCCTCCCGGAGCTTAATCATGGGGACTCCAGGCAAAGAGAATCCCCATCCACCTGGGGGGCGGAGTGAAATGCATTGTGGTCGTGGCCTGGTCAGAGCCCAGGCTGAGACTGCCACATACCCCTGTTCATGTATTTAAGATGTTTGTGAGAGTTGAGGTGGCCATCTTAACTTGGGAGCCTTTAAAATGGAGATCCACTAATTTGGGAAGTGAGTGGCAAGGTATAAAGAGGAACCCGATGGCAGGGATAGTGCCGAGCATAGGGAAAGTTTCATGATGAGTAGAGACAGGGTGAGGGACACTGGTGTCGCAGAACCATCAGGAATCTCTTCAGTGCCAAGTGCAGTGTGAATTGTTCTGCTCCACCACCCCTTCAGCAGAAGCCGTCCTCCGGAAACATCTGTCTCATCTGTGAGAAACTGTATGGTCTTGTGAAGGGCCTTGAACTGTATGTGCTTCTAGTCCATTGCCAACCATGCCTATAAAAGTTCCAATTACTGAGAACTGTTGTGTGCCTCTGAATTCTCTTGAGTGGGCCAGGCCTACACGCATGTAATTGCACATTTGAGCAATTGCATGTGATTGGGGACTGATGAGCCTTCCTCAGCCTTGAAGTGTAATTTAACTGGGCAAAGGAGACTGAGAAAAAGCTTTTTCCTTCCTGATGACAAGTAAAACTATTTGACTAGAACTCAAGGACTGATTTTTTTTTAATAATAAAAGGTAGCAGTAAATTATACTGTTAATGTTCTTCATGACATATCAGGAATTATTCATGCAGGCTTGTAAAGGGACTGAGAGGACCACTTTAAGACTTCTGTTACTGACTATAATTAGAAGACGTCTGTCATGGCACATTTAAGTAATTGGGGACATAGTAGATTGGTAAATATCTCACCAATGCAATGCCAAGTATCTGAGGGAAGGTGTATGATGAGCACCCAGCTGGAGTCATACGGATAGTGGCATATGGAGTCTGGAACCAAGCCTTTTCACTGGCCCATACTATATCACACAGAGGTAAGATGGACGCTCCCAGGCCAAGGGCTGGACCATTGATGGCAACCACTATGGGTTTCTTGAATTGAATGAAAGCTTTTACAAAGTCTCTGGAAAGAAAGAAAGAAGCATATCACTTAATTCTGAAAACAGAATAGACAGAGCTTTAAAGTGGTATTGAACCCAAAACCAAAATGTAATATATTGCAGCTTCCCGATCAGTAGACGAGGTGGCTACATTTGTTTTTCTTTTTTGGCTTTTCCCCGTTTTCCCCTTGGTGAGCTGGCCAATAACACACCTCCTGTATTAGAGTGCCTCCACTCTGGATGAAGGAGCACAGGGGGCATATTTGGACAACAACATTGTCAGTCTGGGGGGGTGTTAGATGTACTAGCAGATTTGGATATGCTAACAAATTGAAGCCAAACTCCAGCTCACACTTTATAGGAAGTTACAGAAAACCTTTTTTCTTTTTCTTTTGGGATGAAGGTTTTAATTTACATAAATAAGTATAAGCTGATCATTGTAAACACCCCAGCCAGTGTTGAATGGTTTGTCTAATCCCTGTAACGGATAAATCTGCAAGAGAGTTTGTTACTTTGAAAAACAACAGACTTATTGGCCAGATCACCAGAGGAAAATAGAAGAAAAAAGCCTAAAGAAAAAAAAAGGAAATGCAGCCACTACATCTAAAAATTGGTAAACTGTTATATTATACATGTTTTTTTTTTAATATAATATTATTGGGTTTTTTAATAAAAATACATGTTTTATTTGATAGCTGAATTTTGTACCAACCAGGATCCCACCTAGATAAACACGTTCCACAGATAAACATCACAATAGACCACTGACCCAAAACTACAGAGTTCATACACATGAATATTACATTCTATGACATTCATTTGAGGCTTTCTATAAAGTCAATAAAAAATAAATAAATAAAAGATACTAATTAAAAAATGATTTATATGTTTTAACTGGAGTATCAGCCAGATTCAATGTCTTAAAACATGGGTGCTCAACTTGTGGCCTTCCAGCTGTTTCAGAACTACAAGTCCCATAGGTCATTGCAAGCCACTGACAGTTACAAGCATGACTCCCAAAGGCAGAGGCATGATGGAACTTGTGGTTCTGCAACAGCTGGAGGGCCAAGCAGACCTTTAGACCTTTTTCAACTTTTCATTTATTAAATCCCCTTTCTTGTTGTTTTAACTTTGGATAGTAAAACATTTTTTTTTTCTGCCAGCAAATACTTTATACAGCCCACTTCCTGTTTCTCGTCTGGTAAAAAGCCTAGGCTTATGACATTGTGCTCTCTCTCACTCTCGTGAAAGTTTGCCAGGAAGGGAGGGGGGTGAGCCATATGGAGGGCCAATGAGAGCTGCAGAGCTGGATGTGTGTGCCTCTGTGTGTCTGTGTAAATCCACGGAGTGCACAGGCAGCAGCTTCAGCTGCCCACAGTTAAAATGATTGCAGCCAGACTTAGTGGAGGGAGATTTCTGCAGCATATTTTGCAAGTACAGAATCACAGTATATATAAAATAATATGCAAAGTGGTTGGAGGGAAGCTTCCGAATGGCAAAGATGTTTTTATTTCAAATTATGTGAGCAGACTGCAGTTCCTCTTTAATTGCACAGGAGATATAGTTCGGTCCATATATATATATATATATATATATATATATATATATATATATATATATATATATATATATATATATATAGACCCAAGCACAATTTTCATACTATTGGCTCTGAATGCCACCAGAATAAAATTAGAACAAAACAATCCAAATTAATTTGAAGTGCAGACTTTCAGATTTAATTTAAGGGGTTGAACATAAATATCAAGTAAGAATTTTAGGAACTACAACCATTTTTATACACAGTCCCCACATTTTCAGGGGCTCAAATTTAATTAGACAAATGAATATAATCATAAATAAAATGTTAATTTTTAATATTTTGTTGAGAGTTCTTTACTGGCAATGATTACCTGAAGTCTGGAACCCATGGACATTACCAAAGAATGGGTTTCCTATTTTCTGATGCTTTGCCAGGCTCTAGCTGCAGCTGTCTTTAGTTGTTCTTTGTTTGTGTGTCTTTCTGCCTTTAGTTTTGCCTTCAGCAAGTGAAATGCTCAATTGAGATCAGGTGATTGACTCGGCCATTGCAGAATATTCCACTTATTTTCCTTCAAAAGCTCCTGGATTGCTTTTGCAGTGTGTTTTGTATAATTGTCCATCTGTACTATGAAGTGCCGTCCAATCAACTTGGCTGCATTTGGGTGGACAGTATATCTCTAAACACTGCAGAATTCATCCAGCTGCTTCCGTCACATCATCAATAAACACCAATGACCCAGTGACCCTGGAAGCCATGCATGTCCATGCATCACACTGCCTCCACCATGTTTTACAGATGATGTTGTGTGCTTTGGATCATGAGCTGTTCCACACCTTCTCCACATTTTTTTCTTCCCGTCATTCTGGTACAGATTAATCTTAGTTTCATACGTCCAAAGAATGCTTTTCCAGAACTGGTCTGGATTTTTTAGATGTTTTTTGGCAAAGTCTAATCTGTCTTTTCTATTCATCAGGCTTATGAATGGTTCGCACCTCTCTATTTGCTCTTGTGAAGGCTTCTCATGATTGTAGACTTTGACAATGATACGCCCACCTCCTGGAGAGTGTCCTTCACTTGTCTGGATGTTGTGAATGGGTTTTTTTTTTTTTTTACCATAGAGAGGATCCTGCGATCATCCACCACTGTTGTCTTCCACGGATATCCAGGCCTTTTTATGTTGCTGAGCTCACCAGTGTATTTTTCTTTCTTCAGAATGTACCAAACTGTTGATTTGGTCACTCCTAATGTTGCTGCTATCTCTCCAATGGATTGGTTTGTTTTTGAAGCCCAACAATGGCCTGTTTCACTTGCATGGACAGCTCCTTTGAATGCATTATGTAGGTTCAAAGCAATAGATTCCAAATGTAAATACCACTCCAACCAACTCCAGACCTTTTACCTGCTTAATTGACGAATACATATCGAAAGAGTAGCCCACACCTGGTCATAAAACAGCTTTTGATTCAATTGTCCAATTACTTTTGGTCCCTTGAAGGGGGGATGACTATTCTTAAGAGCTGTAATTCCTAAACCCTTCCTCCGATTTTAGATGTACATACCCTCAAATTAAACCTGAGAGTGTGCCCTTTCAGCCCATATCCATTATCTAACTATAGCTTAAATATCTTTTGGTAAATACTTTACATCCACTTTAATTTGTGATGCATGTTGGAAATTGTAGTTTGAAAGCAGTCACATGGTCTTTAGGCAGTAATGTATGAGCTGCAATCTAACCACTCTGATGCAGTTTACAAGAACCTGATGCACAAAAGCCAATTTCAAAGAATTAAAGTATTTATATCTTCTACTTCTTATTAATTTATTTGTATGTCTAGAGTTTTACTTTAAGGCCAAGTCTTTTTATTTTTTTCATTATTTCTTTATTAAAACCACTAGGTTTGTTTCCCAGAACTCTGGGTTGTGGGAGATACACATACCTTATAGCTTCTGCTATCCTCGTGCTCTCCTTCCTTCTGTCTGTAGACAATTTCCCGATGAGATACGAGTAGTCAAGACCGCTACAAAATACACTGCCAACGGCACTGAGAAGCAGGAGTTTGCTATCATCAGAGGATGCATTGCACAGAGCCCTTCGCACCTCTTTCATAATCTGAATTCAGAAATAAAGAGATATCATTAGTATAGGTGAACGTCCTAGATCTGACAAGAACAGCTTTTTTTTTTTATTAATTACAGTTGGCAGAACTTTACCCATAACAACTTGATAAAAAAAAGGTTACACATTAATAATTATGCTACCAAAATTAGTGTGTGCTGTAAATTGCCTCCAGCATTGCTCCTGTTTCTTCTTGCCAGAGGCTGCCATTTTGCTGGAGCCCAAAGCCCCACCTGCAAGTTATAAAGCGGAACTAAACTCATCGATTTGCCAGTTTCAAAAAACAGTTGGATTTGATTGTGTCCTCAGCCAAACTGTCAAACCATCAAATGGCTGGTGTCCTAACTGATCACATGTGCAGCACCACGGCAGATGCAGTTCAAATAGAAACAGCTTTCTTGGTTGTAAAGGATAGGAGGGTTTAATTCCGCTTTCAGCAGATTGGCCTCTACAAACTCAGCAGTGCCTAAAATTGCCTTAAAATAGAAAGCAACTGAGCATGTGCAGAACAGGTGGAGACAGTGTATTACTGGATTTTAAACCGTATAGGGACTTTTTTTTTTATGTTTTACATAGCTAAAATGTGGAAAATATGACTGATCATGCCAACAAACTGTTTTTTATTTAACCACTTGCTTACTGTGCACTTAAACACCCTTCCTGCCCAGACCAATTTTCAGCTTTCAGCGCTCTCGCACTTTCGGTGACAATTGCGCGGTCATGCAATGCTGTAACCAAATGAATTTTTTATCATTTTGTTTGCACAAATAGAGCTTTAGTTTGGTGGTATTTATTCGTGACTCCGTTTTTTATTTTTTGCGATATAAGCAAAAACATAGCGGAAATTTTGAAAAAAAAAACCAATATTTTCTCCTTTCTTTTTTAAAAGAAATCCAATAAAATCAAATTTTGTCATAACATGCAGTGCAGTAATGATGAATAAAGGAAGAGTGATATGGAATGGGAAAATTGCCATGGCACATTGGTCAACAGAAACTGCATTGATAATGCTGAAACCCTTGTATTGTATGGACGAACTGTGTTGTTATTCTGAATGCAATGATGCTTCAAGTGTAATGTACCTGTGCAATTTAAATAAACACTTTTGTTGGATAAAAAATTTTTTTTTTGTCATAACATGTTTTTTGTAAAAAAAATTCCGTTAAGTGTATAATAATCGGTTCGCGTGATCACGGACATATGTACGCAAATGATCATGTAAAAGGGGTGTGCAGGTGATCACGGACATATGTGTGCAGATAATCATTGGCACATGTTATTTTACTGGGACATATGTGAGGGACATGTGTTTTTATCATTTGGGGACATGTGTGTTTTGGGGACATGTGTGTTTTACTGTGGGGACATGTGTGTTTTACTGTGGGGACACTACACGGGTGATCAGTGAGTAAAAAACTGTAAAAAAAACAGCTAATACTCACTGATCACCAGCCGGCTGCAGCGATCCGCTCTCCTCTCCTCACCGACGACTTCCGTGTGAGGAGAGGAGGGCCGATTGCCTAGCAACCGGCTGTTTGTTTACATCACATGACGGCTGTGATTCGACACGGCCGTCATGTGATCAGGAGGGCCAATCACCGAGCCCTCCTGTCGATCCGAGATGCGTCGTGTCCGGGTGACACGGCCGCATCGGGATCGCGCCGCTGCGCGGGCACGCGCGCGCGCGATCCCTCTACTTCTGAAGGACGTTCCGGAACGTCCATTCAGAAGTAGACGGCTCCCACCCGGCCGTATATGTACATTGGCCGGGTGGGAAGTGGTTAAGGATAGCCATCACATGAAGCCAATTAGTATCGCATAGTTTTTTGGATCCTTTTGAAATCATAATGATGACAGAATTCACCCAAATAGCCCTGATAAAAAGTTTACATACCCTGGAATGTTTGGCCTTGGTACAAACACAGAAGGTAGCATACAAAGGTTAAAATGCCAATTAAAAGGTTAATTTCCCACATTTGTGGCTTTTTAAATCACAATTAGTATATGTTTAAATAGTCAATGAGTTTGTTAGTTTGTTAGCTCTCACATGAATGCACTAAGCAGCTAGACACTGAGCCATGAGGAGGTAGAAAAGAACAGTCAAAAGACCTGCGTAACAAGGTAATGAAACCTTACAAAGATGGAAAAGTATATAAAAAGATATCCAAAGCCTTGAATATGCCAAAAAAGGATATAAAAAAAATATCCAAAGGGACATGCATGAACATTTCCCCGTAACATTACAGAACAAACCATTTTTGTTTAATCAGCTCAGTATTCCTCCATAAAAAAATCAACTGACCATGGCCGTGCATGCTCGGAAAATTAAGAATACATTACAATACAATGAATTACATCATCACAGGAAGTTGTATTCTGTCTTACGAGAATTTTCGCAACTCTAGTAACCTATTTGTTTTCGATATGAGACTAGCATGCCAAAAAACAAAAACGATCATTTGTAAAATATTCTTATTGTGTTTACGAGGCTTTAGTCCCTGTAGTTGTGAAATGTATCCACCCTGCCCAAACTGAACAAAACGAATCATGTTGATCCCTTCGTTTATTAGGTCAATGTAGTGAACATTCCTCTTTAAAATGATTGTAAAGTCTCGTATTTTTTTTTAACAAACATGTTGTACTTACCTGCTCTATGCAGTTGGTTTTGCACAGAGCAGCCTGGATCCTCCCCTTCTCGGATCCCTCTTTAGCTGTCCTGGCCCCTCCCTTCTGTTGAGTGCCCCCACAGAAAGCAACTTGCTATGGGGGCATCCGAGCCGAGCCACAGCTCCGTGTGTGCATTCCGACACACAGCCTCGACCTGCCCCCCCCCCTCCTGATTGGCTTGATGATTTTTATTGACAGCACCATTCGTGCCACGTTGTTGTCTCAGCCAACGAGAAGAGGAGTCTTGGGCAGCTTAGACACTACTGCAACATCACTGGATAAAGATGGGCTCAGGTAAGTGACATGTCCGTTGACATCCGATCCATCGACGGAGCAATCCCCCGCTGAGCAGAGTGGGCTCCGTACACGGACACGTCCATGTGAAAGAGCCTTAATGGGGGCTGCTGCACACAGAAGGTTTTTTTTATCTTAATGCATAGAATGCATCAAGATAAAAAAAAACTTCTGCAGTTACAACCCCTTTAAGTATTCTAAAAAATCTATAATTCTGAAAGCAGGACCATCTTATAGCTCTATGATAACAGTCACTCTCAGATATACATGTATACAACGAAATATCTTAATCTTGCAATTTCAACATGGCTGGAAATATCTGCACACTACCGAGAAGCAAGTTCTAACTTTTAGTACAGGAGCTCTTACAGATCATACTATGAAAAATATGAAATACGAATAAGTTTATTTGTGACTTCTTTCTAGAATATTGATCTATTTTAAAGACTTAAACTTTAATTTTCATTTAGTAAAATAAGATCCCTGTGTAATATCAAAACAAGGTACAGGAATGTCATAGAATAGTTATTTTTCCATTTTTGTCTTTAAAAGCTCCTTCACACTTAAACATTGTAAGTTTCCTTAACAGAAGGAACAGCAGAAGCTGTCTGCCTTCAGACTTGCTCTATATAATAAACCTAAGAGGGAGTGATACTGAGGAAGGGGCAGAGATACAGGAGTCATTCCTCTGACTCTTTTACTCTTTAAGAACGCAAAATGAAAAGGAGGCCTAAGCTCCACCTGCTGTCTGGATATGAAAAAACTAAGTATTCATGTCCAATATTTCAAATTTAAATGACTGCAAAAAAAAAGCATTGCCGAAGTAATAAAGAAATATAGAAAATGTTTTCATTATCTCTCTGGCATTGAAAAAAAAGTAGAATATGTGTTTAAGTTCTGTTTATTATGCATCCTCTTGCAGGTAGAGGTTTAAAAATACAAATAATCTCAAGTTAAAAAAAAAAAAATCCTACAAGTATTCCTGTGATAATGGAACTTACTGTGTCTTGTGACTATAGGATTTCTTTATTATGCATTTGAGGTTACAATAATTACACGGTAGTAATAAATAAATTTACAGAAAGATCAGACTTTAATAGTTTCCCTGGAAATATCGTGTTCCATATGTGATCACAGCACAGGTTGTTAAGGATCATGAAAATTTCCAAGAGTGTTTGGTTGCCTTGGAAACCCCCCTACCTTTTAAAAGAGATCATCTATTTAACCAATTTCTTCACTTCATATGTCTGGTTGGATCCCAGGTGGGTCTGCCCCTTTAAACTCAGAGGTATCATGTCCTCTTATTACAGGGCTCAGGAGGTTAATTACCATTTTTATAAATGTAGCTTTATTACTTTTTTTCTAGGTTCAACCATCTCTTTACAACGTATTATACAAAGTACTCTTCTCCATTCCACAAGACTAGGAAAATTGGACCCGGCTATAAAAGATTGTATATTTGCCCTCCTACAGATTTTGCACACAGGATGCTTACACAACTTTAAACTGAATAGCAGTACTTAAAATGTTTATTTCATCCTCATAAGAAGAAGTGAATTAAAAAAAAATCTTAACAGGTTAGGCTCTACACCTTTAGTTCCCTTCCCACTACTTTTATGACTTTAAGTTCGAGAGTAGGATGGGCAACAGAGACTACTCATCTGGCACATCCTCATGCCTTATCCTTGCCTCCTCTTTCACATTCCTTACCAAATACTAACTCAGTACTTCCTAGTTTCCCCACAAACCCTCATTGCCTCCCCTTGTATAAGAACCCGAACCTTCTAAGAACCCTCCATCTTTTTACAGCTGAAATATACATTAAGGCTGGATTCACACCTTTATACAGAGCGGCTCACAGCAGGGGTGCGGTACATCCCTGTTCTTCGTTTCAGGGACGTATTAGGCATATATTTTTTGGCTGAATTCGGACCTGAAATGGACCAGAAGATGCACAGGAGTCTTCTGCAAACCAATTTGCAGCCATCCCGGAGCTGTGTGAACCGGCTCCATTGAGAGCCGGTCACACATCCAATTCGCACCAGCGTGAACCCAGCCTCAGAGAAACTTGTGGGAATGGCATTGTACCACCTTATTAGTGACGTCAAATACCTTCAAGGCCCCATTGTTTAGATGGTGCTTACATTCTTTGTCCGACTAGGCAGGAATGTGAATCAGGGTCATTCTATCATCACAACTACTGAATGTATATTTATATTCCATATGTGATTGAATTTACCAGCAATACTACAATGAAACCCTGTGTTCTCCGTCCTTTCCCGTATGTTACTAAGGGATTATTGTGTGTAATAATTGCTCTGTTAAAATGTAAAATACAAAATGCATAAAAAAGGAGAAATGAACACATGAGAAAGGGTACTTTTAAAAAGAGTGTCCTACCTCCCCTCTATTAAATCAGAGCAGCAGTATTGGCCACTGAGTTGCTCTCATCAAAATGTGTGATAGGGCAAATTTCTCTTAGGTCTAATGCATCTTATTAACCTTTTAGACTTTGTAGATTAGGCATATTTAGGATCTAACAGATTGCTATCTTTTTATCTACTAGTGTAGCCACTTTTTATGAAGACAAATCAATTTCAATAGGAGTTATGGAACTGAGAGTTGTACTGAGTTTAGTATGAGTTAAGGAAATGAGAACTGGACATGTATGAAAGCTCAAGTTTTGGACAAAAGTCAAAATCACACCATGTACAGTATTGGGCAAAAGTTTTCGGCAGGTGTGAAGAAATGCTGTAAAGTAATAATGCTTTCAAAAATATATATTTTACTTGTGTATTTTAATCAATTTACAAAATGCAAAGTGAGTGTACAGAAGAACACATAACTCAAATCAATATTTGGTGTGACTACCATTTGATTATAAACCAGCATTAGGTCTTACACTTGCACACTCTGTGC
The DNA here is from genome assembly GCA_028564925.1 of Lithobates sylvaticus. Lineage (NCBI taxonomy): Eukaryota > Metazoa > Chordata > Amphibia > Anura > Ranidae > Lithobates > Lithobates sylvaticus. Next base: position 44,405,479 of record CM053034.1, on the reverse strand, counting down.
ACATGCACAAAGTCAGGGATTTTGTAGGATTAGAGTAAGGTGTAGGATTAACCAAATATACCAAGCAGGTGCTAATGATCATCAATTTCATATGTAGGTTAAAATAGTCATTAACTGAAACAGAAGCAACTGTGTAGGAGGCTTATAACTGGGTGAGGAACACCCAAACTCTGCTACTAAGATGGGATTGTGCAAGGCAGTTTCATGTCACAGGTCATACACTATGGCAAGACTGAGCACAGCAACAAGTCATAAGGTAGTTATACTACATCAGCAAGGCCTCTCCAAGGCAAAGATTTCAAAGCAGACTGGGGTTTTAAGATGTGCTGTTCAAGCTATTTGAAGAAACACAAAGAAACGGGCAATGTTGAGAACCGTAGAAGCAGTGGTCGGCCAAGGAAACGTAATGCAGCAGATGAACGACACATCATGAAGCGGTCATGAAGTTAAAGCTTTTATAGCTGCAAAGGGTGGGCCAACTCAATATTGAATCCTACGAACTAAGACTGTGATGCCATTCAAGTTCATGTGCGTGTAAAGGCAGTCGTCCCAATACTTTTGCTAATACAGTGTATGTCATTAGCTAAGATAACAAATACGGAAAGCTTTGCTCTGGCTGAAAAGTACCTAAAATTCCTGCATACATTTAGGTAATCTTTCATCAACCTTAGTAAAATTTAATATACTTGATGTTTTTACTAAAACGTGATGCGTAAAAAGCACCTTTTTAAACTACATTTTTGCATTATGATCACACTATGTAACATCTTTTTTACATAATATGGGATCCTAGCTTAACAAAGTTACATGTTATTTTTGTGATTAGCAGTCAAAAATGTTAAAAAGTTACACCAAAAAGGGTTCAGGAAGCAAAGTGTTTGTTGTCCAGTGTTATCAGCAAACCAAGAAGTCTCAGTTCAGCATGCCACATTGGCAAGACCAAACACTCTAAACCAGATCATAAGATGGGCATAAGATGGGAATTCCCAGTGCTCAAGGCTACATGATGTAAAGTTTTAACAGGACTGACCAGAACACAGCGGACAATGGACTGATGAGCTGTAAAGGCTGTAAAAATTTTTGGGTACAGTACTAATTTCCGTTTTATGGACGTGTACAATTTTGACATATTTGGTACCCATTTACTACTCAACCTTAAGTTTTATATTTTACCAAAAATTACTATTGTATTGTGTTTGTGTGCACTAAATTCCCCTTAAAGGGCATTTCCACTTTTGTACTTAAATTTTTAACTCATTGTTAGGACAGAGAGTGGGGTTGGTTTACTAAAACTGAAGAGTGCAAAACCTGGTGCAGCTCTGCATAGAAACCAATCAGCTTCCAGTTTTATTTTCAACGCTTCATTGAACAAGATGAAGTTAGAAACTGATTGGTTGCACCAGATTTTGCACTCTCCAGTTTTAGTAAATCAACCCATGTTCCAATCTACACTCACCGGCCACTTTATTAGTTACACCTGTTTAATTGCATGGTAACACAAATTGCTAATCAACCAATCACATGGCAGCAACTGAGTTCATTTAGGCATCTAAACGTGGTGAAGACAACTTGCTGAAGTTCAAAACGAGCATCAGAATAGGGAAGAAAGACGATTTAAGTGACTTTGAACGTGGCATGTGAAAAGTAAATAATAAAAGCTCTCGCGCTACTATGAGTAAATAGAGAGGTCAATGTGATCGCAAAAAAGGTGCATGCAGCAAAGTGACTAGTGATCACAAAAGCACTTAAATAGAGAAGATGAAAGAGAAAACTTCGCGCATGCTATATGGAGTAGGAGGTGAGTAATGTCAAGGTCCTGGGTAGCCGACAAGTCAAGATAGGTGACCAGGACCGGAGGATGACACTATGTTCAGAAGGGAAATAAAGTGCAATGGGGTGCAATATAATGAAAAGTGAACAAGTGCCAAGAAAAAATAGTAAACCAGTATCTTCAATAAATATTAAGTAGCTCGATGACAATGGTATAAGGGTGCATGCACCTCAAGAAAGTGCTAAACATATATAATCAATCCTATGATCAATCAATAGTGTGCAATAAAGTGCAAAAAACTAGCATAAAAAGTGAACTAGTGATGAATATAAATAATTAATCGGTTTCTTCAATGAATAATAACGTATCTAAGTAGCATTAATAATGCATAAATAAGGTGCATATATATCAATAAAGTGCTAAAATACATAAAAATATCCTGTGTTGAACATCAATATGTGATAAAAATCAATGGATGATAGAAATGTAGTTAAAAGGTGGTGGTTAATTAACAAAGTCCGTAAGGTGAAAGTCCATAGGTATATGTAAATTAAAAATATAATAAAAACGTGTAAAATCCCGTGACTAGTGTAAACAATGGTGGAAGTCCAGGTGGGGAAAAAATAGTAATAATTAATAATTGATGTGTGATATCCTGGAAAGCAGCAGGTGTCTCTAAATAGAGTGGAAAATTCCACAGACAGTTCTGGATGTTGAAGTGTATCTTTTCTATATCGTTATATAGCAGTGTAGCAGTATCCACGCTGAAAGTAATAAATTTGTCAGGTGACTCCTTCTCTGGTCTCCCAGAACTCTTACCTCTAGGCAGTTGTAAAACAGCTTTGCGGGGGTATCACTATGCGCCCCAAATAGGGTAACAGGAGTACCAGGTGTTCTCTTGTGGGGTCCAGATTAGTCCCTTCTCACTCTCCTTCTCCAGACCTAAAGGGCTGCTGCGTGTCTCCACACAGCAGTGTGGTAGGATCGGGGAACGGAAGAGAAAAAAGGAGGGGGGACTCCACTAGTGTAGTATGTTGAGCTATATTGAGCAATTTATTGTGACAAATGGCAACGTACATAAAAACAATAGTAAACAAGCAAAACGAGCAGTAATAATCACCAAAGGCGTCCGGAACGCCTCCTCGCGTCCTCCTCTGTGTGGGTCTGCCTACGGCCACTCCCTACGCGTTACGACACGGTCACGTGTCTTCATCTGGGGAAGATGAAGACACGTGACCGTGTCGTAACGCGTAGGGAGTGGCCGTAGGCAGACCCACACAGAGGAGGACGCGTTCCGGACGCCTTTGGTGATTATTACTGCTCGTTTTGCTCGTTTACTAATGTTTTTATGTACGTTGCCATTTGTCACAATAAATTGCTCAATATAGCTCAACATACTACACTAGTGGAGTCCCCCCTCCTTTTTTCTCTTCCGTTCCCCGATCCTACCACACTGCTGTGTGGAGACACGCAGCAGCCCTTTAGGTCTGGAGAAGGAGAGTGAGAAGGGACTAATCTGGACCCCACAAGAGAACACCTGGTACTCCTGTTACCCTATTTGGGGCGCATAGTGATACCCCCGCAAAGCTGTTTTACAACTGCCTAGAGGTAAGAGTTCTGGGAGACCAGAGAAGGAGTCACCTGACAAATTTATTACTTTCAGCGTGGATACTGCTACACTGCTATATAACGATATAGAAAAGATACACTTCAACATCCAGAACTGTCTGTGGAATTTTCCACTCTATTTAGAGACACCTGCTGCTTTCCAGGATATCACACATCAATTATTAATTATTACTATTTTTTCCCCACCTGGACTTCCACCATTGTTTACACTAGTCACGGGATTTTACACGTTTTTATTATATTTTTAATTTACATATACCTATGGACTTTCACCTTACGGACTTTGTTAATTAACCACCACCTTTTAACTACATTTCTATCATCCATTGATTTTTATCACATATTGATGTTCAACACAGGATATTTTTATGTATTTTAGCACTTTATTGATATATATGCACCTTATTTATGCATTATTAATGCTACTTAGATACGTTATTATTCATTGAAGAAACCGATTAATTATTTATATTCATCACTAGTTCACTTTTTATGCTAGTTTTTTGCACTTTATTGCACACTATTGATTGATCATAGGATTGATTATATATGTTTAGCACTTTCTTGAGGTGCATGCACCCTTATACCATTGTCATCGAGCTACTTAATATTTATTGAAGATACTGGTTTACTATTTTTTCTTGGCACTTGTTCACTTTTCATTATATTGCACCCCATTGCACTTTATTTCCCTTCTGAACATAGTGTCATCCTCCGGTCCTGGTCACCTATCTTGACTTGTCGGCTACCCAGGACCTTGACATTACTCACCTCCTACTCCATATAGCATGCGCAAAGTTTTCTCTTTCATCTTGAACGTGGCATGGTTGTTGGTGCCAGACGGGATGGTCTGAGTATTTAAAAAAACGCTGATCTACTGGGGTTTTCACGCACAACCATCTCTAGGGTTTACAGAGAATGGTCCGAAAAAGAGAGTGACAGAGAGAGTAGAAAGAGTATCCAGTGAGTGTCAGTTGTGTGGATGAAAATGCCTTGTTGATGTCAGAGGTCAGAGGAGAATGGACAGAGACAGGAGAAAGGCAACAGTAACTCAAATAGCCACTCGTTACAACCAAGGTATGCAGAATACCATCTCTGAATACACTACACATTGAACCTTGAAGCAGAAGACCACACCGGGTGCCACTCCTGTCAGCTAATAACAGGAAACTGAGGCTACAATTCGCACAGGATCGCCAAAATTGGACAAAATAAGATTGGAAAAACGTTGCCTGGTCTGATGAGTCTAAATTTCAGCTGCGACATTCAGATGGGGTCAGAATTTGGCGTAAACAACATGAAAGCCTGGATCCAACCTTGTATCAACAGTTCAGGCTGGTGGTGGTGTAATGGTGTGGGGGATATTTTCTTGGCACACTTTGGGCCACTTAGTACCAATTGAGCATCACTTAAATTCTACGGCCTCCTTGAGTTTTGTTGCTGACCATGCCCATCCCTTTATAACTACAGTGTACCCATCTTCTGATGGCTCCTTCCAGCAGGATAATGCACCATGTCACAAAGCTCCAATCATCTCACCACTGGTTTCTTGAACATGACAATGAGATCACTGTACTCCAATGGCCTCCACAGTCACCAGATCTCAATCCAATAGAGCACCTTTGAGATGTGGTGGAACTGGAGATTCGCAAGCATGGATGTGCAAGCCGACAAATCTGCAGCAACTGCGTGATCTTATCATGTCAATATGGACCAAAATCTCTGAGGAATGTTTCCAACACCTTTGTTGAATCTGTGCCATGAAGAATTAAGGCAGTTCTGACAGCAAAAGGGGGGTCAAACCCCATACTAGCAAAGTGTACCCAATAAAGTGGCCGGTGAGTGTAGTTTACAGTTGATAATGAAGAACTTCAAACACAGCACAGACAAAGTGTTAATTATGTTCAACATTTCATCACAGCCCCCTCCTAAATATTACAAAGCAGAGAGCATGTAAAGCTTGTTAAGCACGCATAAAGCACATAAAAAAGTAACTAGCATTTTTTGATGTTCTGCTATGTTAATGGCAACATGTAACAAAGTAGGCATTATACTAATTTGGCTGCAAAAGAGGAAATACACTTTAAGGGAGATTTCATATATATATTTTTTGTATATCTTTTTTTATTGATTTTCTAGCATAATTAATTTACAAATACACACGTTATAAAACATAAATAAAGAAGAAAGGGGGGAAAGAGAAAGAAAAAAAAAATTAAATTATGCTTTAAAGGGAGATTTCCTCCCACTTCCTGTTCTGGGCATTGGAGTCACAGAAGACTGGAATACCCTTCCTATGGGGACATAGACAGAATTTATAATAAAATAAAAATGTTGGCGTTAGGCTTTAACACACACCAATAAGACCTTAATCCAAACACATGCAGATACATATCTAAAACACTTTAAAAATATTACACAGTTCTTTAAGCACTTGCCGACCGCTGCACACCGATATACTTCGGCACAATGGCAGTGGTGGGCAAATGGGCGTACCTATATGTCCCCTTTATTTGGCGGGGCTAGCGGGCGCGCGCCCGCCGCGTACAGTGTGACCATGCCCACGGGACCTGCGGACTCCATGTCTTCCGGTCTCCCGGCGATCGTGTCACGGAGCGGCAGAACAGGGAGATGCCTATGTAAACAAGGCATTTCCCTGTTCTGCCTTGTGGCATGACAGAGATCACTGCTCCCTGTCATCTGGAGCAGTGATCGCTGTCATGTCAGTGGAAGCCCATCCCCCCCACATTTATAATCACTGCCTAGGACACACTTAACCTCTTGATCACCCCCTAGTGTTTAACCCCTTCCCTGCCAGTGTCATTTACACAGTAATCAGTGAATTTTTATACCACTGATCGCTGTATAAATGACAATGGTCCCAAAATAGTGTCAAAAGTGTCCGCCATAATGGGGCAGTCACGATAAAAATCGCAGATTGCCACCATTACTAATAAAAAAATAAAAATAAAAATGCCATAAACTATCCCCTATTTAGTAGACGCTATAACTTTTGAGCAAACCAATCAATATACGCTTATTGCGATTTTCTTTAACAAATTTGTAGAAGAATTCATATTGGCCTAAACTGAGGAAAAAATATGTTTTTATATATTTTTGGGGGATATTTATTATAGCAAAAAGTTAAAAATAATGCGTTTTTTTTAGGGCTGTGGAAATTAAAGATTAATTCCTCGATTAATCATTCATTTTTTTAATCAACCAAAATTCTTTTGATCAGTACTCACCTTTCTGCCGGCTTCCGGGTCTTCAGGGAGTTCCATCGGAGATGCGGTGACGTCACGGACATCAATGTCACTGGACTCCTCCCCCCTTCCCCAAGTGCCTCCGTCTGCTAACGAAGGGAAGGAGGGAGGAGTCCGGTGAAGTCGAAGTTCTGATTGAATGTAACGCGTACGGGGGAGGAGCTACGCATGACGTCACCCGCTGCTGCCCTATGGAACTAAGAGGATTGTTGGCTTTACATGCTGTGTTTTTATCATCTTTATGTGAGTAGTTTGTGTTTGAACACAAAAATTAAATCTTATACTTAAGCGGTGAGCACTTAGATCTTTTCTTTCTACCCATGACCTGGCGTCCTTGCTGAGATCTAAGGAGACGTGAGAGAAGTTTATGGTCCGTGTTAACCCTTTTGATACCCGCTTGCATGACCACCTGTTTGCACAGGGGTCCATGCCATAAGGTGTCACGCTACTGTGCAAAAAAAAATTACTTACATCAGTGCTACTGTTTGAATTTAAAACGTATTTGTGTGAACTGTGAAGTTAAGTCATGGATTGTGGAAACTAGTGTCAGGTGATTGTATATAGTGTATACCACATTTACCACTGACTAATGCAGAGTTGCAATGCAAGGAGATCAGCTAAAAGTAGTTGGATCTGTAAGTGCGTTATAATTAAATTGAAATTAGACGATCGATTAAAAAAAAAAAAATTGATTACTCGAACACGAAAATTTTAATCAGTAACAGCCCTAGTTTTTTTTTCTAAATTGTCGGTCTTTTTTTGTTTATAACGCAAAAAATAAAACCGCAGAGGTGATCAAATTCCACCAAAACAAAGCTCTATTTGTCGGGAAAAAAGGATGTCAATTTTGTTTGGGTGCAATGTCGCACGACCGCGCAATTGTCAGTTAAAGCGACGCAGTGCCGAATCGCAAAAAGTGTTCTGGTCAGGAAGGGGGTAAAATCTTTCGGGGCTGAAGCGGTTAAAGACACAAATCATATAGACAAACTGTTAATGCTGTATATGTATATCCCACTTTAAAAACATTTGCAATGGGAATTATATTGTGCTCTATTTTCGGAATTTGTCAACGTTACGTATTGTTTTGTGGTCTGTATATAATGATGGTATTCCAGTACAACACAGATGAAATTTTACCAATAAACTCAAGAATACAAAACAGCAAGGTCATATCTTCTGCTATAATGTAAAATGCAGGGGTCAAGTCCTGGGGAAAAAAGTGTGGGAACTCCCACCCAAGATCCACTCCCCCACCAAAAAAAAAAAAAAAATGATACGCTCATATACACGAACGCTTCAAAAGTGGTATTTTTCATCCAATTTTTGCATTGTGTGTATGAAGCTTAACTGTTATAACATAAAAAAAGAACAATCCTCAATAAACATAAATACGGTAATTCTCTGAATAATCAGCATTCATTCAATTGTGCTTCCATGCAAATGTGAACATTGCATTGGTGAATTTTATTTTGTATATAGAGTGTTTCTGTGGTGAGTTTACACTTTTCATTGAACAGAGTTTGGATAACACAGGGTTAAACGGAAAGGTCATAAATGAACTGCACATTATCTGGACAGAATGCTTGGGGAGGTAGTGATGTGTTCCTGCTTAGGAGATGTATGTTAGCTTGGGGGGCTGCAAACTCTGCAGGGCTCCAACACACACTCGCTGCTATTCCAACCCTTCACATATTTCCACATAAACTTCCCTCCTGGCATTAAACTTTGCCAGGTATTGTGCTCAGCTTACCACCCCAAACGGATGTTCCTCCCTCAGCTCACCTCTCTCCCTGCATGTCCTGTGAGCAGAATAGCTGTGCTCCTCCTCTGGGTTCTCTCATCATATGGCACTGAAGATAGAGGAGGGGGGATTCAGTGGGACACACAGAGCAAGTATGCAGGAGACTGGGGGATGAGGAGACAGAAAATCAGGAAGGGACGGCAGGGAGGAGCGCATCACGAGAGGTCTGACTAAACACAATCTCTTAGCAGCAGGGACCTGATCTACCCGTCAGCTAGCTGTGATTGACAGGTAGATCGAAGCGGAAGCTGTCATGGGGCCCCTACTAGCAATGCCTGAATGGTCAGTCCACCCCTGCTGTGCGTCACTTACTATTGCGAGCTGTGTCGGCGGCTGCTGGTGTAGCACCTGCCACACAGCTTGCATACTTCAAAGTCTTGCAGGACACAGATGCTAAAGGGAACTGAGTTCCTGTTGTGGAAAAAGTACAGGAACTCAGTTCCCATGAGTTCCTGCAGGACTTGAGCCCTAGTAAAATGTTCCAAGTTTGTTTTGTTTCATATGAATACCAGAACAATTTAATTCTTAGGAAATTGTAACATATTTTGATAGGGCTTAGCATTCTCAGAACACAATGGACAAAGAAATTATCTGGCTTTGGTAAGAATCAAATGCTTTGCTTTTTTAAATTAATTTTTTTATTTTAAATCAGTTTTATCGATCAAGTATGCCAAGAGATGTTTAGCCTGAAATCAATACCTTATTTAAATATGTTACCTTGAACATATTTCCTGTGTGGGAAAACGCATGCTTCCATGCACCGCAGTTGGTGCGAACTGGTTTGATGTGAGCCCAGGAGCACATTACAGGAGATCCGCAATAGATACAAGCTATAATATATTATATATATATATATATATATATATATATATATATATATATATATATATATATATATATATATATATATATATATATATAGTGCCTCGAAAAAGTATTCATACCCCTTGAAATTTTGTCATGTGTCAACCAAAAACGTAAATGTATTTTATTGGGATTTTATGTGATAGACCAACACAAAGTGGCACATCATTGTGAAGTGGAAGGAAAATGATAAATTGTTTTCCAAATTTTTTACAAATAAATATGTCAAAAGTGTGGCGTGCATTTGTATTCAGCCCGCTTGAGTCAATACTTTGTAGAACCCCCTTTTGCTGCAATTACAGCTGCAAGTCTTTTTGGGGATGTCTCTACCAGCTTTGCACATCTAGGGAGTGACATTTTTGCCCATTCTTCTTTGCAAAATAGCTCAAGCTCTGTCAGATTGGATGGAGAGCGTCTGTGAACAGCAATTTTCAAGTCTTGCCACAGATTCTCAATTGGATTTAGGTCTGGACTTTCACTGGGCCATTCTAACACATGAATATGCTTGGATTTAAATCATTCCATTGTAGCTTGTTGTATGTTTAGGGTCATTGTCCTGGTGGAAGGTGAACCTCCACCCCAGTCTCAACTCAACTAACAGGTTTTCTGCCAAGATTGCCCTGTATTTGGCTCCATCCATCTTCCCATCAACTCTGACCAGCTTCCCTCCCTGTCCCCGCTGAAGAAAAGTATCCCCACAACATGATGCTGCCGCCTACATGTTTCACGATCGGGATGGTGTGTTCAAGGTGATGTGCAGTGTTTCCGCCACACATATCAGTTTGCTTTTAGGCCAAAAAGTAAAATTTTGGTCTCATGTGACCAGAGCACCTTCTTCCACATGTTTGCCTTCTTCTTGCCAGTCTTCCATAAAGGCCAGATTTGTGGAGTGCAAGACAAATAATTGTCCTGTGGACAGATTCTCCCACCTGAGCTGTGGATCTCTACAGCTCCTCCAGAGTTACCATGGGCCTCTTGGCTACTTCTCTGATTAATGCTCTCCTTGCCCGCCCTGTCAGTTTAGGTGGACGACCATGTCTTGGTAGGTTTGCAGTTGTGCCATACTCTTTCCACTTCGGATGATGGATTGAACAGTACCTTGGTGAGATGTTCAAATCTTGGGATTTTTTTTTTAACCTAATACTGCTTTAAACTCCACAGCGTTATCCCTGACCTGTATGGTGTGTTCCTTGGCCTTCATGATGCTGTTTGTTCACTAAGGTTCTCTAACAAACCTCTGAGGGCTTCACAAAACAGCTGTATTTATACAGAGATTAAATTATACACAGGTGGACTCTATTTACCAATTAGGTGACCATTGAAGGCAATTGGTTCCACTAGATTTTAGTTAGGGGTATCAGAGTAGGGGTACAAATGCACGCCACACTTTTCAGATTTTTACTGTATTTGTAAATAATATTCAAAAGCCATTTATCATTTTTCTTCCCCTTTGTGTTGGTCTACCACATAAAATACATTTACATTTTTGGTTGTAACATGACAAAATGTGGAAAATTTCAAGGAGTATGAATACTTTTTCAAGGCACTGTATGTGTGTGTGTGAATATATGTATAAATATACACATATACAAACACACACATTATATATATATATATATATATATATATATATATATATATATATATATATATATACACACACACACACATAATACACATTCACTATATCTGGTCTTTCACATTATATATATATATATATATATATATATATATATATATATATATATATATATATATATATATATATATATATATATATATATATATATATATATGCCTGTAAACATTGTGTGCATTGGCTAACATGGAGGGGAGTTTCCAGGTAGACAAAAAAAGCTCAAATGCCTGTAGGAGCAGCTTCTTTGAGATGAAGTGTACCTGAGCCCAAAGTGTAACTAAACTTAGGACCCTGCATTCACTATCTGACTCTGGTCTTTCACAGTACACAGAATCGCAATTGTTTTAATAATTATAAACTGCTAAATACCTTTTCTCATCAGCTGTTAGAGCAGTTTTGTGACTTCTATCAGTGTCTGTTTAAAGCTTGTAGGAGTAGTTTTCATTCAACTCCGATTGTCCTATGAGGCTGCATGACCCCAGACCCTTTGTCTGGACAGTGCTGATTGGCCCTGTACTGATCACATGCACTACATACCACACTGAGCATGTGCAGCTTGCCCCCAAGGCTCTGTTCCATCAGGAGATGGTTTGAGGACTGTTGAAGAAGAGGGGGATCAGAGAAGACAGGATCAAACAGCCTTTTTACACAATGCAGAAGAATAACGCCTTATGCCCCGTACACACGGTCGGAAATTCCGACCACAAAATCCGTCTGATTTTTTCCGATGGATTTTGTCCGACACTGGTGTTGCATACACACGGCCGGACAAAGTTGTCGGAAAATCCGATCATCCTGAACGTGGTGACGTTCGTTGCGTACGACGGGACTACGTCGAGGCTAGTATCCAATAGCTTTGGTCTTGTAATGTGATCTGAGCATGCGTGGCACTTTGTCCGTCGGAATTCGCTACACACGATCGGAAAAAGTCCGATAGGACTTTGTTGTCGGAAAATTTGACGGAAAAAGTCCGATGGAGCCCACACGGTCGGAATTTCCGACAACATGGTTCGATAGGACATTTTCCGTCGGAAAATCCGACCGTGTGTACGGGGCATTAGGTGCCACAGTGAGTAGAACAAGCATGTTTTACTACATATACAGACTCATTTTACTGTTGTATGTTTAGTAACACTTTAATCTTTATTATAATTAAAAAATATAATGAATTATGCTAGCAAAGCCTGCACATACCTTTTTTTTTTTAGAGTTCCCTGGGATTAATGGAAACTAGCTTACATAGATCTTGACCTCCGCTACAAATCTGGGTACTTGTATGCCTGCTGCTCACATTTTACATCTCACTATTAATCAGGGAGCTGTACACCACAATGAGAGAAGCAGGGATAGGCTCTGAACATGAACATACTGCCTGGGCTTCTAAACATAACAAAAAGGTGCATTCCGACACCTCTGGGTACTTGCCGTAAATATTAATTTACCTTCTTAAACTTTGGTACAGGTTTGCTTTATGTGCCTTTATTCTTATTCTTACTAGAATATTTTAAATTGGGTGTATTTTTCAGATTCTTGGCCCAGGGAATGGGTATGCAAAGACGTCATTAGACGAAACGGACGTAGGGAGGCTGACGCACTGACGTCATCAAGTTCCGCGTTGTGAGCGGGTGGATTGCTAGCCGGCCGGCGTATTTTACTTTCATTTATCCTCTGCTACTGCACATTTTCCTCTGTGTAAGTAGGATTTTTTATCTTTTGCTTTAATAAACTTGTTATCTGGTATCACACTATGGGAGCATCCCTTGTCTTCATATATTCACATGCTGCTTGCTGAGCGATTCCTGGCTTTATATCCCTGGAGAGTGCGCATGTTACAGCTGATCTGAAGGGGAATTATTACTGAAATTCTGGTCCTTGGTCAATCATGTGTATGGAGATTTGGATCGTTGCCTAGTTCTGATGGTCCAGCCATGTCCCGATATCATTATACTACAGGCTTATCTAAGCTTGCCCTCTGGTAAGCACATTCTCATATTGGTGGTGGATCACGGTGGATTTGTTGGATTCCTTACAGTCACTATATTTTGGATTTCATATTGTCACACTTAAGACTTTTTTTTGGTCACCTATTACCTCACTGGACTTATATTGTTGGTTTTATTTATTTGAATTTGCACATATATTGAATGATCCAGTATTTTTGATATTTTATTCATATCAATTAGCGTGGCTTTTTGTATTATTTAATGGGTATGCATGTCTGAGTTAAGTGTGAATATGCATTTACTGCTTATTTAAAAAGAAATAATTTGCTACACAGCTGACCCGGCCCAGTGTCACCATCATTAACCAAGATCTGATTTTTTTGTTGGCCATCCTCACTCCCCTTACAAAGTTGACATAGGTTTAAGCGCTAATCCACAGCCCCAATACCAAGTTTCCAGACCCCTCAATCCCCCATAAACAAATAAAGACACGTGCCCTAGTTAAAGTACAGTCAACATTTCAATTCTATTAACCACTTCCCGACCGCCCCCTGTATATTTACGTCGGCAGAATGGCACGTACAGGCAGAATCACGTACCTGTACGTGACATTCTTCCGGCGGTTGGGGGGTCCGATCGGACCCCCCTCCGCCGGCGGGGACGGTCGGGATCGCTTCAGGAGCGATCCGGGACGAGGGGACGGCCAGTGGTTTCTGGCCACCCCCTCGCGATCGCTCCTGGCCAATGAGAAACTTCCCCTTCCTGTCTATTGTATAGACAGGAAGGCGGAAGTGATGTCACGCTCGGTGCGCCGGTCTATGTGACCGGAGACGCCGAGCGGCGAACATGTACAGGTTAGTGCACAACACTACACTGACACCAGTACAGTTAGGCACATATTCCACCCCCCTGTCACCCCCTGATCACCCCCCAGATCACCCCCTCCCCCCCCAGTCACAGTGTCACTAATTGCAGTGATCATTTATTTACTGATCACTGCATTTAGTGTCAGTGTGACTGTAATAACTGTCAGGGCAGTTAGTTTTAGGTCCAAGGTAGCCCCCTACCCCCCCCTAATAAAGGTTTAACCCCTTGATTGCCCCCCAGGTAACCCTTTCACCCCTTTTGCCAGTGTCACTAAGCGATCGTTTTTCTGATCGCTTTATTAGTGTCACTGCTGTCGCTAGGTAACCATTTTTTTTTTTAGGTAACCGCCATGTTTATATAGGTTCATAAATAGGTTTATAGGTCAGGTACCCCCATATTACAACCTAAATAAAGGTTTTAACCCCTGATTGCCCCTAGAGTTAACCCTTTCACCAGTGATCACTGTATAACTGTCACTGGTGACGCTGGTTAGCCAGTTAGTTATTTTGTTATTTAGGTTCCCCGTCAGGTTTTTATATAGCGTCAGGTACCCCCATATATTACCTAATAAAGGTTTTAACCCCCTGATTGCCCCTAGTTAACCCTTTCACCCCCTTTTGCCAGTGTCACTAAGCGATCGTTTTTCTGATCGCTGCATTAGTGTCGCTAGGTAACCATTTTTTTTTTTTTAGGTAACCGCCATGTTTATATAGGTTCATAAATAGGTTTATAGGTCAGGTACCCCCATATTACAACCTAAATAAAGGTTTTAACCCCCTGATTGCCCCTAGAGTTAACCCTTTCACCAGTGATCACTGTATAACTGTCACTGGTGACGCTGGTTAGCCAGTTAGTTATTTCGTTATTTAGGTTCCCCGTCAGGTTTTTATATAGCGTCAGGTACCCCCATATATTACCTAATAAAGGTTTAACCCCCTGATTGCCCCTAGTTAACCCTTTCACCCCCTTTTGCCAGTGTCACTAAGCGATCGTTTTTCTGATCGCTGCATTAGTGTCGCTAGGTAACCAGTTTTTTTTTGTATTACTGTTACGGGTGACGCTGGTTAGTTAGCTTGTTTTTTATACTGTCAGGGCACCCGCCATTTATTACCCAATAACGGTTTAACCCCCTGATCGCCCGGCGGGTGATATCAATTAGGTTTTAGGGTCAAATAAGGTCTGCGTCGCCCCAGGTTAGTGCCAGTACCGCAAACACCCACGCGCAAAGCATACACCTCCCTTAGTGGCACAGTATCTGAACAGATCGATATCTGATCTGATCAGATCTATACTAGCGTCCCAGCAGTTTAGGGTTCCAAAAAAAAAAACGCATTGTTAGCGGGATCAGCCCAGATACCTGCTAGCACCTGCGTTTTCCCCCTCCGCCCAGCCCAGCCCACCCAAGTGCAGTATCGATCGATCACTGTCACTTACAAAACACTAAGCACACATAACTGCAGCGTTCGCAGAGTCAGGCCTGATCCCTGCGATCGCTAACAGTTTTTTTGTGGTAGCGTTTTGATTCAGTCGCTTCAGTCAGGAGCTTTTTTACCTGTGAATCTCAAAAAAAATAAAAAAAAATAAAATAGTTGTCGTTTTATTGTTCTCTCTCTCACTCTATTCTCTCTCTATTGTTGCTCTTTTTTTTACTCCATTCTATTCTGCAATGTTTTATTATGTTTTATCATGTTTTATCATGCTTGCTTTTCAGGTATGTAATTTTGTTTACTGTGTTTTAGTGTTGAGCATTTTTTTGTTTTCAGGTGCGCCATTCAGTTGCAACGCGGATTTATTTATCTTGACAGCAACAGCGTTTGCTCCCACGATACATAAAGCCGCGACTCCAACGCTGTAGGAGGTGATTTCACCACCACAGTTAAAAAAAAAGAGCATATATGCCGAAGCATGGGGGCAGCAGGGGGGGGAGGAGCGATTGGCTCCTAATGCCACGTACATACGGTCGAAATTCCGACCGTGTGTACACGGCATAACTTTTGCGGGAGGATGCCCATCATTAGAAGTGGGTGGATGAAGGGAGGTATTCTAATGGTGGGCATACCCACCAATCAATCTCTTTTTTTTCGTTCAGCCAAGAGGCTGCATGAAAAAAAAAAAGATTACAATATATGTCCAGTATGTTGCTGGACTTTGAATGGTTATACCAGAATGATGCCTGCAGGTTTAGGTATCATCTTGGTATCATTCTTTTCAGCCAGTGATCGGCTTTCATGTAAAAGCAATTCTAGCGGGTAATTAGCCTCTAGACTGCTTTTACAAGCAGTGGGAGGGAATGTCCCCCCTCCCGGATATAAACCGCGCCATTGGGAAATTGGGAAAGCATTTTATCACACCAATCTTGGTGTGGTCAGATGCTTTGAGGGCAGAGGAAAGATCTAGGGTCTAATAGACCCCAATTTTTTCAAAAAAAGAGTACCTGTCACTGCCTATTGCTATCATAGGGGATATTTACATTCCCTGAGATAACAATAAAAATCATAACAAACAAAAAAAAATGGACGGAACAGTTTAAAAATAAAATAAAAAAGCTAAATAAATAAAAAAAAAAACAAAAAAAAAAAAAAAAAGCACCCCTGCCCCCCCTTCTCTTGCGCAAAGGCGTACACAAGCGTTGGTCTGGCGTCATATGTAAACAGCAATTGCACCATGCATGTGAGGTATCACCGCGAAGGTCAGATCGAGGGCAGTAATTTTAGCAGTAGACCTCCTCCGTGAATCTAATGTGGTATCATGTAAAGGCTTTTAAAGGCTTTTAAAAATGTATGTAGTTTGTCGCCACTGCGTGTTTGTGCGCAATTTTAAAGCATGTCGTGTTTGGTATCCATGTACTCGGCCTAAGATCATATTTTTTATTTCATCAAAAATTTGAGCAATATAGTGTGTTTTAGTGCATTAAAATAAAAAAAAGTGTATTTTTTCCACAAAAAATGCGTTTGAAAAATCGCTGCGCAAATACTGTGTGGAAAAAAAAAATGCAACACCCACCATTTTAATCTGTAGGGCCTTTGCTTTAACAATATATATAGTGTTTGGGGGTTCAACGTAATTTTCTTGCAAAAAAAAAATATGTTTTCATGTAAACAAAAAGTGTCAGAAAGGGCTTTGTCTACAAGTGGTTAGAAGAGTGGGTGACGTGTGACATAGGCTTCGAAATGTTGTGCATAAAATGCCAGGACAGTTCAAACCCCCCCCAAATGACCCCATTTTGGAAAGTAGACACCCCAAGCTATTTGATGAGAGCAATGTTGAGCCCATTAAATATTTTTTTTTTTTGTCCCAAGAGATTGAATAATGAAAAAAAAAAAATATATATATTTTTTTTACAAAAAGTTGTCACTAAATGATATATTGCTCAAACATGTCATGGGCATATGTGGAAATACACCCCAAAATACATTCTGTTGCTTCTCCTGAGTACGGGGATACCACATGTGTGGGACTTTTTGGGAGCCTAGCTGCGTACGGAACCCCAAAAACCAATCACCGCCTTCAGGCTTTCTAAGGGTGTAATTTTTTTATTTCACTTCTCACTGCCAATCACAGTTTCGGAGGCCATGGAATGCCCAGATGGCATAAAACCCCCCAAAATGACCCCATTTTGGAAAGTAGACACCCCAAGCTATTTGCTGAGAGGTATTGTGAGTATTTTGCAGATGTCGCTTTTTGTCACAAAGTTTTGAAAATTGAAAAAAGAAAAAAAATTTTTTTTTTTTCTTTACTTTCTTCATTTTCAAAAACAAATGAGAGCTGTAAAATACTCACCATGCCTCTCAACAAATAGCTTGGGGTGTCTACTTTCCAAAATGGGGTCATTTGGGGGGGTTTTGTGCTATTTTGGCATTTTATGGCCTTCGAAACGGTGATAGGTAGTGAGGAGTGAAATCAAAAATTTGCACCCTTAGAAATCCTGAAGGCGGTGCTTGGGTTTCGGGGCCCCGTACGCGGCTAGGCTCCCAAAAAGTCCCACACATGTGGTATCCCCATACTCAGGAGAAGCAGCAAAATGTATTTTGGGGTGCAATTCCACATATAACTATGGCATGTGTGAGCAATATATCATTTAGTGACAACTTTTTGAAAAAAAAAAAAATCTTTTTTATTTTTGTCTTTATTCAATCACTTGGGACTAAAAAAAAAAAATATTCAATGGGCTCAACATGCCTCTCAGCAAATAGCTTGGGGTGTCTACTTTCCAAAATGGGGTCATTTGGGGGGGTTTTGTACTTCTCTGCCATTTTAGCACCTCAAGAAATGAAATAGGCAGTCATAAATTAAAAGCGGTGTAAATTCCAGAAAATGTACTCTAGTTTGTAGACGCTATAACTTTTGCGCAAACCAATAAATATACGCTTATTGGCATTTTTTTTACTAAAGACATGTGGCTGAATACATTTTGGCCCAAATGTTTGACTAAAATTGAGTTTATTAGATTTTTTTATAACAAAAAGTAGAAAATCTCTTTTTTTTTCAAAATTTTCGCTCTTTTTCCGTTTATATCTCAAAAAATAAAAATCACAGAGGCAATCAAATACCATCAAAAGAAAGCTCTATTTGTGGGAAGAAAAGGACGCAAATTTCGTTTGGTTACAAAATTGCATGACCGCGCAATTACCAGTTAAAGTAGTGCAGTGCGAAATTGAAAAAAGACCTCTGGTCCTTTGGCTGCCAAATGGTCCGGGGCTGAAGTGGTTAACAAAATAGGTCAACATCAACACCGTCTAAAGCCCTATAATCCTTGGAGGAATGGACGTGAGCTTAGATGCTCTTTCTTGTCCCAAACATCTGGTAAGCCACCTAAGTATGATTAAGTGCTAACGCATGCAAATTCATTAACAAATCCAGCAACAATCCATTGAGTCCTGTTCTCAAGCTCAAAACTTCAAACTCATTTCAAAGTTGTGTAGGTATTCCGCACAACATGTCATACTTCCCTCAGTGACTGATAGATGGGGACTGATTAATTGAGGGGAAACCTGAAATATCACCATGCTGTACTCAAAGATTCTAGATATGTCAAACCAGAATCAGTGTACCTATCCCCATCTTGCCTTGAATCATATTGTATACAACGATCCCCAGTTCCTTTAAGACACTGTAGAACAGATTACTGCTCTGTTCTATGCTTGAATGAGTGCTGGAGCAGAATTTGACCATAAGGATGGAGTTACCAGACTTTGACTCTAAAACTATGTCTGGATCATATGTACAATCTTTTAAAAGTTCAGCCCACCCAAAAGGGATACTATAGCTCAGAAGTGTAAATGGAACATTCAGGGCCCCGATGCAGGAAACCATAAAGAACCCCCCTGACCCACAGCTGGGGCCCCCCATGGTGGTGGAACACCAGGATCTAGTTGCAATCCTGGTAGTTCCGGCACTGGTGCCAGTATTTTTTTTATTGTTATTTTATTTTTTTATCATTTATTTTTTTACAATTACATTTTTTTTAGGAGCCCTGTTGGGGAGCTTAGGTGAAGTATCAGGGGTCTACACAGACCTCAGATGTTTCACCTTTTATACAGCCCTCAATCTCCATCTCTTCAACATCAGCTGCACAGAATGAATGGGTAGGAATAGCTCTGATTAGAGCTTCCCATTCATCCAGGGGGCAGCAGGAGGTGGATAGTACAGGCGGTCATATAGAGGAACCAATCCCCTCCATTTTCCTTCTGCAGCTGCTAAAAAGGTGTCTTTATATGCCGCCTCTGCCGCCCCGCCTAACCAGGTGTACAGGAGGCCACACAGGCCCCCTGGAGCATGAGTCTTGGTCGCAATTGCAACCCCTGCATGTATGCCCCTGCTATAGTTATAGGTGAACTCTGAGGTACCGAGTCAGACCTTGGCTTCTTATATGTCTTAGATACATAAACAGCAAGATCTGCACTCATAATTGCTGTCTTTGCTACTGTCCACCTAGGCATTTTAAATTACATTTTATTGCCCTTTTCAAAATATAAAATCAATTATATTAATAAATAAATCTATTAGATTCATTAATTAAATAACACTCAAACAGGGACAGTGTGAAGTAAAAGTAAAAACAATCCTGCTGCTCCAGGGGAACCGGCAATGATGGCGTCTGCAATCCTGCTATGCATGGGGTGCACGTCCTGTCATCGCTGCAGAGTACATATGAAGAAAGAAGATTGGACGGCTGTATAATGCAGATAAAAGCTTCTTTATTCAAAAATCATCCATAAAAACAGGCACAAGCCATATTGGCAGGGGAAAAAAAGGTTGACGCATTTCACACGTTTAATACGTGCATTGTCAAAACCGTATTGGACACAATCACCCTACACACACACATATATACATATATACAAAATATCACATGATTGCACAGCTAACTGATGAAGTGGTGAGGTCCGATCATATCAATCAGCTGTTCCCACTTGAAAGGGAGAACAAACCATTTCTGGTGCACCCATTCGTCCATGAGATAAATATAAACCACCACATCTGAAAAACTGAAACATAGTAAACAAAAATAAAAAATAAATAAAAATATGCATTATATATTACAAAAGAGAAAGACAAGGTGTACATCCTGCTGAAAGCAAAAAAAAAAAAGCCCACATCCTGAAAATTCGATATAATTGCACTCATGAAAATAATATTTTTCTTTTCCAAAACATAAAATAAAATAAAAAAAGTACAAAATGAGTGTCTCACCTGTGAAAACCTACACATCACTACAGGTGATGATGACAACAATGCCTCTTCCATATTCAACACAGCAAAAAAATGTATGTACATGTATAATAAAAATGCCTATATCAAGGATATATTCAATAATTATTACATTACCTTTTTACTGTTTTACTTTACTGTCCAAAAACTCTGGAAGAAAGGCAAAAATCACTGCAAGTTCATATGCAGTATAACAAAAAACAAAACAATGGAAAAAGTACTTTCCTAATTATCAAAGTAGGTCAAATCCCATTTAAATTTTGAACCTCCTGGAATCCTTGTTTCAAGGGAAAATATCCAAAAAACTTTTCTTTTACAAAGAATTCTAAAGTTGTCCCCACCTCTCCTGGGGGTGACAACCCTTTCAATTCCTTGTATTTGTTACAAGGTGGTGTCACCTCCATGAAGCTCATTAAAATGCCACTAGTACTATGTTCTTTCTCTATGTAGTAGACACGACCGTGTAGGCGATCTCGTAGCCTTCTCGTAGTGCGACCCACATATTGCATCGCACACATTTTACAAGTAATCACACAGACCACGTTTCTAGTGTTGCAATTAATGAAGCTCTTGATTTTAAAAGATCTACCAGTCACTGTGGAGCAAAACTGATCACTTTTTATGACCCGAGAACAGCATGGACAAAGGTCAGCACCGCACTTATACGTACCCCACAAAATCTAGCCACGTTCTAGCCTGTTTATTGCTACTGGACTCAATAGGAGACAGGGAATTCACCAATGTCGGTGCCCGCTGCGAGACGGATTCCAATGTTTTTGAGATATTTTCCCTTCAAACAAGGAATCCAGGAGGTTTAAACTTTGAGTGGGATTTGACTTACTTTTATGATTAGGTTAGTACTTTTTCAATTTTTTTTTGTTATACTACATATGAACTTGCAGTGATTTTTGCCTTCCAGAGTTTTTGGACAGTAAAGTAAAACAGTAAAAAGGTAATGTAATAATTATTGTATATATCCTTGCTATAGGGATTTTGATTATACAGCTACATAAATTTTTTTGCTGTGTTTAATATGGAAGAGGCATTGTTTTCATCATCACCTGTAGCGGTGTGTAGGTTTCCACAGGTTAGACACAGAGTAGTTTTGCACCCTTATTTTATTTTTTTATGTTTTGGTAAAGAAAAATATTATTTTCATGAGTGCAATTATATATAATTTTTAGGATGTGGGCTTTGTTTTTCTTTTTGCTTTCAGCAGAATGTACACACCCTTACCTTGTTTTTCTCTTTTGTAATATATAACGCATATTTTTTTTATTATGTTTTACTTTTTCAGATGTTGTTGTTTCTATTTATCTCATGGGAGGAATGGGTGCACCAGAAATGGTTTGCTCTCCCTTTCAAGTGGGAACAGCTGATTAAGATCATCAGACCTCACCATTTCATCAGTTACACCTGTGCAATCATGTGATATTTTATATTTGTATGGTGATTGTGTCCAATACGGTTTTGACAAAGCACGTATTAAATGTGTGAAACACATCAACCTTTTTTCCCCTGCTAGGTTGGACTTGATAGATCTGTGTCTTTTTTTCGACCTCACCTACTATGTAATATGCCTTGTGCCTGTTTTTATTGATGATTTTTTGAATAAAGAAGCTTTTATCTGCATTATATGGGTGTGCAGCCATCCAATCTTCTTTCTTCATAAGGACAGTGGGGTTGATTTACTAAAGGCAAATAGACTGTGCACTTTGCAAGTTGCTCCAGAGCTTAGTAAATGAGCAGAAGCTCTATTGACTTCCATCAACCAATCATGTGCAAGCAAAAAGACAGTTTTTTTTCATTTTTTTTCCTTGCACATGATTGGGTACTCTTTACAAAGTGAAGCTTTACCTCATTTACTAAGCTCTGGAGCAACTGCACTTGCAGAGTGCAACTGTCTATTTGCCTTTAGTAAATCAACCCCAGTATGAACTCTTCATAATGCAAGCTCTTGTAGATGTGCAGAACTAGAACTTTAGTGTACCTGAGATATATTAGCAGCATCCTCCCAAAGGGGGTGGAAGGAAATAAGTGGAGTTGGGCTTTCATCTTTTGTCATGCACAAATTCATTTTCTGATGTACCCAAAAAAAACTGTGGTTATTGGTTCTCATCATTATTGCACCTTTATGAAGTTTTCTTCTTCTTCTCGGTTTTGGTATATCTAAAGATTTTTAACTAAAATTAAAAACAACATGATGATTTGCAAAGACTATGCCTAACCAACATTGTCTATCCTCATCTGGTCAGTTCATGCCCATTGATCAACAATTTTGACCTCTTCAAAACCTCATATGTTAATGCCCATTGATCAATGATTTTGACCTTTTCAAGACCTTATATTATAAGCAACGATCCCCATTTCAGATACTGTAGAACAGATTACTGTTTCGCTCGATCCTTGGATGAGTGCTGGACCAGAATTTTACCATAAGGATAGAGTTACCAGACTTTGACTCTAGAACACTGTCATGCACTTATTAATTTTCTGATGTACCCAAAAAACTGTGGTTATTGGTTTTCAGCATTATTGAACCTTTATTAAATTTTCTTCTCCTTCTCTGTCTTCTTTGTTTTGGTATATCAAAAGACTTTTAACTAAAATTAAAAACAAAATGATGATTTGCAAAGACTATGCCTAACCAACATTGTATACCTTCATCTGGTCAGTTCATGCCCATTGATCAAAGATTTTGACTTTTTCAAGACCTCTTACCAATAAAAGCCAGCATGCTGTATGTACTGTATACACAATGCAGTAAATGATTATTCAAAAAACAAAAACATTTGATGGAAATAATGAATAACAAAAAAATACAAACCCATTTCAACATTAAATTTAAAAAAGAAAGAAAACTGACCAAAAGTGATTATAGTTTCTTTTTAAGAATAATCTCACCCTCACAATGCTATAAATAAACAAACAATACCAAAACAATTACCGTATATACTCGAGTATAAGTCTACCCGAATATAAGCCGAGGCACCTAATTTTACCACAAAAAAATGGGGAAAACGTATTGACTCGAGTATAAGCCTAGGGTGAGATAATGCGCAGCTACTGTAAGTGGAAAAGAGGGTCAACAATGCCCATTTGCAGCCTCACTGTGCCCATTTGCATGCCTCACTGTGCCCATTTGCAGCCATAGGTCCCCTGGACTTCAAACTCTGTAGTTAAGGTGTGACAGACCTAGCCGGGACAGAGGCTGTTGGAGGGGACTGAATGCGAGCCTATTGCCTTGCGATTATGGGCCCTGTTATTTGGGGGAACGGTGCTCTTTGAGCTGCATGCCTGGGGACCCCTGAGCTGGTGTTACTTGGATTCAGGTCCATGCTGGCCCCCCAAGACACAGACTCTGTATATGTATTTGGCATATTAGCAAGAGACTGAATGGCACTGTTGGGACACAAGCTGTCAGATGCTAATGTCATGAACTCCAGCCAGCCTGTCTGTTGTGTAAATGAGTATAGCCTGGCTTGTAGGAGTGTTTCACCTATTGTTGTGTGTGCTAATTAACCCTGCAATTGAATGAAGGAGTCCATGTTGAGCAGCTAAGCAAGTGTCGTCTCATTTAGTGCTTGGGAGTGGTTGGAATATCTGAGATCCGTATCCAGACTGGGAGGAAGTGATATATGCCGAACGCACTCAAGAGGAGTGTAGGGACGTTCCGTCACATAAGGGTTCCTAGATGCCCCCTAGCTGCAGCCAAAATTTTGGGTCTCTGGACCCAAAGGGTCCCGCAATGACATTGCTGCAGATGGACACAATTGACTGAATTTGGGGCCCTGTATCTCGGGGCCACTTGGTGCTAGGAGCCCAAAATGTGGTGTGCAAACCCAGTGGAACCAGCAGGTTCCTAGCACCAAGTGGCCCTGAGATACAGGGCCCCAAAGTCGGTTCGGAAAATGTCAAGCACTTTTCTGCAGCAGAGAATTACATTTTCCAAACCAACTTTGGGGACCCGTATCTCGGGGCCACTTGGTGCTAGGCACCCCAGCTTTGGATATGTTGTGGTGCAGGTTCACACCAAATTTTGGGTTCTTAGCACCAAGTGGCCCCAAAATACGGGGCCCCAAAGTCGGTTCGGAAAATTTCATTTTCTGCTGCAGAAAAGTGCTTGACTCGAGTATAAGCCGAGGGGGGCATTTTCAGCACAAACAAATGTGCTGAAAAACTTGGCTTATACTCAAGTATATACAGTAAAAAAAATACTGGTAAGTTTAAATAAATACAAAAATCTGAAAAAATATGCAGTTTGGATTTAGCTACGATTTCATAAGAATACAAAAATAAAAATAAACAAACACTTTCTAAATTAGGATAAAAAATTCTTGTGGTTCTTACATCAGGCGTCAAGGCGTTGTTGTCAGATGTCTGACTTGAGAGCAGTATGTGAGTGAAGCCATCTTCTTTCCTTACAACAATGTCACGGAATCGGCAATTGCTTTCGTTCTGCCGGATGCTATACCTCAATCTCTTATCGAAAACATAATCTTTGTCCAAGTCTAGTTTCCGTTTTACCGGGCTGGGTGGAGTCAATCCTCCATTTGTTAATGACTCTCCTTCAAATATAAAAAAAAGAAAAGAGGCAGATGTTCATCATAAGAAAGAGAACAAAAAGATTAAAAACTACTATACATAGTGAAAATTAGAAGTGCATAATTTGTTGTTTTTCTTGCCATGATTTAAAATGAAAGTTAATTGTAGGGCTGAAACAACTAATCGATTATGAAATTAATCGATTACTATTTTCATAATCAATTAATCCGCCAGTAATATAATGGGGGTAAAAAAAACTAAAATGAGCCCTTTATAGTACAAAAAGAGCAAATAATCACTACTGTAAATATTACTTTCACAGTTCTACGGTAAAAAAAAAAAATTAAACCCTTACAGCAGAGACTTTGCTGACCGTATGTATCACTGGTCAATGTGAACTGTGTCATTGTTAACTGTTATGAAAACCTTTCTGTTAAAAAAAAAAAGCCCTTACAGCAGTGATTATCTGCTTTTTTTGTACTATAAAGGGCTAATTTTAGTTATTTTTTAACCCCATTATGTTACTAAACGTCTTAGACCTGGTTCACACCTATGTGTTTTTTGGTGCTTTTTGCAGAAACGTACTACAGTTCATTACATGGTTAACTATGGGACACGTTCATTTTTTCAGCTGCTGCGTATTTGGAAAGGGTCAGGGACTTTTTTTTAATGCAAAACTTTGTTTTGGTTCAATATACTTCAATAGAGAAGCTGCAGAAAAGCATGTAATGCTTTTTTGCAGCAATTTGTGTTTTTTATTCTGCCCAACAACTAATTGGCCAAAAAAAAACAGTATGTCTCTTCTAATAGTGTATACAGTATATCTCTTCTGTCTGTTATTCTCAGAGTGGATTTGATATTTTGCTCCCTAACCATATAGTTGGTTG
This sequence comes from Lithobates sylvaticus, assembly GCA_028564925.1. Taxonomy (NCBI): domain Eukaryota; kingdom Metazoa; phylum Chordata; class Amphibia; order Anura; family Ranidae; genus Lithobates; species Lithobates sylvaticus. The sequence goes on along the minus strand of CM053034.1, from coordinate 44,379,556 downwards.
TTTATATTTACCACTGCATAGAGATATTTAAGAATAAATTGCCTTTTTTTAAACTTTACATATTAACTAAATTATACACCACACATTTTTAAGGTTATTAGCCGATTAATCGAAACAATAATCGGCCAACTAATCGATTATGAAAATAATCGTTAGTTGCAGCCCTAGTTAATTTATGTTTTAGATAGAGGTCACACAGGTTCATCAATTAGTAAGAGCACACTGCTTACCCTGTGCAGTAACCAGGTTCCTTCAAGTGACATTAAACCTTCAGTTTTTATAAGCTATTTAAGTAGCAGATTTAATTGCTTACCGAATATGCAGTTTCCTTATCTTTTAATGCTTGCCTATTCTCCAGTTTAAGCTGGCACCATGCCCACTGCCCCAGGTTTCCTGTTTCAGGATGGCTCCTTTCTCTTGGAGGAACTTATGGAGTCAATTTAGTATACAGGGAATAATGGTGTTTCTCCTTGCCCTGTGAGCATCAATAGGAACACATAGCCCGGTAGCCTAGGATGGCAAGACACTCTCCTGCTCCTCCAAGCTAGCAGACTGACTCTAAACTGCATTGTCCACTGTTAACTCCTCCCTGAGAAGACTGGAAGTTTAAGGAAGCCGCACTGAGCCAGGAGCATCGAAAGTTGTAAACTGGAAGTGCTGGGTTAAGAAGTGAATCTAATAGTTTGCTGGAAAATGTGCATCTTACTGTGCTCATTGAGTTCAAAAATACTGAGGGCTTACTACTACTTTAACCACTTGCACGCCGATATACGTCGGTACAATGGCAGCAGTGGCAAATGGGCATACTTGTACGTCGCCTTTAATTGGCCGGGCTAGTTGTGGCGCCGCGTATAGCATGACCGTGCCCGAAGGACACGCAGACTCTATATACGCTGGTGTCCCGGCGTGTCACGGAGCCGCAGAACAGGGAGATGCATTTCCCCATTCTGCCTTGTGACATGACAGAGATCACTGCTCCTTGTGATCGGGAGCAGTGATCTATGTCATGTCAGTGGTAGCCCACCCCCCCACAGTTAGAATCACTCCCTAGGACACACTTAACCCCTTGATCACCCCCCAGTGTTTAACCCCTTCCCTGCCAGTGTCATTTACACAGTAATCAGTGCATTTTTAAAGCACTGATCGCTGTATACATGATAATGGTCCCAAAATAGTGTCAAAAGTGTCCGATGTGTCCGCCATAATGTCGTAGTCACAAAAAAAAAAAAAGCCAGATCGCCGTCATTACTAATACATTTTTTTTTTTTTTATAAAAATGCCATAAAACGATCCCCTATTTTGCAGACGCTATACCTTTTGCGCAAACCAATCAATATACGCTTATTGCGATTTTTTACCAAAAATATGTAGAAGAATACATATCGACCTAAACAAAAAAAGAGCGACACATTTGAAAAAAAAAAAAAAAAACAATATTTTTTACTTTTTGCTATAAAAAATATCCCCAAGAGTTAAAAAAAAAAAAAAAAAAATGAATTTCTTCATCAGTTTAGGCCAATATATATTCTTCTACATATTTTTGGTAAAAAAATCGCAATAGGCGTATATTGGTTGGTTTGCGCAAAAGTTATAGCATCTGTAAACTATGGGAAAGATTTATGGTATTTTTATGGCATTTTTATTATTATTTTTTTTTTTTTACTAGTAATGGCGGTGATCTACGATCCTGCGACATTGCGACTGACAGATCGGAGACTTCTGACACTTTTTTGGGGCCACTGGCCATTATACAGCGTTCAGTGCTATAATAATGCACTGATTACTGTGTAAATGTCACTGTCAGGAAAGGGTTTAACACTAGGGGGCGATCAAGGGGTTAAATGTGTGTTCCCTCAGCATGTTCTAACTGTGTGGGGATGCGAGTGACTAGTTTTCCTACTTAGGAAGAAACTATATCGCTCCTCTCCTCTGACAGCACAGGGATTTGAGTGTTTACACACTCAAATCCCCGTGCTGGCGCTCATGCACGTGCATCGGGTCCCCGTCATGCAGTGGGCGTGCACGCGCCTTCTGGTGGCCAAAAATGGGTAGAGCCATTGTGCCACAGTATATCTGAATGACATGGTTGGCAAGTGGTTAAACCCCGAAAAGAGCGAAACGTGTCTGAGGAGTTCTCTACAGGTGGAGAACAGGAACTGAAACCATATTTTCCTCATCTCATTACATTTATGCAACAGGGTATCAGCGTCTGTGTGCAGATGGCAACCATTTTGTTGAAGTCTACCGAAGCCTGACAAGCCGATTATACCCGTCTTTTGACATGCTGATCCGACTGACACAGGTTTGGAGGGACATTTGAGCGGTACTATCTTTATTGTCTTGCCTACTCTAGACTAAAAAGAAAGATTATTACTATACATGCAATGTAAAGCTGAACTACTGGCTGATATAAAGGACACACATGAATGCATATAATTAATACATCATTAGCATAAAGAAGTTTATCAATTGTGCTGTAATGCTCATCAGTTTGCTGCTTCTTCTTTCACTGTTCAATCATAGACAGGGGGAGGGACAATATCTGTATTTACCCAACTATAGCGGAAAAAAATACAGTCTATGTAAATCTTAGAACGTATTGGAGTAAATGCAAATCCTTTAGCAGATAAAACAGCCCCCCATATATGTATTTCATTTGTGTATTTAGCCTTGCGGTAAGGCCTAAAGTGATTGCAAACATGCTGACCTAAAGCTGAACTCCATAGATTTTAACAATTGCTATGCAACACCCTGGGGGGGGGGGGGGGGGCTGCTGGAATGGTCAGCGGTAGAACAAGAAACATATAATCTGAGCTGTGTTCACCCAGGCGGTGCTTCTGCGACTTCCTGTCTCCTAAAACGAGTAAAGCGGGTCACCAGCTTAGCAACTCCTCTGTATTCTTTTCAGTTAACAACTTCCCGCAAATGGACGTACCTGTACGTCCTCGGGTTTCAGTGGTCATCACCTTGGTATCTGTTTTAGAGCTGTCGATTCTCTATAATGCAAAAGTAATCTGAGCAGTATATATGTGTGGCAGAATGTGGTCCCCACCCTCCCCCACTGGGGACCCCCAGACTGAAACAGGTGGTCGGGGCGGGACACCATTTCATCTGAAAGAGGATCTCCTGTTCCCTGATTATCTCTAGGTATGTGAAACCGGAAGCTATGGGGATTTTGTCACTTCCAGTTTTGGTTTGTTCTTTACAAGCCCTTACCAGTTGGTAAAACATCTGATCAAAACGATCCCAATTGGGGGTTATGAAAGTAATCTAATAAATCTAGTAAAAGATGCAGATTATTATGTGTATGTGTGAAGTGTCAGAATTGGCTTGGGAAGCAAGTGGTTAATACAAGATGCCCTGTGGATGAACACCAATGCTTTATCCTCATCGAATTACAGAATGCCTTGTATTCATTGAAAAGATATTTTTTGAACGTTGAGCGCTTACCGACTTGTTCATGCCCCAACTTGTTCATTCCCCGACTTAGTTGGGGTAGGCGGTACACTTTGGTGGGGGTGGGTCAGCAAGACCCCTTGACCTTTGACCTCTGGGGACCCGCTTGCTGACCTTTGGGGGAGGTCCCTATTCCAATCCCCGAGTCCTAATCTTGTTCTTCTAGGGGAAGCCCTAGCCCTAACCCTAACCTCTAACCCCAACCCGCGAGTTGGAAATTTAGTGCAGCACGCCAGGAAGATGATTACAGCTTAGACTCATGTGGTTTGGAGTACCATTGAGGTTTCCATAGCAGGCATTAGAGGTAAACAACACAGTCACTTCCAGCGCCAACAGGTCTTCCAAGGTGTGGAGTAACAGATATCAAATAAAATGGTGGTGTGAAAGGTAGACATGGTATCCAAAACTGGGTGGATGCTGCCTTCCTCAGATGGGGTAATCCGAAAGGAACTACAAGAAAAACAGAAATGGAAGGTGCGCACACCTAGTGCATTACCAAAGATCAATAATAATAAAAATGTTTTATATAAAAGTGGTACTCCCTTTCCGGCTCAACATGGCGCCTCCCATACCGATGCTGACAGTCAGAGGTTCTGACGGAATCCAATTGATCCAGGGGCCTCCAAAGTTTACCAACCATGACTCATTTCAGAAAGACAGTAGCAAAAATTGCAGTTTCCACATTTAGCAGAGATGGGAAGCTTTTTGTTGGTGTAATGGGGAAGTAACAAATATAGTGAACAGTGCTGACAGCACGCTACTGCACAGCTTTGATCTGCCTAAAGTAGTCTGCCTTGAAATATCTCCAAGGAACACAATCCTGGCAACATGGCAGACCTACACAACTGGGAAGGATGGCAAAGCAGGTGTTCCTAATCTACAACTGTACGACCTGAAAAATGGAAAGTGTGTGAAATCCTTCATTCAGAAAAAGATGCAGAATTGGTCTCCTTGCTGTTCTGTGGATGAGAAGATATGTGCCAGGAATGTAAACAATGAAGTGCACTTCTTTGAAGACAACAGTTTTGATACAATTGCAAATAAACCGCACTTACAGAAAGTAAGTGATTTTGAATTGTCACCTGGAGATTATCCTTGCAATGAGCTCCAGCAAATAAATGTTTCTTCATAGCAGACCGGGTCCCAATGTTATGGAATTCCAAAGCTACTGCAGTACTAGTCACTGCCAGCACTGATGTGGACAAAACGGGAGCCTCTTACTATGGAGAGCAGACATTGCACTACATTGCAGTTGTAGCGGCCATAACCCCTTGAGGGGCGGCCTTGACTTTTGGGCTTACCAGTTACCTCCTCTTGGCTTGTCAGTGAATATCCAGGGGTTCTTAGGGTTAGTACCCAACAACTTTGAATGCTGACACATAAAAAGTCCTTTTGAAGGTTTTTATTCTGCAGTGGCAACATCCAACATTACACGGTCTCAGATAGGAATAAAGGGCAAGGGTGAAGAAACTCAGGCACCTTGAACTGCTGACATCCACTGAATGTCTCTATTCAACCCAGAGAGTAGCTACTCACAGCTGGGTGCTTCAATGCCAGATAAGCCTTTAGCCAGAGGTTTAACAGTCAACAATGTGATCCGGAAACTTGCAAAAAGTCTCCAACACAGAATAAACTTGCAACCGAAGGTGAATAGGAACCTTTCTCACAGTACCTGGAACTTTCTCTGTCTCCTTGGCAGTACTGTGGAAGTGTGGATTCTCTAGTGTCCAAACAACTCAGCTCCCAGGCTCTTACTGAGATGCCAGCTTGTTGTACAACTTCAACAGCTGCTGTTTTCAACCTAAAATGTGATCCCATATTCGATTTTGGAACTGGTCCTCGGAATGCTGCCTTCTACAGCCCTCAAGGACACATAATACTACTAGCTGGTTTTGGAAACCTGAGAGGCCAAATTGAATTTTGGGACATCAAAAATTACAAACTTATTTCTAAGCCAAAAACTTCTGATGCAACCTATTTTGCCTGGTGCCCCAATGGGGAGAATATTGTCACTGCTACATGTTCTCCAAGGTTGCGAGTTGGAAATGGTTATAAGAACCGACACTACAAAGGTTCTATATCACATAAATATGATGTACCAGACAATATAAAAATTGTGGCAAGTGTCCTGGCAGCCATTTACAGATGGAATCTTTCCTGCAAAGCCCATTAGTTGTCAGCCTGTACCTGGAGAAAAAAATGGCAGAAGAGAGCAAACCAGCTCAAGCATACAGGCCACCAGCACTGAGGAACAAGCCTGTCACTAGTTATAAACTGCATAAAGATGAGCCTCCTCAAAGTGTGAAGCCTCCGTCCACTGAAAAATGTCAAAAACAGCTCTGAAAAAACAAAAGAGAGAGGCAAAGAAAGCCACCAACAGGAGACCAAAGCAGATGAACCTGTTGAGCAAGTTTTGCAGAGTAATCAGAATATTGCTCCAGCCACTGACAACAGAAGACCCAGAAACTGACAAAAAGATCAAGAATCTCAAAAAGAAACTGAAAGCAATCAAACAACTGAAAGAGCTCCAGGCTTCTGGCAAGACATTAGAAAAGAACCAGTTTGAGAAAATCCAAAAAGAGGAAGCACTTCTAAAGGAAATAGAAGATTTAGAGCTCGGAGAGTGAATGCACCTAGGAATTATTATGAACAATTCTGTATGGCCACTAAGGCTTGATGATGGAGAGAAGTTAGGTTTCTTATTGAACAGCAGTGTTTTGTACTTGGACATAAAGGTTTACATGTCTGTTAATACTTTATTTTATTCATTACAATACAGAAAAGCCAAAGAAAAAAAAAAGTGGGTACTCACAAAATGCTAACGTGTTTCGGGGCGCACCCCCTTCCTCAGAGCTAGGCTCTGGGATCGCTCATGTTCTGTGCATGTCCATGCATTGTTTTTATGGCCTTTTGTCAGTTGCATTTTGTGAGTACCTACTTTTATATAAAACAATTTTATTATTAAATTATCTTTGGTAATGCACTTGGTGTGCGCGCCTTCCATTTCTGTTTTTATTGGAAGTAAACACACTGGCCCAATCAATTTTTCCTCAAGTTTAGCCTTGTAAAATATCAAGTTCTTATTCTGTCTGATGATCCATGGCAGGGGCATCCGCCCATTAAGGGCGCACGAGCACCCCCCCCCCAATCCATGCATCCGGCCCCTTGCAGGACCCTGGATGCATGGATTCCAATTGGGGAGGGGGGTTTGAAGCACCTGAATTGAGACAGAGGCTCTAATAGGCTTCAAAATAGGGTGGGCTCAGGGCACAGAGAATGCGAACCGAGCCCACCCAGGTGTGTTCCAATAGCGAATGAATATTTGCTATTGTAACACTGATCCACCTCCCGGCCAATCAGGAAGGTGGTCTTGGGACCTGTCACCTGATTGGCTGAAAGGATAGGCGATCCTATTTGATGCCAAGGAGGAGGGGAGGAGCCACACGGCGGAAGCTTCTGCCCACTACCTAGATGGGGTAAGTGCAGACAGTGAGCAGGGGGCCACAAAAAAAAAAAAAACAACCAGCCGCCACTGATCCATGGACTCATAAGTCACCTGGAATGGACAGTTCTGCTCAACCATCTGTCTAAACCAGGCTCTCTCAAACTTTTAACCCTAGAGGAACCCCAAAAATAAATTTCATGTCTCGAGGAACCCTTACTAAAACAAAATCATCAGGGCTCAATAGGAACAATGCTCCTTATATTAGTGGTCAATAGGAAGAAAGTCCCCCTTAAAGTGGTGTTTAGAATGCCACCCTTAAAGACAGCTAAAAAGATATTTGGTGTCATGCTGCTGGCTTTGCCAAGTGGTACTGAACCTTGAACTCTGTAGGCATCATCAAATAGGTGGTTCATCAGCCACAGCTCAAGGAACCCCTAGCAACCTCTGGAGGAACCCCAGGGTTCCATGGAACCCTGGTTGAGAATGGCTGGCCTAAACAGAAGCCTGTCATAACATTACCATAACACAGCCCTGTAGTTGATAGGAAGGTAGATTATTACATGTCTCTTTTTTATGGTTATGATTACATTGGAGCTGGAAAACAGCATGTTATTAGTGCAGTTCAGTTCAGGCAATTGACAGGCGCAGCATCTTTGGACCTAAAAGTACCTCTCGTCTTAAATTTTAGCTCTAAGTCAAGATCAGTATTGTGGTAGTATAAATCTTCCATAGGTGATCCAGCAGAATTACAATCATTTCAGATTAAGAATACTTTCAGAATACTGCATAATTCCAACTGTGACGTGTCCTTTCTAAGTTACTATAGATATCAATTTAATGATGGTTCTTGTGCATCACTCTAAGGCCGGCCATACACAGTTCGAATCTTGGCTGGTTCAACAGGAATGGGCAGGGTGATGGGCAGGGTGAATGTATCAAAGTTGATAGATCGATCAACTTGGGTACAACCAGCCTGCCAAATTCTCTTGCGATTATCATGGTCTTCTCCCAGTGGGAACAGGTTCCCCTGCCGCCCCACCGGGAGAAGACAATGGCCCAACAGGAGGGATTCTGCATCATCACTGTCTGTGTTTATGGGGGAATCGATGGTTGCAGGAAAGAAATTTGCTGCTCTGTTTATGGCTGGCCTAAGAGGCTTAGTATTTAAATTTTACAGTTTCCTTGACAAGTAGAAAAACAACCAGCGATTATTATCAGCGTCTGACACAGAATCTGTGAAAACTGAAGTAGCACAACATTGATTTCTAGGTATTTCACAGAGACTGAAGCCAATGCTCTGATAACACTTTGGACGTCTTGATCTATTACATAATGACCCACTTCAGAACCAGCGCCATTTTTTTTGCAACAATGCAGCAGTTTAAACGTCATGTCCACATAAAACAGGTATTTTATTCTCAACCTGATACAGGCAGGCTAAATAACCCACAGTTTTTTTTTATGTCATTTCATACAGAGGTAGGGAAGGTAAAAAATGTTGTCACAGCGATACCTTTTGGCGGCTAACTAAAAGATATCACTTTAAAAAAAATTCCCTTAAATTTCTGGGAATTCCTCTCACTTCCTGTTTGGCTACGGGACAGGAAGTATAGAGAAATCTCTGCAATGGGACACAGGTGGCAAAAATAAATCTGACAGGGGGTTATAACCCTCTAATTTGCCTGTGGTTCTACTTTAGAGGATAAGTTCACCTTTGGGAATATGTTACATGTTCCATCGGTTTTTAGGGTTTAGCATGCAATATGTTTCTAATGCTGCAGCTCATATGCCCCCCCAGTGACAGCAGTACAGGGAGAAGTTTCCCATACTAGCTGTCACTTTTTGAAAAGTGACAGCCCACACGGCCCCGGGTCATTCATTTACACAGCTCTGTGTATGAATGAACTACAAGCCCCGACATCCTTTGCAGCTGTTGACTTCTAATTCTCAATGAACTACCACGGTACTGTGAAGCACCATGGTAGTTCATTGATCCTTTCTGTCAGACTCTATCTGCTTGCCCATATGGGATGTACAGGCACACAGATACACCGACAGGTCTGCAGGAGACCTGCATGGCACCAGCAATCTGGTGATCGCTAGTGCAATGCTTTACAGGCTCCAAAAAAAAAATGCTAATTTTAATTTTCTAAAAAGTGAACATATCCTTTCAATTTCTGCGTTATTGCAAGCAGGGTTATCGCTCTGTGAACTAGATACCTCTGCCCTATGTAATGGCCATGATGTGAGAGAGATGTTCTGCAGTCCTAAAACACTTCCTATCCTAGAGTGACAACTCTAGGGCTGCAACTAACAATTATTTTCATAATCGATTAGTTGGCCGATTATTGTTTCGATTACTCGATTAATCGGTTAATAACCTTAAAAAAAAAGTGTGGTGTATAATTTAGTTAATATGTAAAGTTTAAAAAAAAGGCAATTTATTCTTAAATATCTCTCTATGCAGTGGTAAATATAAAATAACCAACTATATGGTTAGGGAGAAAAATATCTAATCTACGCTGAGAATAACAGACAGAAGAGATATACTGTATATACTATTAGAGGAGATATATACTGTATATACTATTAGAGGAGATATATACTGTATATACTATTAGAGGAGATATATACTGTATATACTATTAGAGGAGATATATACTGTATATACTATTAGAGGAGAGATATACTGTATATACTATTAGAGGAGATATATACTGTATATACTATTAGAGGAGAGATATACTGTATATACTATTAAAGGGTGAATCTGGAAAATTAATCAGACTCAGAGATTCGATTTCCTAATCATTAGTGGGGTCAAATCGACATTCAATTTTCAACCACAGTGACGTTAACATTTGGAAATAGAAAACTTCTTGGTCAAAGGAATTTTTAGGCGGTGTATGTGGTTTTCGTTCAGAAATTACATTCATTTTAAAAACAAGTGAAAATTTCAAATAACATTCTCTCATTCAGCGAACGAACAAAGATTTTTTCGTCTGAAAATTGATCGGTGTGGCCAGCATAAGGCTCGGTACACACCTATGCAGTTTGCTTTCTATCTGTTTCTGCAGTGCCTTTTGCTGTGCATTTTTATTTTTGCGCACGTGATTTTGCTGCGATTTGCGTTTTTTTTTGCCCAATTTGTTGGGCAGATTAAAAAACACAAATTGCTGCAAAAACGCATTACATGCTTTTCTGCAGCGTCTCCATTGAAGTCTATTGAACCAAAAAAGCACTGTTTTGCGTTAAAAAAAAAAAAAAAGTCCCTGACCCTTTCAGCACGCAGAAATAAGCAGCGGCTGAAAAAGGCCTTGATGTGAACGTGTCCCATAGGAAACCATGTAAATGAACTATAGTGCGTTTCTGCACAAAGCACCAAAAAACACAGATGTGACTAGGGGTGCAACGGATCAAAAAACTCACGGATCGGATCGATCCTCGGATCAGGAGTCACGGATCGGATCATTTTCGGATCAGCAAATAATAATTGAATTTGCAAAAACCCGTGAAAATTACGCCACCATATAGTCCCCACTGTAATATCCACATCCTCTCCCCACTGTAATATTGGCTGGGTATCGCAGAGTATTGGCTGGGTATCGCAGAGTATTGGCTGGGTATCGGCTGGGTAATGCAGAGTATCGCAGAGTAATGCAGAGTATCGCAGAGTAATGCAGAGTATCGCAAAGTAATGCAGAGTATCGCAAAGTAATGCAGAGTATCGCAGCGTAATGCAGAGTATCGCAGCGTAATGCAGAGTATCGCAGCGTAATGCAGAGTAATGCAGAGTATCCGCAGAGTAATGCAGAGTATCCGCAGAGTAATGCAGAGTATCCGCAGAGTAATGCAGAGTATCCGCAGAGTAATGCAGAGTATCCGCAGAGTAATGCAGAGTATCCGCAGAGTAATGCAGAGTATCCGCAGAGTAATGCAGAGTATCCGCAGAGTAATGCAGAGTATATGCAGGGTAATGCAGAGTATATGCAGGGTAATTCCGGGTAATGCAGAGTATATGCAGGGTAATGCAGGATATTGGCTGGGTAATGCAGGGTTTACAAGTGATCGCTCCGTCATTTGACGGAGCGATCACATTAAAAAAACAGTGGCCGGGTGTACCAAGATGGCCGCGCTCCGGAGCTAGGCCGAAGCCGCGGCCTTTCCTAAGGCCGCCGGGTGTACAAAGATGGCCGCCGTCGCTCCGGAGCTAGGCCGAAGCCGCGGCCTTTCCTAAGGCCGAGGCCGCGGAGCGCTCCGCGGATCGCGGGGTGTGCCGATCCGAACGGGGTGGCCCGTTCGGATCACGGATCGGCGACGATCCGTTGCACCCCTAGATGTGACCCAGGTTACATTTTATTACACGTTTAGTAACATAATAGGGGTAAAAAAAAACTAAAATTAGCCCGTTATAGTACAATAAAAGCAGATAATCACTACTCTACTCTACACTACTAGGGGTTAATTTTTTTTACTGTAGAACTGTGTAACTAATATTTACAGTAGTGATTATTTGCTCTTTTTGTACTATATAAGGGCTAATTTTTGTTTTTTTAACCCCATTGTTACTGGCCAATTAATCGATTATGAAAATAGTAATCGATTAATTTCATAATCGATTAGTTGCCGATTAATCGGTTAGTTGACGATTAATCGGTTAGTTGTCGATTAATTGGTTAGTTGTCGATTAATTGGTTAGTTGTCGATTAATCGGTTAGTTGTTTCAGCCCTAGACAGCTCTACTCCATAGATCCAGTACAGTGAATGAGAGTAGTCATCCTAGTATAGGAAGTATGCGACAGGCAAAAAAAAATGAGAATAAAGAAAAAAAAAAAAAGGCTGAAAAAAGGAAAACTAATACAACCATCGTAGCTATGGACTGGGAAGCTGCAATATATTACATTATTTAACAAAATCATTTTTGGACAGATCTCTTATATACCTCACTTTGTTTTGTTTAGCTTGCAAAAAAATGTTAGTGTGTGTGCGCAAGTTTTTGTTTTTTCTTATTAGGTTTAAACAGGTTCTCGTAGCACCATTCTTGGTAACTGAACTGTGGTTGCTATCCTTTCCCTTATCAGGGTATTGCACAGCCTGTTTCTCAAACTGCCATAAGCACTTAGCAACTGAAACAGTCATTATGTGATGCAGAGTATAATTAAAGATCTCTGAATCTTACAAGAATTCTGTATTTAAATTGACATCAATGGTGTTATGGGAAACAAGTATTAAACAAAACTTTAAAGTGTAACTATGGGCAAATACAAAAATAACATGACATGTTTTTTTTCTGAGTCCCATTAACTATTCCTTTATATTGGCTTTTGAAATTTACAGTTGCAACAATTTAGAAATTGGGTGAAAAGTTTAGCACTGAGAAACACTTTGGCCGGCTTCACACTGGGGCGGTGCGGGGCGGCGACGGTAAAGCAGCGCTATATTTAGCGCTGCTTTACCATAGTTTTACCCGCGGTATGCGGCCGCTAGCGGGGTGGTTTTAACCCCCGCTAGCGGCCGAAAAAGGGTTAATACCTCCGCAAAGCGCCGCTGCAGCGGCGCTTTGCCGGCGGTATCCCCGCGGCCTCCCATTGATTTCAATGGGAAGGAGCGGTATAGGAGCGGTGAACACACTGCTCCTTCACCGCTCCAAAGATGCAGCTAGCAGGACTTTTTTTTTACCGTCCTGCTAGCGCACCGCTCCAGTGTGAAAGCCCTCAGGGCTTTCACACTGGAGACACAGCAACAGCTGTTTCGGGTCGGTTTGCAGGCACTATTTTTAGCGCAATAGCGCCTGCAAACCGCCCCAGTGTGAAAGCAGCCTTTCTGAAAGATCAGTAGTGCATTTTATAAACAACTATATAAATCAGACCAAAAAGAGGGATAAAATGAGAAGGGATGAGGGACAGAGGGACATTGCTCCAAAACAGGGACAGTCCTTTGAAATCAGGGACAGTTGGGAGGTATGACTAATGCCGCGTACACACGAAGGGACTATCCCGCGGGATTATCCGCTGGACCGAAGTCCAGCGGATAATCCCCTCGTGTGTGGGCGCCGGCGGACTTTTTTTGGCCAAAGTACGGCGGACTAAAGTTTCAGGTTTTGTTTTCAAATTATCCGCTGGACTTGGCAGTCCAGCGGATAATCCGGTCGTGTGTAGTATGGTCCGGCGTACCAAAAAGGACGCATGCTCAGTAGCAAGTATTTTTCTAGTATTTTTCGTTTTCTAGTCCCGTCGTACGTGCTGTACGTCATCGCGTGAACCGTCGGACTTTTTGCGTGATCGTGTGTGGTCAAGTCCGTTCGCTTTTTAGTCCGGCGTACCCAGCTGGAAAGTCCAGCGGATTGTCCGCTGGACTTAGGTCCGCCGGGAAAAGTCCGTACGTGTGTACGCGGCATAAGGCACCATGCTGAGAACACGTACCTTGAGTTGTGCATGTGCAGCTCATTGTACATTCTGAAGAAGACTGAACAGGCAGATATGCTTTTACATCTGGAGGTTGATTTACTAAAACTGGAGAGTGCAAAATCTGGTGCACATGTGCATGGTAGTCAATCAGCTTCTAACTTCAGCTTGTTCAATTAAAGTGGTTCTGCACTCATTTCATTTAGTAAATCTCTTTGCCTTCCAAATCAGGCAAAGAGTACTAAATGAAATGTTTTTTTTTTTTTTTTACTTACCTTGTAATTGAAGACTTCCGGTCTTCTCCCTCTGCGGCGGCGGGCGGGGTCTTGCGTCGATCGTCGTCACGCCGCACTGTCTCCTGGGATCTGGTGTCATTGATCCCAGGAGTCAGTGCGGGCATCTTCCGAAATCTCGCGAGATTTCGGCCACATCTTCCGAAATCTCCCGAGATTTCGGCCGCATCTGCCGAAATCTCGTGAGATGTCGGCAGATGTGCCGTTACTGCGCACGCGCGAGTAACGGCGGTGCATGCTGGGCCATCAACACTGCCTGTGGGGTTTCACATGCCCACAGGCAAGATGGCCCCCAGCACTAAAGAAGAAGACGAGGAACTTCAGCGGACGAAAACCGGCGGCGATCGAGATGGAAGATGGAACAGGTGAGTCCCCTAATAAAGGTAAGCATACTTTATATTACGTCCTTAAAAAAATTTTTTTTTTTACAGAGTGCAGAACCGCTTTAATATTTGACAAAAAAAAAAAAACTGGAAGCCGATTGGTTTCTATGCAGAACTGCACCAGATTAGGCCCTCCCTAGTTTTAGTAAAATCAACCCCAGAGTGTTTTTTCTTCTGCAAAAAAGAACCTGACTGGTGGAATTTTTTTTATTTTTTACACTTAATGGTTAGTGGGAAACCCTCATAATGGGCAGAGTGAGTGTACAGACCCAGGAACTCGGCACAGGAATGTCAGGAACCCCTTATAATGGGATGAGTGGGTGTACAGACCCGGGAAATCTAAGGGGTTAATCTTTGCATTTTGTATAAAGGCTGTTTGATCCTGTCTCTCTGATCCTCCTCTTCCACAGTCTCCAAAAAATAACCTGATATTTACAGAGCCAGGGGACGGGCTGCACATGCTCAGTTTGGTGTGTATTGCTAGAGAGTTTTTTTTTTCTTGGATGGGTACATGTGATCAGCACAGTGCCAATCAGCACTGTCCAGACAGAGGATCAGGGAAGAATGAATGAACACTCCTCCTACAAGCTTTACTAGGAACTGATAGAAGTCAAACCTTTTCTCAGCTATATACTGCTGAGAAAAAGTAATTATCATTTTTTATTTACTAAAATAATTGCATTTCCATGGTCTGTGTACTGTGGGAGACCAGATATAGTGAATGCAGGGTCCTGGGTTTAGTAACACTAAGTTCCAACTTGATAAAAAACAATGTTCTTTAGCAAGGAACATACATTCCATCTTAATAATTATACTACCAAAATTAGAGTGTACAGTAAATTGCCTCCAGGATTGCTCCTGTTTCTTCTTGCTAGAGGAAGCCATTTTGCTGAAGCCCAGAGCCCCTGAACAGCAGTAAATCATAAAGCGTAACTAACCCCATCAATTTAATGGTTTAAAAAAACAGAAACATTCTTGGAATGCCGGGATTGGCAACTATTACATTTGCTTCTGTACTCAACCAAACTATCAAACGGCTGGAGTCATAACTGATCACATGTGCAGCTCCATGGCAGTTGCAGATCAAACAGAAGCTTGCTTGGCTGTAAAGGATAAGAGGGTTTAATTCTGCTTCAAGGCTGTCAGCAGATCGGCCTCTACAAATTCAGCAGTGCCTAAAAACGAAGAGCAACTGAGCATGCGCAGAGGAGGGCGAGGCAGTGTATTAATGGATTTTAAACAGTATAAGGTGAGGAAAATAATTATTTGATCCCCTGCAGGTTTTGTAAGTTTGCCCAATTACAAAGAAATTAAGGGTCTATGATTTTTTTATCATAGGCTTATTTTAAATGAGAGACACAAAATATCAACCAAAAATCCTGAAAAAAACACGATACAAATGTTCTAAATTGAGTTGCAGTTCAGTGAGTAAAATAAGTATTTGATCCAACATGATTTAGTACTTGTTGGAGAAACCCTTGTTGGCAAGCACAGAGGTAAGACGTTTCTTGTAGTTGGTTACCAGGTTTGCACAAATCTCAGGGAGGGGATTTTGGTCCACTCTTCTTTACAGATCTTCTCTAAATCCTTAAGGTTTCTTGGTTGTCTCTTGGCAACACAAAGTTTCAGCTCCGTCCATACATTTTCTATAGGATCAAGGTCTACAGACAAGCTAGGCCACTCCATGACCTTTATGTGCTACTTCTTGAGCCACTCCATTTTACAATACATGGCCTCATTCATTGGCACCTCAATGCGGCAAAGTTGACTGGTACCTTTAGCAGAGAAACAGCCCCAAAGCATAATGTTTCCACCTCCATGCTTGACTGTAGGGATGGTGTTCCTAGTGTCATAGTCAACATTTTTCTTCCTCCAAACATGGCGAGTCGAGCTAATGTTAAAGAGCTAAATTTTGGTCTCATCTGACCACAGCACTTTCTCCCAATCCTACTTTGAATCATTTAGATGTTCATTGGCAAACTTCAGATGGGCCGGTACCTGTGCCTTCTTGAGGAGGGGGACCTTGCGGGTGCTGCAGGATTTCAATCCATGGTGGCGTATTGTGTTACCAATGGCTTGTTTGGGGACTGTGGTCCCAATTGCCTTGGAGATCATTCACAAGCTCCTCCAGTGTAGTTCTGCGCTGATCCCTCACTTTTCTTATGATCATCCTTACCCCATGGAGCTCCAGACCGAGGGCATTTGATGGATATTTTGCATTTCCTCCACTGGCGAATAATCGTTCCAACAGTTTTCTCCTTCTCACCAAGCTTCTTGCTGATGGTCTTGTAGCCCATTCCAGCCTTATGCAGGTCTACAATCTTGTTTCTGACGTCCTTTGACAGCTCTTTGGCCTTGCCCATGATGTCTAGGTTTGAATGGGAGAAAGAAATTCTGTGGACAGGTGTCTTTTATACACATTAAACGAGTTGCCGTTAGGAGCACCTTCCTAAATTGACAGGAATAATCTGTGTACCACATGAGCACATACTATAGCCATTCTGTGGGGGCCAAAAATGATTGTTGGTTGGTAGGGGATCAATACTTATTTTACTTACTGAACTGTAACTCAATTTATAACATTTACATCACGTGTTTCTTGTGGATTTTTGGTTGATATTCTGTCTCTATCATTTAAAATACACCTGTAGTGCCTTAAAAAAGTATTCATACCCCTTGAAATGTTCCAAATTTTGTCATGTTGCAACCAAAAAACGTAAATGTATTTTATTGGGATTTTATGTGATAGAGCAACACAAAGTGGAACATAATTGTGAAGTAGAAGCAAAATGATAAATGGTTTTCAATTTTTTTTACAAATAAATATCTGAAAAGTGTGGTGTACATTTGTATTCAGCCCCCCTGAGTCAATACTTTGTAGAACCGCCTTTCACTGCAATTACAGCTGAAAGTCTTTTTGGGGATGTCTCTACCAGCTTTGCACATCTAGAGAGTGACATTTTTGCCCATTCTTTGGAAAATAGCTCAAGCTCTGTCATATTGGATGAAGAGCGTCTGTGAACAGCAATTTTGTCACAGATTTTTAATTGGATTTAGATCTGGACTTTGACTGGGCCATTCTAAACACATGAATATGCTTTGATTTAAACCATTCCATTGTAGCTCTGGCTGTGTGTTTAGGGTTAATGTCCTGCTGGAAGGTGAACCTCCGCCCCAGTCTCAAGTCTTTTTCGGACTCTAACAGGTTTTCTTATAATGTTGCCCTGTATTTGGGCTCCACCCATATTTCCATGAACTCTGACCAGCTTCCCTGTCCGATCTGAAGAAAAGTATCCCCACAACATGATGCTGCCACCACCATGTTTCATGGTGGGGATGGTGTGTTCAGGGTGATGTGCAGTGTTAGTTTTCCATCACATATAGCGTTTTGCTTTTAGACCAAAAAAGTTCAATTTTGGTCTCATCTGACAAGAGCACCTTCTTCCACGTTTGCTGTGTCCCCCACATGGCTTCTCACAAACTGCAAATGGGACTTCTTATGGCTTTCTTTCAACAATGGCTTTCTTCTTGCCGCTCTTCCATTTAAGCCAGATTTGTGGAGTGCACGACTAATGGTTGTTCTGTGGACATATTCTCCCCCCTGAGCTGTGGATCCCTGCAGCTCCTCCAGAGTTACCATGGGCCTCTTGGCTGCTTCTCTGACTATGGCTCTCCTTGCCCGGACTGTCAGTTTAGGTGGACGGCCATGTCTTGGTAGGTTTGCAGTTGTGCAATACTCTTTCCATTTTCGGATGCTTTGTGAGATGTTCAAAGCTAGGGATATTTTTTTATACCCTAACCCTGTTTAAACTTCTCCACAACTTTATCCCTGACCTGTCTGATGTGTTCCTTTGCCTTCATGATGCTGTTTGTTCACTAAGGTTCTCTAACAAACCTCTGAGAGCTTCACAGAACAGCTGTATTTATACTGAGATTAAATTACACACAGGTGAACTCTATGTACTAATTACCGTATTTATCGGCGTATAACACGCACTTTTTCCCCCTTAAAATCAGGGGAAAGTCGTGGGTGCGTGTTATACGCCGATCCCCCCCAAAAAAATCAAACGGCGCCGAAAAATGGCGACCGGCGTAAAAAAAAAACGAGCGCCGCCGAAAAAAAACGAGTGCCGCCGAAAAAAAAACGTGCGCCGCCGAAAAAGACCGATCTGACTGTTCGGCGCCGCTCGCAGTCAAGCCTCCCTGCTCTCGCTTCCGAAACAGCAGGGAGGTGGGACTGCGAGTGGAGCCGAAAAGACGGCTCGGGCTTTTCCGGAGGCGCTCGGTCTTTAATGGCGGCGCCCGCTCGTTCTTCTCCGTCGGGAAATTTAAACATGCCACAGACGCTGACAAGCTGTAAATCACACTGGGCAAGGCTGCAAGACACACTGGGCAAGGCTGCAAGACACACTGGGCAAGGCTGCAAGACACACTGGGCAAGGCTGCAAATCACACTGGGCAAGGCTGCAAATCACACTGGGCAAGGCTGCAAATCACGCTGGGCAAGGCTGCAAATCACGCTGGGCAAGGCTGCAAATCACGCTGGGCAAGGCTGCAAATCACGCTGGGCAAGGCTGCAAATCACGCTGGGCAAGGCTGCAAATCACGCTGGGCAAGGCTGCAAATCACGCTGGGCAAGGCTGCAAATCACGCTGGGCAAGGCTGCAAATCACGCTGGGCAAGGCTGCAAATCACGCTGGGCAAGGCTGCAAATCACGCTGGGCAAGGCTGCAAATCACGCTGGGCAAGGCTGCAAATGGCGCTGGGCAAGCTGCAAATGACGCTGGGCAAGCTGCAAATGACGCTTAAATGTAATTTTTTTTTTCCCTAAACTTCCCTCCTAAAACTTTTTTTCCTTAAAATGCCCTCCTAAACTTGGGGTGCGTGTTATACGCCGATAAATACGGTACTTCTGAAGGCAATTGGTTCCACTAGAGTTTAGTTAGGGGTATCAGAGTAAAGGGGGCTAAATACAAATGCACACCACACTTATCAGAATTTATTTGTAAAAAAATTTAAAAAACACTTATTTTTCTTTCAGTTCACAATTATGTGCCACGCTGTGTTGGTCTATCACATAAAATCCCAATAAAATACATTTACGTTTTTGGTTGTAACATGACAAAATTTTGAAAATGTCAAGGGGTATAAATACTTTTCCAAGGCACTGTATGATAAAAATGATAGACCCTTTATCTCTTTGTAAATGGGCAAACTTACAAAATCTGCACGGGATCAAATCATTTTTTTCGCCACTGTTGGCACTTATTTTTTAATGTTTTAACAAGCTATACCTGCAAAAGGGGCCAGCCTGAAGTGATCTAGCAGGACTTAAACTTTACCCATAACAACCTGAAAAATAATGTTCTTTAGCAATAAACACACATTCCGTGGTTGTGCAATGCTGTACCCAAACAACATTTTAGGCATTTTTTTTTGAGACAGAGCTTTCATTTGGTGGTATTTAATCACCACTGAGTTTTTATTTATTGCTAAACAAATGAAAAAAGACCAAAAAAAAAGAAAAAAAAAAAAAAGTTTTTCTTAGTTTCCGTCACAGAATTTTGTAAATAAGTAATTTTTCTCCTTCACTGATGTGCACTGACAAGGCTGCACTGACGGCACTGATAGGCAACCTTTACTGGCACTACTGATGGGCACAGATGAGAAGGCACTGACAGGCATCACAGATGGGCACTTATTGTCACCACAGGTGGACATCACTGATGGGACTTAACTGATAATCAATGCACCGATTATCAGAGCAGACCCCCCGTCAAGAGAGCCGCTTATCGTCTCTCCCCTACTCACCCGCTGTCAGTGTGAATGCCGATAACCAGCACTTCCTATTTACACTGTACACTGATCACATGGTAAAGAGCCTACGTCATAGCCTCTTTACCGTGATTGGAAATGCGGTGTGTCAGAGCGGCACACCGCACCACTGATCACTGCGCTGCGTGACCACCGGGGATCGCATGAGAGGCATGTTGTGATGGACGTCATATGACACCCAGTCACCACAATGAAACCCTCCGCCCGGCCGTCATTTTGCTATAGGCCTGGAGGAAAGGTGTTAAGTAAGAAACAAATAAAGCTGAACTTCATCTAACACTTCTCAGACAGCTACAGCAAAACACATTTAAAGCAGACCGAAACCCGCCTATCCTTTTTAGCCAAGGAAGCTGCCATCTTGGCCTCTGTTTGATCTGCAACTGCCATGATGCTGCACATGTGATCAGTTATGACACCAGCCATTTGATGGTTTCACAGTTTTGTTGCGAGAACAAGCAAATGTAACAGTTAGTATTCCTAGCCTACCAGGAATGTAACTGTTTTTTTAACCTCCCTGGCGGTATGATTCTTTCCGATTTTAGGTGCTGAAAGCGGTACAATTATTTTGCATGGAAATTTGGCGTTTTATATTGTAGGCCTGCAATCCTTAGGAATAACTCACTTAAATCTGTCTAAACCAGAGTCTAGTAGACATCACGATAAACACAAAATCATAACATTAAAATATAATAAATAACTATAAAAATTATTAAATAATGTAATCAAATCAAAAACACTGAAATTTGCTCAGTTGCAGAATTGTCGCTGTCATTAGATTTAGTGTTTGATGACGAATTTCCCCACAATTCGCTATCGCTCAATTCTGCAAGTGATTCCAATTTATTATCGCTGTTTTCTAGCTGGTCTAAAATCATTTTTGACATAAAGGGACACTTTTTGGTTGCTATGGACAATCTCCAAATTCCAGGCAGAAAACACAGTATTTATTATATAAAACTACATGCAGGGCACTGGAAAGACCACTAGGGACAAAGGGGATGTGTAACTTTTTTATACAGTACTGTAATCTGTAAGATTACAGTACTGTATGTGTTTTGTGTGTTTTTTAAATTTGGCGCCGATCTCCGCTCCCGTGCGTCGTAACGTCGCAGGGAACGGAGCTCAGCAGCACTCGGGCACTGTGTGAATCGAGCGGAGGAGCTCGCACACACAGCAGGGAGACATCGCAGGATCCAGGGGACAAGGTAAGTAACTTCCCCTGTATCCTGCAATGCGATCCTGCTCTGGGTTACTGCTTATGGTACTGAAGTTCCACCGCGAGCCAGACTCGGGAATACCACCAGGGGGGTTAAACCATTAAATAGATTGGTTTACCATATATACTCGAGTATAAGCCGACCCGAACATAAGCCGAGGCACCTAATTTTACCTAAAAAAACTAGGAAAATGTATTGACTTGAGTATAAGCCTAGGGTGAGAAATGTGCAGCTACTGTAAGTGTAAAAGAGGGTCAACAATGCCCATTTGCAGCCTCACTGTGCCCATTTGCATGCCTCACTGTGCCCAGTTGCAGCCTGGTAGTTTGCACTTGGTGGTTAAGGGTTCCTAGATGCCCCCTAGCTGCAGCCAAAATTTGGGGTCTCTGGACCCAAAGGGTCCCGAAATGACATTGCTGCAGATGGACACAGTTGACCGACTTTGGGGCCCTGTATCTCGGGGCCACTTGGTACTAGGAACTTGTGGATATGTTGTAGTGTTGGTTCCACTGGGTTTGCACACCAAATTTGGAGTTCCGCAACGGGGCTGCAAAGTCGGGTCGGAAAATGTAATTTTTTGCTGCAGAAAAGTGCTTGACTCGAGTATAAGCCGAGGGGGGCACTTTCAGCACAAATAAATGTGCTGAAAAACTCGGCTTATACTCGAGTATATACGGTAGTTCAGCTTTAAATCATAGCAATAAAAATTGACCGTTGTGAACACCATGACCAGGGTAACATGGTTTGTGCAAACTCTGTAACTGCCACTTTGGCTAGAAAGTTTAACCTTTTACAGGAAGTGGAAAAAGATGCAATCTAGTCTACTAGAAGGAACAAGAATTATGAAACTAGGTGATTTAAAAAAAAAAAAAAAAAAAAAAAAACTGCTGTGTTAATGTTCGTGACAGACTTCTTCATGTGTGTCATTTCTAAATGTTGGCAGCACATACAGAGCAGTGTCTATCTGGTCAGTACTTTAGCATTTCATCCTGACATTATGTAGAGCACCAGTGCACAAAATCAACTCCTGTTGCTTATCGGAGAACCCAACTGGTCACGTAGGAGAGGACTAAAATAAAGATGTTATGCTCACCTGTTCTGTGCAACAATGTTGCACAGAGCGGCCCCTTACTTTCTCTTTGGCCGACCCCTACCAGTGCTGTCCCCTCCGCCTCTCCTCTGAGTGCCCCCTCAGCATCAAGACACCAATGCGGGCACACTCCCAATCCGGGCTGTGTATGTGGGGGCGTATGGCTCCCACTGCCCACAGTGTCTTCTGTGAGGCCAGAAAGAAAGGAGAGCAGTGCTGCAGCTAGGATAGCGCAGGATTGTGAAAGGAGGCAGGTAAGTGTTTTGGGATGAGGGGGAAGAACAAGTAATGGGTAGATTTTTACCTTAGGCTAGTTTCACACTGGGGTGTTGGCGGTAAAGCGGCGCTATATTTAGCGCCGCTTTACCGTCGTTTTAGCGGCGCATTTCGGTTTTACCCCCCGCGATCGGCCGAAAAAGGGTTAATACCGCCCGCAAACCGCTGCTGCAGCGGCGTTTTGCGGGCGGGTTCGGAGCGCTGCCCCATTGTTTTCAATGGTAACGGGCGCTATAGGAGCGGTAAATATACCGCTCCTACAGCGCACCAAAGATGTGGCTTGCCGGACATTTTTCAGTGTCCTGCAAGCGCACCACTTCAGTGTGAAAGCACTCGGGGCTTTCACACTGAAGACACAGCAACAGCTGTTTCGGGTCGGTTTGCAGGCGCTATTTTCAGCACAATAGCGCCTGCAAACCGCCCCAGTGTGAAAGGGGCCTTAGGGTCATTTAGATTCCTAAAATGCAGTGCATTGGCTTTAAAAAAAAGCCATCAGTGACTGACCTCTGTAGCTGTAGAGCAACACAATCTCAAATATAACATCAAAATCACTACAACCCTACCAATTATTCTCAGCAGTTCATCTTGCTCCCACTCTGAGGGCTCCTGCCCTGCGTTCATATCAGAAATTAAGTGCACTGTTAGGACAGGGGACAGGTGGAGCTGAGCTGTCTTACACAATCAGTTCAATGCTTCGGTGGTAAATTTGAAGATAAATAACTCCACAGTGCTGGCAGATACCAAGGTTAATGAAGACTTCTTTTAAAGCTCATTTACTACTTTTTTTAAAAATGCAAATGGTTGAAAGTTCTAAGCCTAGAGATAGTTATACTTTAAGGCGTACTGATTGTAAGCATCCATACTTGTTCCTTGTTACCACGACAGCTTTAGCAAGTTGGGTAGTGGAAGATTTAGGTGTGAGCAGCACAACTGCCATTAGCGCCTCAAAATTTTTGAACACTCAATTCCAAGGAGATTCAAAACACTATCTAATCCAGCTATGTGTCCATTAAAAAAATTTGTTTTTATAGCCAAAACTTATTTTGGAAGAATTAGAACGCCTGCCACACCTTCATTAGTCCTGATGACTATCAGAAAGTGATTAGAATTTACCAAATGGTGCCAACTGTCTAAGACAGAAATTCCCCTCACTTTGAGATTTTCTTTCACGTCCTGTTTTTCCAGGACAAGCAGTTAATGGGCCACAAAAAATTACTGAGATTTTAACCATTCCCAACTCTGCTCCGAACTAAAAAAAAAAAAAAAAAAAAAAAAAAAAAAAAAAGAAGAAGCAATTGCCTGTCCTGCTGACCTAATCGCTTAATAAAAGTACTGTATGTAAACTCGAAATTCTTACGTCAGTCAGATATCACATGCTACATGCTTGTAAAGTATTTATGACAGATGATCAGCATGACAGCCATGGAACTAGCATTCTCAGAACTCTTCCCATGTGATGGTCTCCCTGGCGATTGGTCCAGCACTATCGCAACACATGAGCCACATTCTCTTTCCTACTTGGAAGCACACGGTAAATTCTTTGCTCCCAGCAGCTGGATGGAGCAGCAGGGGAGTGATGGAAAGGTGATTATGTGCTGCCTGGGAGGGGTGGGGGATTGAATCAAACATACTGCTTTGCCTTGCAGCTTTGCTATAAGGGCATGGTAGGTGGGGCTTAGTTAAAGAGGTTGTAACCCTAAAAAAAAAGAAAAAAAAAAGATCTTGTTCCTTTAAAGCAGGTTAAACAGCATAGTGCTTGTGCCGTCTAATCTATACCTTTCTATGCTGTAAAAAACCTGATTGATCCTGCCCGTTTCTGTGTCCCCCTATGTAAACTTACCATGGTAATCATGGCTGCTGATCCATGATACCGTGGTCGGTTTACATGCCACTGTCATCCCGCAGTCTCTCTTCTCTCCCTTTCTGTCCATCAGCTCTTGTGTGTGTGTGAGTGATCTCCTTCCCACCCATCCCCTTATACCAAAGTATACTATACAGTGTAAATGTGTGTTTAATATAATGCCGCTAAATACCTTCTTTCAGATCACCTCTGTGCGGTCACGTGACCTCCCGCAGCTCTCCTCCCCTGATCTAGGGGCTACAGCGGGAGGGGCTAAGAGGACAGCACAGCGGTCAGCTGAACTTCCGGCTGATGTCAGTGGTAGTATAACAGAGGGGCAGGCAGTAATTCTACTCTGACTTTACAACCACTTTAACAAAGAAAGCAAGGCATTGTGTGACCCGTCCAAGGTATCCTAAATGCTTCAAAAACCTCCTACCTACCTCTTTACAATGAACAGTTTTCAGCTCACTTTTCAAATAATCCAAATCAGCCACATACCTAATCCATTGACTATGGGTGAATCACAGTCCTCCAGTCCACTTTGTAGACCTTGCGTGCCTTTGTCATCCTCAAGGTCATTTTTGCCCTGCTCTGATCCATTTTCAAAGTGCTTGTCCTCTGTGTGATTATTAGGGTCCCCGTTTTCCAGGGGTTTGATCAGTGGCATTATTTGCAGTCCACTAGGAGTAGTTCTGTAGGTTAAAGTCTTTGTTGATCTGTCCCCGGGGTTATATTTGGCTGTGCATACCTTCTTCTGCTTTTGGAGTGCGTGTATCCTCCTTCTTTTCTGTGCGGCCCCCCGTCCTTTGCCAGAGAAAGGAGACCTGTGAGCTATTTTGTCAACAGAAGACCCCCTTAAGAGCTTTGAAGCCACTGCCTGCTTGCCAGCTTTGGCTCGCCTGTCTCTGCCCAAGTGCAGTCCATTAAATTCATCGATAAACTCCTCACAGTGTAGTAGGTGGTGGTCGGGTTCCCAAGTGTCTTCACTGCTCCCGTAACCTTTCCATCGTATTAGGTATTCCCACTTCCCTTTTTTGCTCTTTCTTTTGTCAACAATCCTTTCAACCTAATAAGAAATGTGACAGTTACTATTGGTTCTTTTCAGAAAGTTTTAAAGAATGGCGTAAAATTACAATATTAAAACACGTTTAAAGTATTTGTTCATAGCATCAATCAAATAGATAATAGCTTTGGGTGTTTTACCAAAATATACATTATTCAATAGAGAAATATGTTAAACAAAAAAAAAATCCAAAATAACAACTTTATTTTAATTCTTCCCAAGAGCAGGGGTCTCCAAACTTTCTAAACAAAAAGGGACAGTTTACTGTCCTTCAGACTTTGAGGGGCCAGACTGTGGCCATAGGGAATAGAAATTGTCAGTGGGATTAAACAGTGCATCTTTGGCATTGATCTTATACACCCAAGAAGAGATACAATCTTCTAATTAATTTGATCACACAAAATTAAAGAGGATGGGAAAGAAAAATAAACTATTCATCTTAATAGATGTATAAGGTAAATTCCTCCTGAAGAAGCAAATTAATTTGCAAAACATGTAGAGGATTACACTTTGGACCTACACCTCCGGAGGCTCCACTATCTTGTGGGGTTCCCACGGTTTAAATCTGTATCATCTTGCTCTTGTATGCAATCATGTTTTTATATATTGTTTGTAGCAATGTGTATCAAGCTGTTTTTCTACAATAAAAACATATTTTTTATATTCAATTGTCCAATCCCAGGGTACCGAGATAGTCCATTAATTATTTTTGTCATGGGGCATTTTTTTGGAGTAGCTCCCGACACCCCTTATACCCATCACTGTTAATACAAGGATGATGGTACCCGCCCCTTTCTTTATTTATCCATTTAGATTGAGGCATTCTCCTCTACTGTTGGTGTCAGTGAGTGGAATAGTGCTCCACCTTGTTGTCAATTTGGTGGAATAGTGCCCCATTGTTGGTGTCAACGGGAGAAATAGTCCCCCATTGCTGATGTCAGTAACAGAAATTATGCCCCATTGTTGGTGTCAGTGGGAGGAATAGTTTATTGAATCAGTGGAAGGAAAAGTGCCCCAAGGGCCAGATAAAAGAAAGCAAAAGGCCACATCCAGCCACCGGGCCACAGTTTGGAGACCACTGCCCTATAGGATCATACTTTTTAATTTTTAATACATAAACAACACAACAATAGCCACATATTATTGTGGCCACTATTAACATATATATATATTAAATATAGAGTTGCAACTCTATAAACATACTACAAAAAGGTAAAGTATGAAATATGAATATAACTCAAATAGTGCATCAAAGAAATGCCTCTAAGTATTAGATATAACTATAGAGCAGGATCCTTGCTTCAGTATAATAATGTAGTGTGTTTGTAAAGGAATAAGCACACCCTCTAGAATTCAAGGTTAATCAAGCAGAGCAAGGTAGTATATAGTATTAGAGACGCAGGACATATTCATGATGAGCAACAAAGACTCAATATTGTAGCATAAGCTTCCTGGTTATCATATATTTATCTAGGATACCCAAGGTATAGCTTAGATCTAATTTTACATCAGTTTGAAAAACTGTATTTATAGTTTCAATAAAACTCAACCAGCATCTGTGAAGCTTTGGGCAACACCAAAGCATGTGTAAAAGGTCACCATGGTCCCTAAGGCACTAACTACAGGGGGGGGGGGGGGGGGGGGGGGGGGGGGGGGGGGGTCTTCAAAAACCCTATTTTATGTAATTTAGAGGGTGTACAGTGAGCTTGGAGTAAGACATATTATTGGGAACGTCTTTGCCTTACATTCAAGGAGCTCAGCTGAACAGATTTCAGAGCACTTTCCTATTGGTTTTCTTCAAGCGTGCCTACATCCCTCTTCCACCTCTCTGCGATATTTTACAGGGATAATCCTCTAAAATAGGATGACAGGAGAATCACATAGCAGTGTGATATAAATCCCCTAGTTATAGAGGTATTTTTCATTGAGCTAAAGATGGGAGTGGGAGATAGATGCCAGTCCCCAGATGGCCTTTGGGCTGTCACCGCATGTTTAAGTTGCAAATAATAGAAGTGCGTGGAGTTTAGGAGGTAGAATCTAGATTGTAATCAGAGAAGGCGACCATAGCACCATCATTGAAAACATGGCATAGATGAGTAGGCCCCTAACATTTCCATTTGGAAACATACTGCAGTTTGAATAGTTGGGGTGGGCCTCATTGCAGCAAGTAGGGGCATAACGGGTAAAACCTTTTACCCTGTAGTTGTGTAGTTTTACTCCAGATCTTGTGCATTAAAATATAGGTCAGATAAAATCTGTTAGATTTGCAAAAGTGAAGAGATTCTAAACCCCCAGGAAGGTCTGGAGAGTGTGTAAAATCAAGATCACGGGCAGTGTGGAATCCACAGAAGAATGGGGTTCAGCTGAGGGATCCAGCAGACTACCACGCATATGCTGCAGTTGGGCCACTAAATAGTAAACCCAAGGGTTGGGCAGGGCAACATTTTTGCACCATCTTTGGGGACCTTGTAGTTGTTTCAACTTGATCCTGGGTGACCCATCCCTCCACAACAATGTTCTAAAAATAAATTTTTTATTTTTTTTATAAAAAAACTATATGCAAAATTCACAAAGGCACAACCTTTTGAGTATTTTGTAGGAAATATAGTGGTTGGAGCATAATCAAGGATAACCACAGACTATTCCAAATGTTAACTTTATCTTGAAAGCATAGTAATAGGAGCATAATATTGTTAATTAATCAGTGAGAGTGATCACCATAGATGAAAGACAATCTGCAACTCCATACATGCTCTTAAATCAATCCAGATTTATTGTATCTCCATAAAAGATGAGTGTGTACAGCAGATGTTAACACGTTTCGGCCATAATGGCCTTGCTCACAACCAGAATGATATTGTTAGTGAAATAATCAGTGAGAGTGACACCATGCCCAGGTATTTGAAGGAAGTAACTTGGACCAGACAAAAGAAGAAAAGTAATGAATTTACTGTGCCATCAAGTGGCAGCAAAGCAGATTTGAACAAATTCATTGTGAGGCCAGAGTATCCTCCGAACCCTGAAATATATATATATCTGTGATAGTAACATTAATTGGAGTATAACACCACTAATGCATCTAGCTATGGATAGCATTAATTCTCACTGCACCCTGGCCACAGAATAAATCCATCCCAACTGGGAACTGGGATGCAAATATAAGAGATGCAGAAATCATAAATGCTCAGTTCTTTTTTTCAAACAATAGAGTGTGGCATTAAGCAGGGTGTATCATGAATAAATTGTATTATACCTCACCAAGATCCAAATGTCATGATTATCATAAAGTCCATCCAAAATAAATGGTCAGAATATATGGCAAGGAAAGGGACAAGGCCAGTGTCCCGTGACATGTTTAGTCACTGCGTGCGTGTCAAACTTTCTAAAACAAAGAGACAGTTCACCATCATTAAAATGGTTGTAAAGGCAGAAGGTTTTTTTTATCTTAATGCACTCTATGCATTAAAATAAAAAAACCTTCTGTGTGTAGCAGCCCCCCAGCACCACCCTTATTACCTACTTGAGCTCCGGCGATGTCCACAATTCCCTCAGCCACCCAGGACACTCCTCCTGATTGGCTGAGACAGAGCAGTGATGGCTCCCACGGCTGTCAATCAAAGTCAGTCAGCCAATCAGGGGAGAGAGGGGGTGGGGCCAAGTCAGGGGGCCAACTATGGCCAGTGGTAGTAGAAAGGGCCCCAAGCATGAGTGGGTGTAAACAATGCCCCAGGCTCAGTGGTCAATGTCAGTAAAAAGTAACCTAGTGGTTGTTACTCATGGGGGGAGGAATAATGCCCCACTGTTGATGTCAGTGCAAAGGATAATGCAACAGTGTACATATCAGTGGGAGAAATAGAGCCCTATCACTGGTGTCTGTGGGAGCAATAGTGCCCCAAGGACCAGTTAATTGCAAGCAGCAGGCCACAGTTTAGGATCTGTCTTATAATGTTACCAAAGATGTTTTAGCCATACTTCTCTTGTGGGTCACAGTGCTCTCCTGTGACCCGGAATCGGCTGATAATGGCCTATTGTTTGCTATCAGATGACTTGACAGAGCCACTCCTGTTTCTGGAAAGGGCCAATATTGTCTTGTCAAGGCTTGACAAAGAGGAACTCCTTCAAAACGCGTTGCTACCCCCTCCACCCAATGTACGATCCAGCCCTGCTGGCTAGATCGTACATTGTGTGGAGGGGGTAGCAACGCTATAACGTTATAACGTTATCTGCTATAACACAGCAGCGTGGAGTTGTACATGGAGCAGGTCTCAGCCGGAACTGATGAGTCTGATACATTGCATTCCTAGCCTGTACCGAGCTTGCCTTGGTCTTGGGACTTAACTATACTGACATCTAGCTGTCTAAATATGAGTTAGCTATTGTTTTAATAAAGATACACAGTTTTTTAATCCGATCCTGCGCTCCTGCCCACTTTTGTCTTCTGGGTGCTAGCTACGACCAACCCAGGTCTACAGGAAGAGGTGGCAGGAACTGATCCACAGGAAATTAAAGGATTTGTTGCATTGACAATCATTAGCTTAATTCTTTTTATCATTCTGGATTGATAGCATTTGGTACAGTATTGTGGGCTTATAGTTTTTGCCATTTCTATTACAATTTTTTTTTGCCAATTTGCAAACAAAATTATAATAATTTTTTTTTTTCATCGAACTTGAAAAAAAAAAGAAAGAAAAATAAAGTACCATTTATGTAATACAATGCCCATGAAAGAGCTCATGGTCTCATATCATGGCCATTGTTCCACATATAGGCACAGAGAAAAAGGGAGCATCCAGAAGAGACCCATGTAAATACTTACTTACAACCCGTTCGGCCCTATTATACTTGTACTACAAGTACTCATTGTGCAAAGTAGAAAAGATGCTTTTCTCAGCATCCTTGCTATGTTTAGCTACTGTGTCAATTGAATCTTCACAGACATATGGCATTCTGTGTGTGCAGTGTTCACACATTACCATTATTACTTTATATTTATACAGTATTAACATATTCATCACTGATTCACAGGCTACCAAACCCACAAAATAAATATACAAAGATTAAAAGCAGACCTTCAGTCATTTTTTCAACTTGCCATCTATTAATTCTTCTGCTCTTGTTGTTTTAACTTTGGATAGTAACATTTTTTTTTCTGCCAGTAAATACCTTATACAACCCACTTCCTGTTTCTTGTCTGGTAAAAAGCCTAGGCTTATGACATCATGAACAGCGCTCTCTCTCACTCTCGTGAGAGTTTGCCAGGAAGGGAGGAGGGATGAGTCATAAAAGGGCCAATGAGAGCTGCAGGGATGCAGAGCTGGAGGTGTGCCTCTGTGTGTCTGTTTAAATCCAGGAAGTGAACAGGCAGCAGCTTCAGCTGCCCACAGTTAAAATGATTGCAGCCAGACTTAGTGGAGGGAGATTTCTGCAGCATATTTGGCAAGTACAGAATCACAGTATATATAAAATATGCAAAGTGGTTGGAGGGAAGCTTCAGAATGGCAAAGATGTTTTTATTATAAATTATGTGAGCAGACTGCAGTTCCTCTTTAAAATAATTTAACAGACAAGAATACAAGTCATAAACGGCCTGCATACAAACACCTAGAATCAAAAGGTAGAAAGCAAAACTTAGTGAGCATTAAACAATTTGAGCAGCCACTTACTACCACAGATTGAGAAAACATACAGTGCCTTGAAAAAGTATTCATACCCCTTGAAATGTTCCACATTTTCTCATGTTACAACCAAAAACGTTAATGTATTTTATTGGGATTTTATGTGATAGACCAACACAAAGTGGCACAAAATTGTGAAGTGGAAGGAAAATGATAAATGGTTTTCAATTTTTTTTTTTACAAATAAATATTTGAAAAGTGTGGCGTACATTTGTATTCAGCCCCCTTTACTTTGATACCCCTAACTAAAGTCCAGTGAAACCAAGTGCCTTCAGAAGTCACTTAATTAGTAAATAGAGTCCACCTGTGTGTAATTTAATCTCAGTATAAATACAGCTGTTCTCTGATGCCCACGAAGGCAAAGGAAGACATCAGACAGGTCAGGGATAAAGTTGTAGAGAAGTTTTAAGCAGGGTTAGGTTTGAAAAAAGATCCCAAGCTTTGAAGATCTCACGGAGCACTGTTCAATCCATCATCGGAAAATGGAAAGAGTATAGCACAACTGAAAACCTAGCAAGACATGGCCATCCACCTAAACTGCCAGGCCGGGCAAGGAGAGCCATAATCAGAGAAGCAGACAAGAGGCCCATGGTAACTCTGGTAGAGATGCAGAGATCCACAGCTCAGGTGGGAGAGGACAGGACACCTATTAATCGTGCACTCCACAAATCTGACCTTTACGGAAGAGTGGCAAGAAGAAAGCCATTGTTGAATGCAAGCCATAAGAAGTCCCATTTGCAGTTTGTGAGAAGCCATGTGGGGGACACAGCAAACACGTGGAAGAAGGTGCTCTGGTCAAAATTGAACTTTTTTGGCCTAAAAGCAAAACGCTATGTGTGGCGGAAAACTTAGGAGACATCAGCAAAAAGACTTGCAGCGAAAGGGGGTTCTACAAATTGACTCAGGGGGGCTGAATACAAATGGGCGCCACACTTTTCACATATTTATTTGTAAAAAAATTGAAAACCATTTATCATTTTCCTTCCACTTCAAAATTATGTGTCACTTTATGTTGGTCTATCACCGAACATACATTTAAGTTTTTTTTTTTACAAAATGGGGAAAAATTTCAAGGGGTGTGAATACTTTTTCAATGCACTGTATATGACGGGAAAAAAAAATAATAATAATTTCTCCAGGTGCTTATAATCAGGAGTTGAGGACACCCATGGACTGGAAGGATGGGAATGATGCTATATTTATCCAGCTTATCATCTGTAATACATATTTATTTTTTTGTATTATTATACTTTTGTGAGTTGCTCAATTATGGCACCGCACCCAGCTACCTGAAGGGTTAAGCAGACAAACCCGTTATCGAACAAAGAATATTAATAAAATGTAACCCTTTATTACGACAGCAAAAACAATGTGACAACCATAAAATGCTGACCCGAAATGTAATTCAAGGGGTTGTGTCAGGCTGAAAATTAAGAAAAAGGAGAAACAAACAGCTATGCTCAGTTTGGCTTTTATTTTCTACGTGTAATATGTGCATCTTACTGCTAAAAGTTATTACAGTACTTAAAAAATCCCATGTGACCTTTTATGAGATCCTTTAACCACTAGAATGCCGTTAATTGCATATAATCTTTATCACAAACCTCTTAACCACTTTAAGACCAGCCTCGTTTTGGATTTTAGGTGTTTACATGTTTAAAACAGGTTTTTTTGCTAGAAAAATTTTTTAGAACCCCCAAACATTATATATTGTTTTTTTTTCTAACACCCTAGAGAATAAAATGGCGGTCGTTGCAATACTTTTTTTTACACCGTATTTGCGCAGCGGTCTAACAAGCGCACTTTTTTTGGAAAAAATTCACTTTTTTGAATAAAAAAAATAAGACAACAGTAAAGTTAGTCCAATTTTTTTATATATTGTGAAAGATAATGTTACGCCGAGTAAATTGATGCCTAACATGTCACGCTTCAGAATTGCGCCCGCTCGTGGAATGGCATCAAACTTTTACCCTCAAAAATCTCCATAGGCAGCGTTTAAAAAATTCTACAGGTTGCATGTTTTGCGTTACAGAGGAGGTCTACAGCTATAATTATTGCTCTCGCTCTACCGATCGCGGCGATACATCACATGTGTGGTTTGACCACCGTTTTCATATGCGGGCGCTACTCACGTATGCGTTCGCTTCTGCGCGCGAGCTCGTCGGGACGGGGCGCTTTAAAATTTTTATTTTTTTTTCTCTTATTTATTTTTCTTGATTTTATTTTTACACTGTTTTTAAAAAAAAAATTATAATTGGCTCACTTTTATTCCTATTACAAGGAATGTAAACATCCCTTGTAATAGAAAAAAAGAATGACAGGTCCTCTTAAATATGAGATCTGGGGCCAAAAAGTCCTCAGATCTCATATTTGGACTTAAATGCAAAAAAAAAAAAAAATGTCATTTAAAAAAATGACTTTTGGAAAATGTTCCTTTAGGAGGTATGGGCGGAAGTGACGTCGCTTCCGCCCTGCTATGGTATAGAGATGGGTGGCGGCCATCTTAGCCTCACTCGCCTCTATACCCAGCACGGAGGAGGACCCGATCGCTTCCGCTGCTGCCGACGGCTCCGCTAAGCGGGGAAGAGCGACGGGAGGGGGGGGCACCTCTCCCGCCGCCGATAACGGTGATCTCGCGGTGATTCCGCCACGATGACCACCATTATCGGAATGCCGACCGAGATATCCCTCATCAAAAAAGGGACGTCGTCGCCGGTCGGAAAGTGGTTAAAAGGGCCAGTTTATTGTCCTTCAGACTGTTGGGTGGATTGGCCATGGCCAGTTGGAGTTAAAAGATAATTTTACTTTTTTGAACCTTTTAGGGTGGATAAAAGTAACATGTTCCCAATGCTGCAGCCACTGCCTGATTACCCCCCCTCCTTGTGACAGCAGTACAGGGAGAAGTTCCCCGTACTAGATGTCCCTTTTTGAAATTAGCGCGGATGTGCGGGGCTCCGCTTACACGGCCGCATCATTCATTCACAGAACTGTGTGTGAATGAATTACAAGCCCCGACATCCTTTGCAGCTGTTGGCTTGTAGTTCTCAATGAACTACCAGGGCACTGTGGAGTCCCGTGGTAGTTCATGGATTCTTCCGCCCAGCGATTCTGCTTGTCCATACGGGATGTGCCATGCAGGAGATACTGCTTGCAAAAAAAATAAATACTGATTGCCAAGTGAAATTTTTTTTTTGGGGTTCATGACTAGATGACTAATATTTTCACATAGAAAAGAAAGCAGACAATTTCATAAACCATAAAAATTAGGCTTTTACAATTAAATAATGTAAAGTGAATAATAACTAGGTGATTACATTAGTTTAAGGTACACTCTGCACAATACTGAAAATCTTGAGACGGGGAATGCAAATGACTAATTTGCTTCAGTGTTTCTTCCAGACATAACTGTACTGCACCTTCTTTTATATAAAATGATTTTATTGATGCAGAAAGTGAATAGAACAAAACTCAGGGTTTATTTTAAACACAGCTGCGGCCATTGCGGGATGTCATTAGTAGATCACTAATTGGTTTTACTTTTCAAATAAAAAGGTAATTTAGATTTTTGTCTTACATATTTTAACAAATTAAAACTTCATTCCAGAAAGGTCATCCACATTCTTCAACTCATTAAACACTCATGGCCCTAGCATCAGGTGTTGTATCCTGATATGTCCTGTGTGACGGGAATATTAGCACAGCCAAAAAAAAAAATCTTGCCTTCCTTACCCTTGTGATAATTAAAACATTTTTAAAGTAAAATATTTGCTCAAAATATACGTGTCTCCAACTGGAAAAAAAAATATTGGATTTTAAATTAACATAAACTTCTTGCCAGGCAAAAATAAGGCAAGTGATGGAAAATTGAGGCATCAAGGCAAACATTAGAAACAAAAAATGGAATTCCGAAGTCAAAAAAATAAATAAAATAAAAGCACAGCGATGGGTGAACATTCAAAATGAACAAATCAATCCACACTAATACACTAATACTAATACAACAGCTAGCAAAAACAACATAATATAAAGTCCTTTTATAAAATATTTTTTAAATTGCATCCCTATGAAAAAGTCCTTTTCGATACCAAAACGTGCATCAAAATACCATATCCTCAACAGCCATCATAAATTGTCCAATCCTGAAATCTTAGGCATCGATACTACAGTACAGGAAGAAATGATCACTTAACCCATCTATCATTAAATGAAACTGTGACAAACTCCGTTTGCCTTATAGTGAGTGTAAAGCTTAATTAAAAAAACAAACAAGAAACAAACATGTTATACTTACCTGCTCTGTGTAAGGGTGTGGCACAGAGCAGCCCCGATCTTCCCCTTCTGGGGTGCCCCGGTGGCGCTCCAGACCCCTCCTCTTCATCGAGTGCCCCCACAGAGAGACGCTTTCCATGGGGGCACGTGATAGCATCATAGCACTGAGACCAGGAATACTCTGAGTGACGACTTCCTCCTGCGCCCTGCATGTTGAAGCCCAGGACACCGGATAACCACTGGCGCCGCCGAGCAAGACCCTGCAGCACTGCCTGGATGCTCGTCTGTGGATCCCTGACATCCATTTGACATTAACAAAGATGTGCCTGCGTTTATCTTGCTTTGAGTAAGTGCATTACATTTAATTAAATGTGTAACAATTACTACTGCACTTAGATTGGTGCTGTTTGTCCTTTTTATATAGCTCTCCCTGGGGGCACCCGTGCGGGTGCGCTCCCGAGTCCTGCTGCTGTGTTCATTGACACAGACAGCAGGACTCGGCCCCACTCCCCGTGCCACTGCATTTGATTGACAGCAGCGGGAGCCAATGGCTCTCGCTGCTATCAATCTATCCAATGAGGACATGAGACAGCGGCTGGAGCTGCTGAGTTCGTCCCCGTCACTGGAACGATCGGGCCCAGGAAAGAGAAAGGAGCAGCACAGAAGGTTTTTCTCCATACAATGCATTAAGGTAAAAAACCACGAGGGTTTACAACCTCTTTAAGATTTCTCCAGCCTTCCTATCTACACATATAAAAGATTTCATTTACAAGTTAAAATATTAAGAATATAATTATCTATAACATTATAATAAATGTAATGATACCAATATATGAACATTTTATTACACAAATATACAATATTAGTTGTATTTTATATAAACACAGGGTTAACTATTTTGTTTGCACATCTAATGTCCTTGATGACGCCCTGGAGGAGAGGCGAAACGCGTCAACGTATTTCCGGTATTGAGAACCAGTGACGCTACTTCCGGTTGCCATGGAACGCACGCTGAATGTGCGGACCCGGAAGCCCGCTGATGCCTGTCTTATGCATACGTCTCGTGAGTGACATGTTATCAGCGCATCTTGCGTTTGTATCGGTGGTACTTCACATGTGTGTTTTCTCTCTCTTTTATCTCGGCATATACATATTCTCTCTGGATTTCTCTGACTACCTGAGGATTAAGGCTCTGGGTGGTCTATACATTATTTCAACCAAATTTTAAAAAGCTCTTCCTGACCCCTGGACTGAAAGGCTGAGGGTCCAACAACTCTGGTGAGTGAGGTTACCAGAGGGGATCCTCACTCTAATGCCGCATACACACGATCGGAATTCTCGTCGGAAAAAACTCTGACGGTTTTTCCGACGGAATTCCGCTCAAGCTGTGTTGCCTACACACGATCACACCAAATTCCGACGGTCAATAACACAGCGGTATAAAACACGTTCGACAGCACTATAAAAGGGAAGTTTAATACACACGATCGGAAAATCCGATAGAAAGGTTTTCCGTCAGAAAAATTGAGAACAGGTTCTCATTTCAAAGTCCGTCGGAAATTCCGACATAAAAAGACCATTGGGCATACACACGGTCGGAAAATCCAATGAAAAGCTCCCATCGGACTGTTTCCATCGGAAATTCCGACCGTGTGTACGCCGCATTAGGATTTGAGCCTTTTCAACACTGAAAACACCATTAAGCACCTAGCACTTTATATTTGTTCAGCATGGCTATTTAAGATTAATGTTTGTTTTACATTATGGTGTTATATGATTAAGCACAATATAGGTTATAGCACTTTATATGCACAAGTACTTTATTCCACTAGCGCAGTTTTTTTCCCCTTTGTTATTCATATATAAGGTTTAATACCTTTGCAAACAGCAGCTGCGGTCTTATTATTTTTTCACTTTAACACTTTCCTCGCGAGTTCTAATTTGTTTTCCAACTGTCACATTTGTAATCTTATTTTACATTAAATATATGAAAATATATCAGTTGCACTCCAAACTTAGCTCCTCTTGCTGTATTTATTGCCAGAAAAGTGACTGAATACTACACGTCTCCACCCAAAAACCAACTTTCCTTGAAGTGTTTCACCACTCCTGGCTTGGTCACAAGGATAGGGGAAGTATACAGGGACTTATCCTATTCTTGTGAGCAAACTAGGAGTGGTAAAACATGTCAAGAAAGGTTGGTTTTCCAGTGGAGACATGTAGTATGCAGTCACTTCCCTGACCATAAATACAGCCAAGTTTGGAATGCAGCTTATATTTTTTTCATATCTTTGATAGAGGGTGGAAACGGCTTTGTAGCCTGTACCTGGATTGCCCATGTGTGACAAGAGGAGTGAGACTTGAGCAGAGCTATGGATTTGGGTATGTTTGTATTTTACATTGTTCAAAAAAATTTATTAAAACAGAAACCTTAACAGCAATGGGTAATTCTTTTTTGAGAAAAGTTGTAAACCACATGAATAAAAGCTGAAAGCTGTAAGGACCACCACCATGTTTTACAGTTTGTCCCAACTGTAACTGTAATTTTTGCTGGGCTGCTTGGTCTACATGTAAAAGGTAGAAAAAATATAAATCTACGCGAGTAAATTAAAATAAGAATTCATATACTAAATAATATTATTTAAAAACAATTGTAAAGATCTTGCAAGCTACCTAATGAAATATCCCTCATCTCTGTGATATACTGACAGCTGCTAGCACCAATCAATATAAAAGGGACATTTATGATGACATAAAAGTGATCCATAAAGTGCTCAAGTGCATACAAGTCTGTGAAACTCTGACCTTATAAGGTCAGTATTTGGTATAATAACGTCCTTAAAAAAATAGTAAACGTGACTTGATAGGTGACTGTGAAAATAACGATCTGTTGTAGTGATTTCATTCCACCCCAAGGTAATAGCGTGTGACCTCACAGTCAAGTTGGGTCAATACACGCTTGTGAATCACCTTAAAGGATTCCAGGTTAGGTTGCAAGGTCCCAAACTGCTCAATAGCCTAATGATGTTGCCTCCTCACATATAAAATAGCAAAAAGAAACTCCATAGTGTGATATAGTTTAAAACGATTTTAACGTATATACTCGAGTATAAGCAGACCCGAATATAAGCCGAGGCACCTAATTTTACCACAAAAAACTGGGAAAAGGTATTGACTCAAGTAAAAGCCTAGGGTGAGAAATGCGCAGCTACTGTAAGTGGAAAAGAGGGTCAACCATGCCCATTTGCTGCCTCACTGTGCCCATTTGCATGCCTCACTGTGCCCATTTGCAGCCATAGGTCCCCCGAACTTCAAACTTGGTAGTTAAGGGTTCCTAGATGCCCCCTAGCAGCCAAAATTTGGGGTCTCTGGACCCAAAGGATCCCGAAATGACATTGCTGCAGATGGACACAGTTGACCGACTTTGGGGCCCTGAATCTCGGGCCCAATAGGTGCTAGGAACCCGAAAATGATGTGCAAACCCAGTGGAACTAGCACTACAACATATCCAAATTTGGGGCACCTAGCACCAAGTGGCCCCGAGATACGGGACCCCAAAGTCGGGTCGGAAAATGTCATTCTCTGCTACAGAAAAGTGCTTGACTCGAGTATAAGCCGAGGGGGGCACTTTCATCACAAAAAAATGTGCTGAAAAACTCGGCTTATACTCGAGTATATATGGTAATTATAATGTTTTTGGTTGTAACATGACAAAATGTGGAAAATGTCAAGGGGTATGAATACTTTTTCAAGGCACTGTAAATGACTATAACTTAGCTGGGTCATTATGATGTGTAAAAAAAAAAAAAGAAAGAAAAAAAAAAACACAAAACAGAAAATAAAATAAAAGAATAAAATAACCTTGCCTGCTGTGAAGTAAATCACAACAGTATAGAAAGTCCATTAACATTCCTTTAGGCACTGACACTGTAGAAATTGATACACACTTTGTTCCTGATACTGCGGTGACACATCTATCTTTAGACTACACCGTCATTTTATACTGTGGTACAATAAGGCCCCTTTCACACCGGGGCGTTTTTCATGCGGTACAGCGCTAAAAATAGCGCCTGTTCACCGCATGAAAAAATCTGGCCCCTTTAACTCCAGTGTGAAAGCCGGCGGGCTTTCACACTGGAGCGGTGCGCTAGCAGGATGACAAAAAAAGTCCTGCTAGCAGCATATTTGGAGCGGTATAGGAGCGGTGTGTTCACCGCTCCTTTCCATTGATTTGAATGGGACACCGCGGTGAAACCGCGGCAATACCGCCGCAAAGCGCCGCTACGGCGGCGCTCTGCGGGGGTCTTTAACCCTTTTTCGGCCGCTCGCGGGGGGTAAAACCGCACCGCGAGTGGCCAAAAACCGCGGTTAAAACGACGGTAAAGCAGCGCTAAATATAGCGCTGCTTTACCGTCACCGCGGCTCCCCGCCCCAGTGTGAAAGGGGCCTAAGGCAAGGGGCCTATATCCCTAAGAGAGGGTAATGATAACTATTACTCCAGCAGAACAGAGCTCCCCTGTCCCAATGTTGATGGTATGTGGCCTGAAATGGTTCAGGAGGGGGGGGGGGGCATTCACTCGCCCCCCTTCTTTCCTGACCTGCCGGGCTCCATGCTCAAATAAGGGTCTGGTATGGATTTTGGGGAGCTCCATGCCGTTTTTTTTTTTTTTACATTTTGGTGTGGGGATATCCTTAAAATCCATATGAGACCCGGAGGACTGGGGGGACCACACTCCATTTTATTTCATACATTTTAAATTCTCGGCATGATTTTTTACATTCCGCTGTCAGCGGGGAACTCGGTGACAGCTGATAAGTCATCAGTTGTTAAGGACTCAGCAGCCGGCTTCCCGGCCTGCTCCTTAGCAACCAGCTCAATGCAGTATTAAATAATGCAATGATTACCATCAGTGGCTGTCGGGTCACCCGCACCCCTCGCCCCGGTTGGTCGAACCCCCCTATGGACACACACAGCCTGACTTGGGCTGAAGCCCACGTCTGCCCCCATAGCATGCGCTGGCAGGGGACCCCAGAAGTGGAGGTACAGGGCCAGTCTGTGCAAAGCCATTGCACAAAGCAAGTAAGTAGAACATGTTTGTTATTTTAAAAATAAATCGAACCTTTAGAAATCAATTGATAGGAGAAGTAAAGCCAAAGCTCGCTGGATCACAGGGCTGCAGTTCATTCTGCACTCCTGTCACCCATTTTCAGCAGACAGTGGTCTAAAGCCAGCTGTTGGCTGATATCACAGAGCCGGTCCAGACTGGAGAAAGATCACAACCTTATGGGTCCATATCCACCCAGATGCCTGGACCAGCTCAGGCTCTCAGCGAGCCTCTTCCACAGCCCAGAGCTCCACTGAGCGTGGGGGCGGGGGCAGAGAAGAGAGCTCTCTCTTCATGAAGCACCGAGAACCAAGCAATAAGCAGTGTTTGATCTCTTGGTTCTCAGCCTTGGAGCCAGCAGGGGACAGATGCAGCATCGGATCGGCCGCCATCATTATACTGCGGCAGGTCGGCACGTTCCCGCAAGCCCTCTTAGCTATATGTCGGCTCCTTTAAGCAGTATAGCAGACGCGCGCATGCGCCCACTGCACTGCGGGGGTGCCGATGCTCGTGGCCGACGGTCGCAATGACTGCCGGCCACGAGCGATCGCGGGCACGAGAGGCAGAACAGGGACATGTGTGTGTAAACACACAAATCCCTGTTCTGTTCAGAGAGACAGATCGCGAGTCCCTAATAGCTAGGAATCACGATCTGTCATCCCCTCTAGTCAGTCCCCTCCCCCTACAGTTAGAACACACAGTCAGGGAACACAGTTAACCCCTTGATCGCCCCTAGTGTCAACCCCTTCCCTGCCATTTATACACTAATCAGTGCATTTTTATAGCACTGATTGCTGTACAATTGTCAATCGTCCCAAAAATGTGTCAAAAGTGTCCGATGTGTCAGCCATAATGTCGCAGTCACGATAAAAATCGCAGATCGGCGGCATTACTAGTAAAAAAAAAAAAAAAATGCCATAAATCTATCCCCTATTTTGTAAGCGATATAACTTTTGCGCAAACTATTCAATATACTCTTATTGTGATTTTTATTACCAAAAATATGTAGAAGAATACATATCGGCCTAAACTTAGAAAAAAAATTGCTTTTTTAAAAAAAAATTGGGGCTATTATAGCAAAAAGTACAAAATATTGTTGTTTTTTTTCAAAATTGTTGGAGGGAGGGAGGGGGCAGAGCTGAGCCCTTCCTGCGCTGAGGGGAAGCGATGTCACCAGCCCAGGCACTGAAGGAGGCAGACTACGAGGGACCCCCTAGCAAAAGGCATTTAGAGGTGAGTTTAAAAAAAAAATTCCAAATGTTTTATTTTTTTTAGGAATTTTAGTCATTTTTTGGGGGGGGGGGGGGGGGGGGGGGGGGGGGGACACCACTTTAAACATTATTCATGAGAGTGGCACCAAGGCTATTGTTTAGCGACGCTGGAGAAGGAAGTTTCTCCTCGTTGGATTTACTGGCGATTTCCCATACTATTAGAGTAGCAAAATGTATTTATTTTTGCTCCTGTCGAAACGGGCTGAAATGGCAAAGGCTTCGCTCCCTCGCCATATGCCAACATCAATGTAAAATCTTAACCTGTGGATCTGCAGATCTAATGCACATTTGTGGACCACTTTGGAGAACCATTTTATCGTGCCAATTCATATGCCAATTCATATGGTCATGCAGGCAGCAACACCAAAATATTAAGTAAAAGTTCCACAAACCTTTGTGAATTTAAATAGCTGCAACTGGCAAGAAAAGACATCTGGTCTATGCACATTTTATTTAGGTGAGGTCAGCTCCAGCCGATTCTTCTTTTTTTTTGCTGACCACAGAATAATCAGGTAGCATATAACTTGAACGTTCCTTGCTGGCACACGAGCAGAACCGGATTAGGA
Organism: Lithobates sylvaticus; assembly: GCA_028564925.1. Classification (NCBI taxonomy): domain Eukaryota; kingdom Metazoa; phylum Chordata; class Amphibia; order Anura; family Ranidae; genus Lithobates; species Lithobates sylvaticus. The sequence goes on along the minus strand of CM053034.1, from coordinate 44,337,365 downwards.
ACCTGAGCAGAACCAGATTAGGAACCTGAGCAGAACCGGATTAGAAACCTGAGCAGAACCGGATTAGGAACCTGAGCAGAACCGGATTAGGAACCTGAGCAGAACCGGATTAAGAACCTGAGCAGAACCGGATTAGGAACCTGGGCAGAACCGGATTAGGAACCTGAGCAGAACCGGATTAGGAACCTGAGCAGAACCAGATTAGGAACCTGAGCAGAACCAGATTAGGAACCTGAGCAGAACCGGATTAGGAACCTGAGCAGAACCGGATTAGGAACCTGAGCAGAAGCCGATTCCTACTACTGGCCTTCCTTTTCCAAGTCCTGTTGTGTGGGGAAATAAATAAAGCTAGCATAAAAGCAAAAGTAGTTATACTAGCTATATTAAAAAAAAAAAAAAATGTAATTACCTAAAGGGACTAAATATTGCTTTAGTGCTCCTGTTCATGGGATAATAGAAGTCTAATATCAGGACTAATTAGTGGCATCAATCTTGTAAGGTTATGGTTTACATCTATTTTAAAAAGATCTAGAAAGATAGTAAATTTGGCTGGTAACATCACACATTGGTAAGTCAGAAAACATTAGCCGAAATGAATGTGCACCAGCCCCCACCGACCTCATAAAAGTCACATTTGATATGTAGATGGATGCAAAAGTACACCTCAAATGACAAGTATTTTGCATGTGGTTCATTCACTGCCCAACACAATACAAGTAATCTGGACCATAAATTGCATGGAGATATTTAACTCATTCAAATTCAATGCAAATTCTCTGACAGTATGGAGATGTTGTATTAATATGTGACCGACTTATAGCTAGGCTCAAGCCAAACATGAAAATGTTTACAGGTGACACAGGCTTACTATTTCCGGCATTACTTAGGGATCTGCACGGTGTGTAATCATTGTGTTCTTACTAAACCTATTTCCAGGACTTTCAGGAAATTTGTAGGTCATGAGCCTCGTACACACAATCGGATTTTCAGCAGGGTATTGTGTGATGACAGACTGTTGGCCTAAAATCCGACCGTTAGTACGCTCCATCAGACAATTGTTGTCCAACTTTCCGCCAACAAATGTTGGATGGCAGGCTAGTAAATTTTCGGCAGACAACGGTCTGTTGTCCGATTTTCCTATCGTCTGTACACAAGTCCGTCACACATAATTGAAAGTACAAAAACGCATGCTCGAAATCAATGCTCACCAAACACAACATTAGCAGAAGGTGCCCAAAGGGTGGCGCTCAAGTGCTAAAATTCCTCGTAAAACGTCCCTACGTTCGTGTTTGTTGGCTGACAATTGTGTACCGTTTGTATGCAAGACACGCTCCTGGCACATGCCATTCGAACAAAATTCTAACGCTTTGTTGGCCAACAATCCGATCGTGTGTTACGAGGCTATGGATTCCCATCTTCCCCCATACTTTGTGAAATAAAGTCCAACTCTAGCCAAAACATTTTGTTAGTCTTGGAGAGAGTCCAGAAGCTGTAGATCAGGGGTGTCCAACATGCGGCCCAAGACGACTATGCATGTGGGCCAACACAAAGCTGGAAACTTACTTAACTGCTTGCCCTCTGGAAGATTTACCCCCCTTCATGACCAGGCCATTTTATGCGATATGGCACTACGTTACTTTAATTGACAAGTGGTCGTTGCCTTGTGATCTGCTCGACTTTTTCTGCTTATCAGATATCCTTATTGTTATGCCCCGTACACACGATCGGAAATTCCGCCAGCAAAAGTCCGATGAGAGCTTTTGGTCCAAAAATGCGACCGTGTGTATGCTCCATCAGACTTTTGCTGGCGGAATTCCAGCCAGCAAAAGACAGAGCAGGTTCTCAATTTTTCGGTCGGAAAAAGTTCTGATCGGAAATGCCGATAGTCTGTGCCAATTCCGACACGCAAAATTCCTACACATGCTCGGAAACAATTTGACGCGTCGTAGTGTTGTACGTCACCGCGTTCTTGACGGTTGAAAGTTCAGAGAGCTTTTGTGTGACCGTGTGTATGCAAGACAAGCTTGAGCAGAATTCCATTGGAGAAACCATCCAAGATTTTTCTGACGAAAAATCCGCTCGTGTGTACGCGGCATTAGTGTATTTTATGTGTGGCCCAAGATGATTCCTCTTCTTCCAATGAGGCCCAGGAAGGCCACTTTCTTGTACGCCAACGGGATGTGGGCCGGGTCATTTCGAGCACCACACCTCATGTAACAATTTTGGGTACTGTAGGTCTTTCCCCATTGAGCACAATTTTAAAGGCTTGACATATTTGGTGTGTATTTACTCAACACAACCCCATCTTTTATACGTTACCAAAAATAGAGTAGTATATTGTGCTTGTATGCATTTTAGTAATTTTTTTTACTGAAAGTAAGGGAAGATCCAAAATGAGAAATATAGGGGCAACTGTTTAACCACTTGACCTCTGGAAGATTTCCCCCCCTTCATGACCAGGCCATTTTTAGCGATATGGCACTGCGTTACTTTAACTGACAATTGTGCGGTTATGCAACGCTGTACCTAAATAAAATGTATATAATTGTTTACATAGGTAGATCTCCGTTCTATGTCTCTGCCTGACCACATCCAGTACTCGGCACCCGCAGATCTGCTTCTGCTGCGAGTAATCTTTTGGTACGTTAAACAGATCCCATATATGCATTTCATTTGTGCCTAAAGTTTAGCTTTAAATATTTAGCATCTACCAGAATTTAAAATATCATTTTTGGAGAATGGATTCTTTAAAGTAACCAATAAATCTTGGCATGTTAAGGACAGGAATGATTACTATACATCATTGATAATTTTCCCTTACCACCTTGATAAGACGTAAATCAGTAATGTGTACGTAACTTGTACATCTTGGAATGTTGAGTCAAGGCAAGGGTGCTGAGTACGCTCAACAAATAACTGTGATTTTACTTTGCTTTCAGGGTTAGAATCTTTTTTCAAATATGAAATAATGCATATAAATATTTTGCATTTTCACTTGTTATCAGCAGGTGGGTCTTTGTGCCTTCTCACATTTTCTGGGATCTTATCTACTGTGTTGAATTCTATTGTGTACAGAGCTCAACAGCTCAAGCTGAAGTTTGCACAAACAAGCAAACTGACTCCTCACCCTCTCTCCTCCATATGAAGTTTCAATCAAAGACATTGTTGGAAAGAGAACAGCTTCTGCTATAAGATTTCTGACCTTGTACCAAAATGGTTAATACTTTTGATCAATGGGTTTGTCACGAAACTGATCACATGGTAAATACCTTCCATTTTAAGGCCATTCTACATTTCAGAGTATTTGCACAGATGGCCTTTTGGCTCTGCTCAGCATACTTTTTCATATAAAATAACTAAACAGTGGTTCTAGGTTCATTTAGGACACCAAAGAGTCTCTGAAGCCAATTTAGCAGGGAACACGTAAACTGAATGGACAACATACAACTGTATTAGTGCGTTTTTTCTATGGGGGGGGGGCTATTCTAGACGCAGGCATGCAAGTAAACCCAGTCTGCCATCTCCTCCTCAGAAGGGTATAAACAGTGAAAATGTGTTTAAGACACAAATAGAGACCAGTGACAATTTAGCAGGTAAATACAGAGCCTAAAAACGGGCCATGGTAAACTAAATGGGTCATACAGACAAGATTATGGATTGAGTGGAAAATTTAAAATGCTAAACCAAGCTGTAGTTGAATGAATCTGAATAGGCAAAGTTTGGGCTAAGTTTATAGCAATGTATCAGGTAAGGTCGATAAATACATAAGTGAACCTGTGCTTAGACTATGCAAACTAACATATTTTCATATCTTGAACAAGCAATTAAAGCATTTTAAAATAAATGCTGACCAACCTCCATAGCTATAGGCATCGAAAAAAACAAACATTCTTTTTTTAACCACTTATGCTTGAGCGTGCCGCTGACGTCATCAGTCATTGGTTCGGCACAAAGAAAACAAAAAAAAACAAGGGGTGATTAACCACTAGCCGTACAATGATGTACGCCGGCACAATGGCACGGCTGGGCAAATGGGCGTACAGGTATGTCCCCTTTAAATCACGGCATTGTAGGCGCACCCGCCGGGGGCCCACGATCGTGTCACGGAGTGAAAGAATGGGGAAATGCCTTTGTAAACAAGGCATTTCCCCTGTTCTGCCTAGTGACATGACAGGGATCTACTGCTCCCTGTCATCAGGAGCAGTGATCGCTGTCATGTCAATGGAAGCCCATCCCCCCACAGTTAGAACACCTCCCTAGGACACACTTAACCCCTTGATTGCCCCCTAGTGTTTAACCCCTTCCCTGTCATTTACACAGTAGTCAGTGCATTTTTATAGTTGTATAAAATGACAATGGTCCCAAAATTGTGTCAAAAAGTGTCCGATGTGTCAGCCATAATGTCGCAGTCACAAAAAAAATAAAAAAATAAAATAAAAAAACCGCAGATTTCCGCCATTACTAATAAAAAAAAAAAATAATAATAATAATGCTATAAATGTATCCCCTATGTTGTAGAAGCTAAAACTTTTGCGCAAACCAATCAATATACGCTTATTGCGATTTTTTTTACCGAAAATATGTAGAATACATATCAGTCTTAACTGGGAAAAAAAAATAGTTTTTTTTAATATATTTTTTGGGGATATTCATTATAGCAAAACGTAAAAAATATTGCTTTTTTTTTCTAAATTGTCACTCTTTTTTTTTTGTTTATAGTGCAAAAAATAAAGGTGTATAAAGACAAAAAATGTAGCGCTAAATATAACATGTGAGAACACTCATTCCGGACGAGACTATAAAATCACGGCCATTACTGTGTGTTCTAGTATAATGTGAAAAAATGGGAAGCTTTAATCGAGTGAGCACCATGTGAAGAACATATAATGCTTAACAAACAAAACCCATCCCAATCAGATATATACAGTGGGAACAACCGCGCCAGTCTATCCTCGTGAACGGGGATGGTGACGCTAGTATATCCACTAAATACAGTATACTGATTCACGGAAGTAAGATTGAGTGTATACAATCAAATGTGAGCCATATAACCAAAAGTAAGAGTCAGACACTCAAACTCAGGCAATAATGGCAATCTAAATACTAATTATGTGCTCGAAAAAAGCAAATTAGGATGGTCTCACCCTAATCAATAAAGAAACGGTGCTATCTCCTCAAGTGTATAAAACAAGTGATATAAAGACTAAATTAAGTAAAATATTCAGACTGATATTAGTGAAATATTGCATAAGTGTTCATGCTGTGATGTAGGGTAATATCATACATACATAGGAAGTCACTCCTTTTACTCACATAGATCACATAAATGGGTATGTCAGACACTGTGAATGGACACACCACACATAGGGACATCTATGAAATCACACAATTTACCTACATAGATCACATAGATGGGTATATCAGACACTGTAAATAGCCACACCATAGATAGGGGCGTCTATGAACAAAACGTCACTAACAGGCTTAGCAAACATTAATTATGTTGTATATAAAGTCCATGATCGATCTGATATCGAATGGTATTCTTAAGGGAAAGCTTGAAACCAATATCCTCTTGATGTTGGATTTAGTTGCAAACCAGTAGAAGTAAAGGAATACGGTACGCTTACCACATCAGTTGGACCCTCTAACCGGTGGTTGGGGGTCAATCAGGCTCGATATCCTAAGGCTTGCGCCTATATTGGATTGATGCTTGGAGTAGAGCTCACCGAAGATGTCACTCCACACTCACCAGACACCAGTGGTTCACCAAGGCGTATTCAACAGTCGGACCTCCACTGGACGTGCACGGATCAACTCAACACGTGGTGGTATATGGATAAAGAAAAAAAAGAGAGAGGGCCTCCTCATAGTGTAAAAAAGTCCAGGTTAGGACTTAATTTAATAAAAACTGCTTCCGGAATACATATCAATAAAAAATTGTAGTATTAAAAGCAAATCCAATAGCTTGAGACGCACTAGAGTCGGTATATAAGCAAGGTTCTCCCGACGCGTTTCGTCTGATAAAGACTTCAACTGGGGCTCATTCTTTATTGATTAGGGTGAGACCATCCTAATTTGCTTTTTTCGAGCACATAATTAGTATTTAGATTGCCATTATTGCCTGAGTTTGAGTGTCTGACTCTTACTTTTGGTTATATGGCTCACATTTGATTGTATACACTCAATCTTACTTCCGTGAATCAGTATACTGTATTTAGTGGATATACTAGCGTCACCATCCCCGTTCACGAGGATAGACTGGCGCGGTTGTTCCCACTGTATATATCTGATTGGGATGGGTTTTGTTTGTTAAGCATTATATGTTCTTCACATGGTGCTCACTCGATTAAAGCTTCCCATTTTTTCACATTATACTAGAACACACAGTAATGGCCGTGATTTTATAGTCTCGTCCGGAATGAGTGTTCTCACATGTTATATTTAGCGCTACATTTTTTGTCTTTATATATTTGAGTACAATTGGTCATATTGTTGTATGTTGGCAGCTTCACATATTTGTTTTATATTTTTTTGGGGTGGCGCAGCTATTTACCCACACTTTTCAAAAAATAAAGGTGATCAAATACCACCAAAAGCTCTATTTGTGGGAAACAAAGGATGTCAATTTTGTTTGGGTACAGCGTCGCACGACCGCACAATTGTTAGTTAAAGCAACGCAGTGCTGTATCGCAACAAGTGCTCTGGTCAAGAAGGGGGTAAATCCTTCCGGGGCTGAAGTGGATAAATACCACCAAAAGAAAGCTCTATCTGTCTCAAAAAAATTGCAAAAGTTTGGGTACAGCATTGCATGACCTCACAATTGTCATTCAAAGTGCGACAGCACTGAAAGCTGAACATTGGCCTGGGCAGGAAGGGGGTGCACTTAGACACCTTCCCGCCCAAGCCAATTTTCAGCTTTCAGCACTGTCGCACTTTGAATGACAATTGCGCGGTCATACAACACTGTACCTAAACAAATTTTGTATCATTTTGTTCCCACAAATAGAGCTTTCTTTTGGTGGTATTTGATCACCTCTGCGATTAAAATTTTTTGTGCAACAAATAAAATAAGACCGAAAATTGAGAAAAAAACAAGTTTTTCTTGTAAATAAGTACGTTTTCTTCTTCAATGAAGGGCACTGATATGGCTGCACTGATGGGCACTGATAAGATGGCACCAATGAGGTGGTACTGATGAGGTGGCACTGACGGGCAGAACTGATAGGTGGCACTGGTATGCGGCACTGATGGGCACTCATAGGTGGCATGGAGGGGGACTCATAGGCGGCACGGATGGGCACTCATAGGCGGCACGGATGGGTGGCACGGATGGACACTGATAACACTGATGGGTGGCATTGCTGATTTAATTTGTTTCATCATGGTGCCAGTCAGTGCCCATTTGTGGGCACTGATTGACACAGATTGGGCAATCATTTATACATGTGGATGGCCATGGGGTAAATCCCTGGCCATCCACATGTTGTCCACTTCCCTGGTGGTCCTGGGGGCTTCCCTGGTGGTCTAGTGTGGGCATCCGAGGGGGGTCTGCGCTAATAAACAATCAGTGCAGACCATCCCTGTCAGGTGAGCCGCCGATCGGCTCTCCTATACTTGCGTCTGTCAGAGTGAGGAAAGGCCGATAAATGGCTTTTCCTGTTTACATCGTGATCAGCCGTGATTGGACACAGCTGATCACGGGATAAAGAGCCTTCGCCAGAGGCTCTTTACCGAGATCAGTGTAGCAGTGTGTAAGACTGACACACCGGACGTCATATGACGCCCAGTCATGATAACTGAACCACTTCCCGGACGTCAATCTGCTATTGACCGGGCAAGAACTGGTTAAGGATGTTTATCACTTATGACTATTCTACTTGTGTTATTTGTTTTTATCCAATGGGCACAGTGCATCGTAATGTTATACAATCCCGCATTGCCTATAGGTCCCTTGCAGTTGTTCTTACCCCAATTACTGATTTTGCATGCCTTGCTCTGCACTGTGTGAAGTTGCCATACTGGTAGAGGCATGGCTTTGCTTCCTCATATCGTTGCTGCCCCGATGACTGGTTGGGAATATTCATGAATGAATGAGTGATTTGTATAGCGCTACAAATGCGAACTGAATCGCCTCAATGCGCTTGACTGCTCTTGTTGTCATGCAATATTTAGAAGAGGTCATGATGCAACAACTATGAGGTTGTAAGGAAAAAAGTGACCCTCACCTTCCAGGAAGTGCACTGATATTTTCCTGGAGTAATTCCAGACAAAAGATCTTTTTTTTTTTTTTTCAGAGTACTGCTTAGGCACAGTTAACATTTCTAAATGTTCCCTATAATATAGAAAACCTTTACTTTTTGAGTTCAATCCACTCAAAATGAAACATCAGTACAAAATGTATATTTTCAAGGCTAAACAGCAAATAACATCTGTGGTTTCTATATATACTGTATATACATATTTGTCTGAGCTGCGAGATGGTTTCCCAGACTCCTGAACTAGATTTCATCTCATTGTATTACCTAATGCACAAGGCACAGTCATTATCAAAACTAGAGTTTACAAAGATAAAAAGGTAAATGAATGTACGGTACATCCCCTTCTGGCAATATAATAATTTTTATTTCTAAAAACCCAGTTTACTAATGTAAGAAATGTTTAATTTAACACTGAACTGTAAGTGCTTATAAAAGCTCTAGTAAATAGTGATGGATAGGTGAGCTGTTCAGGCCGAGCATTAGTTCAGCCCCAGACATCGCCCTTTGGGTGTTCGCCGAACACCCAAATTTGCAGGGCGTTCGGCGGGATGTTGGCTCGCACAGCACCCCTCAATGCACTGCGATCTGCACAGTGCATTCTAAAGGCCCTGATTGGCTGAAGCAATGCACCAGACCAGCGGTGATCATGGCTCAGTGTCCCACCCCACACTATAAAAGGTTCCTTCCCACAGAACCTTTTGTAGTGTTAAGTTGGAGATAGAGCAGGGCTCAGTGAGCGTAGAGTATAGTGTTGTGTCAGTGTAGTGCTAGTGTAGTGTGTCGGTGTAGTGCGAGTATTGTGTAGTGTCAGTGTAGTGCAAGTATAGTGCAGTGTTTAACAGCATTATATTTAGTGCTGTATACACACTTTTTTTTTTTGTTTTTTTTTCTTATTATTGTTGTTCCCCTGCCCCCCCCCCCCCCCCCCCTTTTTTTTTTTTAATTGTCAGCCGCAGTTTGTCTTACTGAGACGCTGGCGTTTCCCCTTTTTATTCTTTTTTTTTTAGTTTTTCAATTTGTGTCAGTCCCCAATTTTACACAGTTTTACACACCAAGCACCACATTTTTTTTTTTTTTTTTATTGGTTGTTGTTCCCCTGCCCCTTTTTTTAAAATTGTCAGCCACAGTTTGTCTTACTGCAACGCTGATGTTCCCGTTTTTTTATTAATAGATTTTTCAATTTTTTTTTTTTTTAGTTTTTCAACTTGTGTCAATGGCAGTCCCTAATCGTACACAGTTTATAGTGCACCAAGCACCACATTTTCTTTTTTTTGTCGCTGCATTCTTTTCTTTTTTATTATTACTGCGTATTGCCAAGAGCAGAGAGCTGGTGACCGTGCGTTACTGGCTCTCTGCTCTGCCCATTCAAAACAAGCTTTGGCTGTACTTCTCCTTTAAGAGAGTGTATACTCTTGTTTCATCTAGGAGTCCAGCACATATGTGTGGCATTCTTGAATGAGAACATGATGGGAGCTTATGTCAAAAGTTTCTATGCATGTTTCAATACTATATAGCCAAGGACTTATGAATGATGTATAGCTGTCAACCGGAGTATACCTATAGGATAAATATTACTATGTCCACTTCCATTTTCCAATACTTGGGGTTCTGAGACCATATACGGGTGCATCTCGAAATAATTAAAATATCATAAAAAAGTGAAGCTCATATATTATATAGATTCATTACACACAGAGTCATATATTTCAAGCATTTCTTTCTTTTCATTTTGAGGATTATGGCTTACATCTAGTGGAAACCCAAAATTCCGCATCTCAGAAGATTCGAATATTGTGAAAGTTCAATATTGTAGACTCGTGGTGTCACAATCTAATCAGCCAATTAAATCAAAGCATTTGTAAAGGTTTTCTGAGCCTTTAAATGGTCAATTAGTCTGGCTCAGTAGGTTACACAGTCATGGGGAAGACTGCTAACTTGCCAGTTGTCCAGAAGACAGTCTTTGACACCCTCCACAAGGAGGGTAAGTCACAAAAGTTCATTGCTAAAGAAGCTGGCTGTTCACAGAGTGCTGTTTCCAAGGATATTATTGGAAAGTGTAAAAAGTGTGGTAGAAAAAGGTGCACAAGCAACAGGAATAACCACAACCTTGAGAAGATTGTGAAGCAAAGGCCATTTAAGAATTTAGGGGGAAATTCATAAGTAGTGAACTACGGCTGGTGTCAATGCTTCAAGAACCACCACACAGACGAATCCAGGACATTCCTTGTGTCAAGCCACTTGAACCAGAAACAACGTCAGAAGTGTCTTACCCGGGCTAAGGAGAAAGAGGACTGGACTGTTGCTCAGTGGTCCAAAGTCCACTTTTCCGATGAAAGTAAATTTTGCATTTCATTTGGAAATCAACGTCCCAGAGTCTGGAGAGGCACATAATCCAGGTTGCATGAGGTCCAGTGTGAAGTTTCCACAATCAGTGATGATTTGGGGAGCCATGTCATCTGCTGGTGTTGTTCCACTGTGTTGTATCAAGTCCAAAGTAAGAGAAGCTCTCTATGTGTAAATTCTAGAGCACTTCATGCTTCCCTCTGCTGACCAGTTTTATGGAGATGTGGATTTCATTTTCCAGCAGGACTTGGCACCTGGCCACACTGCCAAAAGTACCAATACTGTGCTTGATTGTGAAAATTGTGAAAATTAAATTAGCATCTCCATAAAGCTGGTCAGCAGAGGGAAGCATGAAATGCTCTAGAATTTCCTGGTAGAGGGCTGCGGCGACTTTGGACTTGATAAAACACAGTGGACCAACACTAGCAGATGACATGGCTCCCCAAAACATCACTGACTGTGGAAACTGCATACTGGGCCTTATGCAACTTGGATTCTGTGCCTCTCCTCTCCATTTCCAAATGAAATGTAAAATTTTCCACAGTCCATGATGATTTGGGGAGCCATGTCATCTACTGGTGTTAGTCCACTGTGTTTTACTAAATCCAGAGTCAGCTCAGCCCTCTACCTGTAAATTCCAGAGCAGTTCATGCTTCCTTCTGCTGACCAGCTTTATGGAGATGCCGATTTCATTTTCCAGCAGGACTTGGCACCTGCCCACACTGCCAAAAGTACCAATACCTGGTTTAATGATCATGGTATCACTGTGCTTGATTGGCCAGCAAACTCGCCTGACCTAAACCCCATACAGAATCTGTGGGTTATTGTCAAGAGGAAGATGAGAGACACCAAACCCAACAATGCAGACAAGCTGAAGGCCACTATCAAAGCAACCTGGGCATCCATAACACCTCAGCAGTGCCACAGGCTGGTCGCTTCCATGCCACGCTGTTATTGATGCAGTAATTCATGCAAAAGGAGCCCCAACCAAGTATTGAGTGCATACTGTACTGTACATACTTTTCAGCAAGCCAACATTTCTGTATTAAAAATCCTTAAATTTTTAATTGGTCTTATGTAATATTCAAATTTTCTGAGATACTGAATTTTGGGTTTTTACTAGCTGTAAGCCATAATCATTAAAATTAAAATTAAAAGAAAGTAATGCTTGAATATATCACAGTGTGTGGAATGAATCTATATAATATACAAGTTTTGATTTTTGAATTGAATTACTGAAATAAAATTAACTTTTTGATGATGTTCAAATTTTTTGAGATGCACCTGTATTTCTTTACCAACTTATGCATATGAGAGGGATGGCACGTTTGAACCTGAATCTAGGATGGTTCTACGTTTTCAATGTGGAAATACTGCATCACCATACAATACTTAATTGAAAGCTCAACAGCCAACTTTCTCATAATATTGGGTAGTTTTTTAATGGCCAACTATATTTATTGATATATATAATAATATGTACATCCTGTTTAGCACTATTATCCACGATACCCAGCCAACTGAGTGGAGTCTAGGCAACAGGTTATTTTTAACACATTTTTGTTTGTCTAGTTGTCTATTTGTATGAATTTGTGTATTTTAATCTAATGAATTAAGATATTGGTCATTTTTCAGCTGTCGTATCCATTAGCTTATGCGTTTCTTTTTCCTTTTCCTGGATAATGTTGCTGGAGAAAGCTTATATATATATTTTTTTGAAAGCCAGTAAGACTGCATAGTATTTCTTCTTTTTTTACTATTTGCCTGGAGTTGTTTATTTGATTGATTATGGAAACCTGTTTGATGCTGCCACAGTCATTGTAAATGTACCTGTGCTTGGATGCTGGTGTTTGTGGAGCAGACAAAATGTATGATAACCTGGGTAATGTATGACCTATCATATCATTTTCATATGACCACACTGAAGAAATTACACTTTGCTACAATGTAAAGTAGTGAGCGTGTACAGCTTGTATAACAGTGTCAATTTGGTGTCCCCTCAAAATAACTCAACACGCAGCCATTAATGTCCAAACCTCTGGCAACAAAAGTGAGTACACCCCCAAGTGAAAATGTCCAAATTGGGCCCAATTAGCCATTTTCCCTCCCCGGCGTCATATGTACTCGTTAGTTTTACAAGGTCTCAAGTGTGAATGGGGAGCAGGTGTGTTAAATTTGGTGTTAATTGCTCTCACTCTCTCATACTGGTCACTGGAAGTTCAACGTGGCACCTCATGGCAAAGAACTCGCTGAGGATCTGAAAAAAAGAATTGTTGCACTACATAAAGATGGCCTAGGCTATAAGAAGGTTGCCAAGGCCCTGAAACTGAGCTGCAGCTTGGTGGCCAAGACCATACAGTGGTTTAACAGGACAGGTTTCACTCGGAACAAGCCTCGCCATGGTCGATCAAAGAAGTTGAGTACACATGCTCAGCGTCATATCCAGAGGTTGTCTGGGAAATAGACATACGAGTGCTGCCAGCATTGCTGGTCAACCTGTTAGTGCTTAGACCATACGCTGCACCCTGCATCAAATTGGTCTGCATGGCTGTCATCCCAGAAGGCAGCCTCTTCTAAAGATGATGCACAAGAAAGCCTGAAAACAGTTTGCTGAAGGCAAGCAGACTAAGGACATGGATTACTGGAACCATGTCCTCTGGTCTGATGAGACCAAAATAAACGTATTTGGTTTAGATGGTGTCAAGCGTGTGTGGCGGCAACCAGGTGAGTACAAAGACAAGTGTGTATTGCCTACAGTCAAACATGGGGGTGGGAGTGTCATGGTCTGGGGCTGCATGAGTGCTGCCAGCAATGGAGAGCTAAAGTTCATTGAAGGAACCATGAATGCCAACATGTACTGTGACATACTGAAGCAGAGCATGATCCCCTCTCTTCGGAGACTGGGCCGCAGAACAATATTCCAACATGATAAGGACCCCAAACACACCTCCAAGAGGACCACTGCCTTTCTAAAGAAGCTGAGGGTAAAGGTGACGGACTGGCCAAGCATCTCTCCAGACCTAAACCCTATTGAGCATCCTCAAATGGAAGGTGGAGGAGCGCAAGGTCTCCAACATCCACCAGCTCTGTGATGTCATGAAGGAGTGGAATGGACTCCAGTGGCAACCTGTGAAGCTCTGGTGAACTCCATGCCCAAGAGGGTTAAGGCAGTGCTGAAAAATAATGGTGGTCACAAAAAATATTGACACTTTGGGCCCAATTTGGACATTTTCACTTAGGGGTGTAATAGCTTTTGTTGCCAGCGTTTTATACAATAATGGCTGTGTGTTGAGTTATTTTTAGGGGACAGAAAATTTACACTGTTATACAAGCTGTACACTCACTACTTTACATTGTAGCAAAGTGTAATTTCTTCAGTGTTGTCACATGAAAAGATATAATAAAATATTTACAAAAATGTGAGGGGTGTACTTACTTTTGTGAGATACTGTATCTATTATAATGCAAAGTTATGTGGGTGAGTGTTCTTTCACTTTTTCTAATGAGCTGGAGTTCTACTGGGTCCCTCTAATACAAATAGAAAATCAACACACACACAGGACATATGCCAAGCTTCATTAAAGCTTCAAAAAAGCATCAGTGAAGCATCACCTAAGGATCAAAAAAGCATGTTGAAATGGTAGGCGCTTCAATGTAAGTCGAAGCACATGTAAACGAGCCCTAAATCTCTTGTCAAATCTCCTGAGATTTGCAGGCAGCAGAAACGTAGTTCTTACACTGCAGGTCTACAGCTACTGTACGAGGCTGAAGGCACAGGAGTGCCTAGGCACCCTCACATACCAGGAAATGCACTATTATTTATCAGAAGGACAAACGTGGCATTTTTCAGGCTAGTGCTTAAGAAAAATTACATTTACAATGTTCCCCTATAACATAGGAAATCTTCACTTTTTGAGTGTATTTCCACTTTCAGTTAACATTAGTGAACTTTCTGAATTGCACACAGCTGCATGGTTTCTAGATTAGGGTTTCACTTGTTTCCTGGAATTGCTCATGAATATCCTTAACCCTTTTGCTGCCAGAGCCATTTTCTCTTTATTTTTTGCATATGTTAAAATGCACATTTTAGGTCTGAAGTTTACCCTCAAAAAACCTTCAAAATATTACAGGTGCATCACATAAAATTTTAATATCAAAAAGTTAATTTATTTCACTAATTGAATTCAAAAAGTGAAACTCATATTTCAAGCATTTCTTTCTTTTCATTTCGATGATTATGGCTTATAGCTAGTGAAAACCCCAAATTTTGTATCATTTAATACAGGAATGTTGGCTTATTGAAAAGTATGTCCATGTACAGTACAGTATGCACTCAATACTTGGTTGGGGCTCCTTTTGCTTGAATTACTGCATCAATGCGGCTTGGCATAGAGGCGATTAGCCTGTGGCACCTCTGAGGGGTTATGGAAGCCCAGGTTTCTTTGATAGCGGCCTTCAGCTCGTCTGCATTGTTGGGTTTGGTGTCTCTCATCTTCCTCTTGACAATACCCCACAGATTCTCTAAGGGCCCTTTCACACGGGCTTTCCGATCAGGCCCACCTGTCAGATTGGAGCAGCGGATGTCAGCAGTGACATGTCCGCTGCCACCCACTGCTATCCGAACCGCAAAATCCAGACGGATGGAGACCCTATTTTCCATCCGTCTGGCGGATCAGATGAAAACGGACAGGCGGTCCGTTTTCATGCGATCTCCCCATAGAGGAGAGTGGGGCTTTGAAAGGTCCATCTCTGCACAGTGAGCGGAGACGGACCGGTCATCCGCTTGCTCAATAGGGATCAGTGGATGGATCCCCCGCTGAGCAAAGCGGATTCCATTGGGCGGACCGCCTGAGTGAAAGAGCCTTAGGGTCCTTTCACACGGGGCGGATCCGTAATGATCCGCCCCGTGAAGATCCGTTGCTCAGCGGGGATCGCACAGCTGTTCCCCGCTGAGCCGGCTGATGACAGGGCGGTCCCTGACACTGGGCAAGGCTGCAAATGACGCTGGGCAAGCTGCAAATGATGCTTAAATGTAAGTTGTTTTTTTTTCCCTAAACTTCCCTCCTAAAACTTTTTTTCCTTAAAATGCCCTCCTAAACTTGGGGTGCGTGTTATACGCCGATAAATACGGTATATCCTAAAAATAAAATAAAAAGTATTCATCCGTTTTAGGCCGATATATATTTATTCTTCTACATATTTTTGGTAAAAAAAAAAATCGCAATAGGCGTATATTGATTGGTTTGCGCAAAAGTTATCGTGTCTACAAACTATGGGATAGATTTAGGAACTTTTTTTTTATTTATTTTTTTTATTGTTTTTACTGGTAATTGCAGCGATCTTCGATTTATAGCGGGACTGTGACATTGTGGCAGACAAATCTGACCCCAAATGACACTTTTTGGGGACCAGTGACATTTATTACATTGATCAGTGCTATAAAGATGCACTGATCAATGAAAAAAAATTACACTGGCAGGGAACGGATTAACACTAGGGGGCGATCAAGGGGTTAAGTGTGTTCCCTGGGTGTGTTCTAACTGTAGGGGGGGGTGAGCTTCCAGGGACATGACAGAGATCACTGGTCCGGATCACTGGGAACAGAAGATCTCTGACATGTCATCTGGCAGAATGGGGAATAGCCTTGTTTACATGGGCAGTTCCCCGTTCTGCCTCTGTACACCGTGATCGACGGTGGACATAGAGTCCGCTTCCGCCCGCTATCTCCTATGCAAACACAGATGTACACCTACGGCGGTTTGCGCAGAAGAGCCAACCTGCCGCCGTATAGTGATGGCAGTGGTTTTGCACAGAGCAGCCCCTATCCTCTTCTCAGGTCCCGTACCAGCGCTCCTGGCTCTTCCCCCTTGACCAGTGCCCCCAATAGCAAGCTACTTCCTGTGGGGGCACTGGTGCATGTTTGCTCCTGAGCCCCGCTCTATTCATCCATAAGACATAAGCCCCACCCCACGCTCGCTCCTCATTGGCTCACTGGCTGTGAAGCCAATGGCTCCCACTGCTGTTTCTGCTATTGAGGAGAGAGAGACCTGGAACAGGCCTGGGTATTGTGCAAATCACTGAATCGAGAGGAAGCTTGGTTGAGTATTGGAGGGGCTGTGGGTGCAGCAGCACATAGAAGGTAAAATAAAAACCTTCACCCTGTACAACCACTTTAACCACCTCGATACTGGGCACTTTCACCCCTTCCTACCCAGACCAATTTTCAGCTTTCAGTGCTCTCACGTTTTGAATGAGAATTACTCAGTCATGCAACACTGTACCCAAATGAAAATTTTATAATATTTTTTCACACAAATAGAGCTTTCTTGTGGTGGTATTTACTAGAGGTCGACCGATATGGGTTTTTCTCTGGCCAATGCCGATATTTAGAAATTGCAGCGGCCGATGGCCGATATATGATGCCGATTTTTTTTTTTTAGGGGGGAATCGGCGTATAACACGCACCCACGACTTTCCCCCGATTTTAAGGGGGAAAAAGTGCGTGTTATACGCCGATAAATACGGTATATTATAGCAGAAAGTAAAAAAAATTATATTTTTTCCAAAATTGACAGTCTTTTTTTGTTTATAGCGCAAAAAAAACAAAACACTGAATGGGTGATCAAATATCAAATATCACCAATATCATCATCAGCAAGAAAGCTCTATTTGTGGGGAAAAAAAAGGACTTAATTTTTGTTTGGGTACAGCGTCGCACGACTGCCCATTTGTCAGTTAAAGCGACACAGTTGCGTATCGCAAAAAAAGGCCTGATCATTAAGGGGGCAAATCCTTCCGCAGATGAAGTGGTTAAAAAGTAATATAAGCTTCAACATCTAATGTCATTTTTATTATATTTTTTTGAATGGATTAACATATTCTTTAATTTCACCACTTCAAAACGCAAAACCAAGATGAAAAGGGGTTGAGAAATGTCCTTCAAAACAAATACGTAACAATATGGAAGGCTCGCAAAAGAAACTTAGAACTGCAAATAGAATTTATTGGTATCTGTCATTGTATATTAAAGTGATTACAATTTTAGATAAAGAGGGCTGGGAATACATGGTATCTGTGATATCACTCTACAAGATTTACAAGGAAAATAGGTTCAAACTAGGATAACAATAGAAAAGGCAAAGGAAAGTAATAATAGAGAATAAACAGGAAGAATTACTGAATGGAGAGAAGTTTTTAGAAAAGAAAAAGCTGGACATAGATGACTCATTTTTTTTGTTCAGCCAGTAGAATAAAATAAAATAAAATTAAAAAAGAAAAGGAAAGGATTCTTCCATCACAGTCCCCATAGAAGTCGATCTAATGATCAGCTTCTACCAAACAAGCACAGCCACTCATACATCGAAATTCAGCTGGTCCCTGCTGAACGAGCTGAATTTCGATCCATCTATGGCCAGCTAAAGTAGTAGCATGCTTTTATAATAAGGTGCATAAGTAGCCTAGGGATAGAAAATTAGTTAGAAAACGATCGGGGATAGAACTAGAACAGATCACCTAGCTCACTGCATTATGCTCAGTTAACAAAAGCACATCACACCCTGTATTTTGAATTCCATAATATATGCTTTTTACGACTAAAAATCAATTTTTCTAATTAATAAAGGCATCATGTTATGATGAAACTAAATTTGTTGCACACACCATAATTTAATCTACTTTTTTTAAGGTATTTCTTGATTTAACAGGTAGTTCAAAGTTTATCGCTGGTATCATCATTCCCTAAAAAGACTGGCTTCAGGCTGGTAATAGACATTTAATTGGTGAATACTGAGAAAATCAAGAAAAGGAACCGCTTGAGGTGGTCATAAAATAATACTTTGTGAGATAAAATAGGCTTTCAAGAGTTCAAAGCCCATTTCAAGCAGCAAAAGAAACAACTACATTCAAATAAATAAGCCTTATTATGAGAAAAATATCAATAAATTAAATTGATCATCCACTTTAGTGCTTTGAGCCTGTTGTGGTAGCCTTGTAGCAGAAGAAAAGAGTATGAAATTACTGAAGTTCAACCAGCAGTATTTTTTGATATAGGTATTAATAGAAAAAAAAAATTGATGGGTAAGTAGCGTTAGAACAAGAGAAAGGGTAGAAAAACAGAATATTGCCATTATTATACAGGATTTACATAGCACCAGCAGTTTGCTCAGCGCTTTACAATATGTAGGGAGACTGTACAGTTACAATACAAATCAAGACAAGAGGGTTTGGAAGGCCCTATAACCTAATAATGAGGAAAGGGGGAAGACGTTGCAAAAAGGTAAATGTGTTGGAATGGGTTGGAGAAATTAAAAGTTCAGTTGTTGGGCTGAGGCAGGATAGTCTTTTCCGAAGTGATTACTTTTTTTGACATCATCTAAGAAACAGGTGGACAGACTGAGGCAGAAAGTTCCAGATGATAGGAAAAGCTCTGTAGGTGAGCATGGAAGGACGTGACGTTGGAGCTGGAGAGTAGGAGGTCTAGGAACGGTTTGGGTGATATTTTGAGATGAGGTTTGTGATGTCGCTGGGGGTTGAGTTGTGGACAGCATTGTATATTTTTGTTAGTATTTTGAATCCAATTTGTTGGGCGAGTGGAAGCCAGTGGAAGAGCTGGTGGTGGTGGGTGGTGGGGGAGACACAAAAATTAAAGGGGTTGTGAACCTTCTGTGTTTTTCAACTTAATGCATTCTATGCATTAAGGTGAAAAACCTTCTTTAGTGCAGCTGCCCCCCAGAGCCCTGTTTTATTTACCTGAGCCCGATCGTTCCTGCACCGGGGACGAGCACACCCGCCGGTGTCACGGATCCTGACTGGATAAATTGATAGCAGCACAGCCATTGGCTCCGGATGCTGTCAATCAAATCCAATGACGCTGGAGCCAGGGGCGGAGCCGAGACCTGCTGTCTATCAATGGACGCACCAACAGGACATGGGAGCACCCCTGTACAGGTGCCCCGAGGGAGAGCGCTTCTCCGACGGGGCACTCGAGAAGAGGAGGAGCCAGGAGCACCACTGAGGGGCCCCAGAAGAGGAGAGTCGGGGCCACTCTGTGCAAAACCAAATGCACGGACGAGGGAAGTGTGAGTATTTGTTTTTGTTTTTTAAAAATGAAGGTTAAGTTATCCTTTAAGTGCCGGGGGCTCGCTGTAAGGGTTAATTGCTCGTAATGTCGAATTTCAGAACAGGCTGTCACGGTCTGTAGTTCAGTTACTATAGCAGAAGATAGGCTCCCACCAACCAGCAGGACAGGTATACAAACAGGTCACGCTGACAGATAACACGGGCTCACTTGAGGTGTGGGGTCTAAGTACTAACTGGTATTCACCAGAGCTCCTGATGGCGGAGATGGATTTTGCTGCCTGTTAGTACCAGGTCCAGGTCTTCAGGATCAACCCACCAGGAGGTGAGCAAGCTGGGATCCAGTAGCAGATATAGCAGTTACCGTATTTTCCGGTTTATAAGGCGACCGGGCGTAACAGACCCCCTCTAGATTTACTGTTTTTCAACAGTTTTTGCCTATACTCACTGTATAAGACGACCCTCCTTCCGAGGCTTCATATTTCCTCCTTCTTGAACTGGAGCCATACCGTGCTGAGCCAATCACAGCGAGTGATGTATTCTATTAATGAATACAAAGCCTCCTCGGCAGAGGCTGTAACATCATCAGCCTCTGTCAAAGCCTGCTCGGATTGACAGAGGCTGTTACTCCAATCAGATCAGGCTCTATATTCATTAATAGAATACATCGCTCGCTTGGATTGGCTCAGCGGTGTATACTGTATGCCGAAGCTACAGCATTACCGCACATCCGGCGGGCTGACATACAGTGGGCTGCATTTTATACCCGGTTTATATATTTGGCAGTTTTTTTTTACGTGTAAAAGGTCGTCTTATACGCTGGAAAAAACGGTAGGGATCAAGCAGAAGTGTAGTCAGCAAACAAGCCAAAAGGTAACAAGTTGTTACAGGTTGGGATAAAGCAGAAGCATAGTCGAGGAATAAGCCAAAGGTTGGTAACAAGCGGTAGCGAAGATATGGACGGCAACAGGAGTGACAAGAGCGAGATATTGGCTGGAAAAAGGACAATATTCTGGCAAACAGGAAGTGCAGAGACATGGCTTAAATCAGGAAGTTCATGGGGGGAGAAAAGGGATCAATGTTCAAAAGAAACAAGATTCAAGGCAGGATCATTTTAGAAATTGTCCAAGGAGCTTTCTAGCATCTTTCCAGCATTTCAGGTGACTCAGCACCTGAGACACAGCAGAGGTCCCAGGTTAAGGTCCAGGCAGTATAACTTACTTGCCTCCTCGCACCAGCGCTCCTACTTCGAGACTGGGTGTCATCACATACAATACAGGGACATTAACCCTATGCTGAACGTTTTGGCAGCTGGAGTGCAGCCAGAGCCAGTTGACAAAGGATGGTGCCCCATACACACGATAAGATTATCGGACGAATGATTGTCCGTTTTTTATTGCATGCTAATCTCAGATCGAATCTGATGAGTTTACTAAAGTCACGAAAATTCCCGCACGACAGAAATAAAATTCGGAAGTGATATCATGTGTTATAATGCATTTGTATTGCATTTTCGAACGATAGCGGTACTGATTAAATAAAAATCGTACGTAATTTTTTTCCGTGCATGTCCGAGAGAATAATATCGGATAAACTGTCCTGATCGGCTCTCGAAAGCTCTGTACGAACGATCAGATTATAGTACGATCGATTTGGAAGGGGTATTTTCCAATCGATTTTCTGATCGTGTATACGGGGCTTAAAGGGGTTGTATAGGTTTGTTTTTTATTTTCTAAATGGGTTCCTTTAAAGAGGAAGTAAAGCCTCCTTTTTTTTTTTTTTTTTTTTTTAAATGGAACCTGCAAGGCAAAGGCATAATGAGCTAGCTCATTATGAATAACTTACCTGAGAACGAAGCCCCCGAAGCAACCCTCGGCTACGTCCTCCTCCACCGCCATCAATCCCAGAGTGACTTCCGGGTTTCGCTGCTCCGGCGCTGTCATTTGCCGGAGTCGCGATGAGGTCACTCCTGCGCATGCGCACGGGAGCCACCAAGAGCGGCATATCGCCGTGATCTCAGGCTTGCTCAGTGCGCCTGCGTGCCGCTATCTACGGCGCATGCGCCGTAGACAGCGGTGCCTGTCTTTTTTTGTAAATATCTCCTAAACCGTGTAGGTTTAGGAGATATTTATTGGACCTACAGGTAAGCCTTAATCTAGGCTTACCTGTAGGCCAAAGTGGTTTGTAAGGGTTTACAACCACTTTAAGCTAGTGCATTGTTGGTTCACTTACCTTTTCTTTCGATTTTCCTTCTGAAAGTTTTTTTTCTTTGTCTGAATTTTTCACTTCCTGTTTCTCCTCAGTAAACTTCACACCATCTGAGCGGTGTTTAGCCAACCAGAACAGCTTACTGAGGAGGAACAGGAAGTGAGAAATTCAGACAAAGAAAACAAAGAAAAAAAAAAAAAACATTTAGAAGGGAAATTTAAGGAAAATGTAAGTGAACCAACAATGCACTAGCTTAAAAGAACCGATTTAGAAAATAAAAAATGAACCTTTACAACCCCTTTAAAGGTAAGCATTTTCTATTTAGTCCTCTGCCCCTGGGCATGACAAGCAATTAACCTTTGGGAGTATGGTGGTAGGAACCCCACTGCAAGGGTGGATTTTTTTTTTTTCATGGAGTTGGGCTTTAAAGACCCTGAAAGTAAAAATAAAAATATACTTATTGGAACTGCCAGAAAAGCACTTAGCTCCTGTTGTGGACTGACATTACAGTATTTTTTAGGACCGAGTGGAGTCCGTCCTGCCCACGTCTTTTCCTAAACTACTCAAACCCACCCACTCTGCCATCTGCACAGCATAAAGAGTAATCATTCTGCAGTCCAAAAGATAAGACCTAGGAGGGCTAATAAACTACTACTTGAAAAGATAACAAAATGTTTTAAATTGTAGATTTACAAAGACCAAAAGGGAGAAAATAAACGGAGTTCAATGGCCGGGTTGACACACACTTTAAGTGGTGGTAGTTGTCAAAGAATATTATAGATTTAATGCATGGAATGGCGAACGGCTGTAAAAGATGAGTCAGGTAATAATTGTAAATTTATCACAAGTAGAATACACAGATGAGGCAGATGAGTGGGAACTCAACTATAAATGAAAAGGATTTACTGAAGCAATAACAGCTGCAATAGAATACATTATTCCAGAATATTATATGTTGTAGAAGGGGGAGATGGGGAACGCTCAGGTTTAGGTGAAGAGGAAAGCAATGGATACATGACAGTTTGAAAAATGTTCACATAAAGACAGTGGAGGAAAGTTTCCACAAAGACAAGAAGTATGATTAGGAAAGGAAAATACTGCTGCGGGAAAGATCCTAGATGGTAAGAAGAAGGACAGGAGTGGAAACTATAAAAAGTCTCTATTACATTTAAAAAAATATAAAAGTTGTGAATTTGAAAAAACGCTGTAAAAATATATGGAATGTTTTCATGGAGCACCGGGATGGAAAGCATTAGCAATGGAAATTAAATATCTAGGAATGGTAAAGGAAGAACTGTAGAAAAGGAGTACCAGGGCAAGAAAACCCTTTGGGAACCTTAGAATTACCTAATTTTCTGCACAAATGGTTCACAAAACATTCAGGTCGGTCATAACAATAGATTAAAAAAATTACCTTCTTAAACTAAGATCCACATACACACTCCAGGCTGCAAAAATGCAAATCCTTGTATTCAGCAACTCATATACCGTATATACTCGAGTTTAATCCAACTTTTTCAGCACAATTTTAAGCTGAAAAAGCCCCCCCCCCGGCTTATACTCGAGTGAGGGCAGGGCCGGACTGGCCTACCGGGATACTGGGCATTAGGCTGCTTGCCCTGGGGCCGATTTGAACTGTGGCTGCAGCGCTCCCATCTCTCCCTCCCTTACACAGCGGGGGACCGCTGTATCTCGGAGCTGACTCTGAAATTTTCGGCAGTGCTGTGACAAAAGTCCCGCCCTCCTCCTAGACAGCTTGTGTGAAAGACAGAACAATGCATCTATCACACGAGCTGGTCTAGGAGGAGGGCAAGACTTTTGTCACAGTGCGGCCGAACATTTCAGACTGAACGCCGAGATACAGCGGGAGATGCCCGCTGTGCAATCCAGGTACTGACTGCTGAGACTGCATGAATGGGCACAGTCACTACCAGTGAGGCTGCAATGACGGGCACATTGAGGCAGCAATGATGGGTGCAATATTACAATGATGGGCACGGTGAGGCTGCGGTGATGGGCACAGTGAGGCTACAATGATGGGCATGGTAAGGCTGCAATGATGGGCACAGAGAGGTTGCGGTGATGGGCACAGTGAGGCTGCGGTGATGGGCAAGGTAAGGCTACAATGATGGGCAAGGTAAGGCTGCAATGATGGGCAATGAGGCTGCATTGATGGGAACAGTGACGCCGGC
This sequence comes from Lithobates sylvaticus, assembly GCA_028564925.1. NCBI lineage: Eukaryota > Metazoa > Chordata > Amphibia > Anura > Ranidae > Lithobates > Lithobates sylvaticus. The sequence goes on along the minus strand of CM053034.1, from coordinate 44,313,286 downwards.
AGCCTCTGTGTTGTCCGTGCCACACCACATCCTAAAAAATTACCAGTAGCTGCTGCATTTCCGATCCTAGGCTTATACTCAAGTCAATAAGTTTCCCCAGTTTTTTGTGGTAAATTTAGGTGCCTCGGCTTATACTCTAGTATATACGGTAATCTCCACCAAATGTTTCCTGTAGTTGTTAATCAGACCTGCGCATAAAACCCTTTACAAAACTGGTTCAGTTCATTAATATTTCTGGGATTTTTTGTGTGAATAGATCTCTATGGGTCATGTCACATAGCACCTTGGTTGGGTTGAGGTCTGAACTTTGGCCATTCTAGAATACAAATTCACGAATAAGACCTAAAAAAGTGGAATCTATATCAGAAATAGGAAACTACATATCGTATTTTAAGGCATATAAGACGACCCCCCTAATTCTCAATTTTTTTTCGTTTTTGCCTATACTCGACATCCTTTCCGAGGATTCATATTTCCTTCTTCTTGCTGGAGCTGGAGCCATACTGCGCTGAGCCAATCACGGCGAGCGATGTATTCTATTAATGAACACAAAGCCTGCTCGGATTGGCAGAGGCTGCAATATCATCAGCCCGCACCTCTCTGACTCTCAAAGCCAATCCGAGCAGGGTACTGTACTGTATGTAGTCTGCTCGGATTGGCAGAGGTTGTTACTCTAATCCGAGCAGGCTCTGTAATAATTAATAGAACACATCGCTCGCTGGGATTGGCTCAGCAGTTTATACTGTATGTAGCCAAAGCTCGGAGGCTTTCGCCCACTCTTGGAGGCTTTCGGCCATTCTCGGCGGCTCTCGCAGTCCCGCCTGAGCCGCCGAGAATGGGCGAGAGCTGCCGAAAGCCTCCGAAAATGTCCAAAAGCCGACGAGAACTATCGAGCGCCGCCGAGATACACAGGACATCCGGATCTGTATCTCGGCGGCGCCATTTTTTAATTCTGCAAATGACACCGGGGCAAGGCTGCAGGTGGAACTGGGACAAGGCTGCAGGTGGGACTGGGGGCAAGGCTGCAGGTGGAACTGGGACAAGGCTGCAGGAGGAACTGGGACAAGGCTGCAGGCGGAACTGGGACAAGGCTGCAGGCGGAACTGGGACAAGGCTGCAGGCGGAACTGGGACAAGGCTGCAGGCGGAACTGGGACAAGGCTGCAGGCGGAACTGGGACAAGGCTGCAGGCGGAACTGGGACAAGGCTGCAGGCGGAACTGGGACAAGGCTGCAGGCGGAACTGGGACAAGGCTGCAGGCGGAACTGGGACAAGGCTGCAGGCGGAACTGGGACAAGGCTGCAGGCGGAACTGACAAGGCTGCATTGATGGGCATTTAAATTTATTTTTTTTCCTTAAAATTCCCTCCTAAACTTGGGGTGCGTGTTATACGCCGATAAATACAGTACATGAAACAATTTTTCAGAAATAAAAAACTGATAATTGGCATGTGCGTATATATTCACCCCCTTTGTTATGAAGCCCATAAAAAGCTCTGGTGCAACCAATTACCTTCACAAGTCACATAATTAGTGAAAGGATGTCCACCTGTGTGCAATCTAAGTGTCACTTGATCTTTCCTAAGTCACATCCATACATACACATAGTAGGGCCAACTTGGACAGGATCCAATCAACCTACTAGCATGTCTTGGTGTGTTTGAGGAAACCGGAGTGCCAGGTTGAAACACAGGCAGGCACAGGGAGAACATGCAAACTCCAGTCAGGCAATGTCATGGTTGGGAGTCAAACTGGTGACTCTAGTGCTGCTAGGCAGAAGTGCTAACAACTTAGCCATTGTGCCAATTCTTCCATTAAGACCACTTCTGGCCAGACTTCTCCAGACAGTAGATGGGTGTACCAGGGTCCCAATGGTTTCCACCAGTTCTTTGCTGATGGCACTGCTGGACATTTTCCGATGCCGAAGGGAAGTAAGCATGTTTTTTTTTTTAATCTGCTGCATTAAGTTTCCTTGGCTGACCACTGAATTTACTGGCCTCAACATTGACGGATCAACGGTGTCCTCAATGCTGAGAAATACAGACAGATACTTATCCATCATGCCATACCATCAGGGAGGCGTGCGATTGGCCCAAAATCTATTCTGCAGCAGGACAACGACCCCAAACATCAAACTAATGTCATTAGAACTATCTTCAGTGTAACGAAGAACAAGGAGCCCTGGAACTGATGATTTGACCCTCACAGAGCCCTGATCTCAACATCGAATCTGTCTGGGATTACATGAAGAGACAGAAGGATATGAAGCAGCCTACATCTACAGATCTGTGGTTAGTTCTCCAAGATGATTGGAACAACCCACCTGCCAAGTTCCTTCAAAAACTGTGTGCAAGTGTACCTAGAAGAATTGGCGAGGGTTTGAAGCCAAAGAGTGGTCACACCTAATATTGATTTGATTTAGTTTTTTTTTCTGTTCTCTCACTTTGCATTTTGTAAATTGATAAAATTAAATTTTTTTTTTTTTTAAAGCATTCTAAAACAGCATTTCTTCACACCTGCCTAAACGTTTGTGCAGTACTGTACATGTATTTGAACTGTGTATGCTTGCCCAGATTTTGGCATGAATGTACAATTTTTAACAATTTTTCTTTTCCCCCCAATTTTGTAAGCAGTTTTTGTTATTAGACAAGAAATAAAATAAAATACAGAAAAGTAGATACCATGAGAAAACTTTAAAAACAGCAACAAACCTAAAATATTCTTTAACTTTATGTTAAAATTTGCTGGAAATCTGTAGCTTAAAATTTGTGTCATTTTTATATCCAAAAACATCTAAAATTGTGCAAAATGTGCAGTGACAACATTAAATGAACAGGAATGTCAGTTATAGATCAGATATTCCAATCTTGCAGTTTTTAAAGACAGGAAAAGGATGCGAATCATTTGAGTTCATTAGTGTATCTGATCTAAATAGAAAGCAAAGATGGCTACAAATTAGAGGAATTCTTTCAATTTCCTGTTTTTGTTCATATCTCCATGTACCACGATGTACTGTATACCCAAAACACAGCACTGCCAAGTTGTCCAAATAATAAAACAACTATGACTATTTTTTTCAAAATTGTCCTCTTTATGGAGCTACTTTCTTTACTTAGACCCAACTTCTGTTTAACCACTACAATACTAGGCACTTTCGCCCCCTTCCTTCCCAGACCAATTTTCAGCTTTCAGCGGTCTCGCAATTTTAATGACAATTGCGCGGTCATGCAATGCTGTATCCAAATGAAATTTTTATCATTTTGTTTGCACAAATAGAGCTTTAGTTTGGTGGTATTTATTCACGACTCCGTTTTTTTTTTTTGCGATATAAAACAATATTTTCTCCTTTCTTTTTTAAACGAAATCCAATAAAATCAAATTTTGTCATAAATTTAAGCCAAAATGTATTCTGCTACATGTTTTTAGTAAAAAAAATTCCGTTAAGTGTATAATAATTGGTTGGCGTGATCACGGACATAAGTACGCAAATGATCATGTACAGATGTGTGCAGGTGATCACGGACATATGTGTGCAAATAATCATTGGCACATGTGATTTTACTGGGACATATGTGGGGGACATGTGTTTTTATTATTTGGGGACATGTGTTTTTATTTGGGGACATGTGTGTTTTGGGGACATGTGTGTGGACATGTGTGTTTTACTGTGTTGGTGCACTGTTGTGGACACTAGACTGGTGATCAGTGAGTAAAAAAAACAGCTAATACTCACTGATCACCAGCCTGCTGCAGCGATCCGCTCTCTCCTCTCCTCACCGACGACTTCCGTGTGAGGAGAGGAGAGCCGATTGCCTAGCAACCGGCTGTTTGCTTACATCACATGACGGCTGTGATTGGACACGGCCGTCATGTGATCAGGAGGGCCAATCACAGAGCCCTCCTGCCGATCCGAGATGCGCCGTGTCCGGGTGACACGAGCACATCGGGATCGCGCCGCTGCGTGGGCGCGCGATCCCCCTACTTCTGAAGGACGTTCGGGAATGTCCGATCAGAAGTAGGCGGCTCCCACCCGGCCGTTTATATACAGTGGCTGGGTGGGAAGTAGTTAACAAGCCCAGAAATATTCCTCCTACAATTCACTGATCTTTTAAACTGGCCATACATTATACAATTTCCTTATTCAATTTCTTTTAGATTTACCTTCAACTATGCAGTGCAAGGGCCTGTCTGATTGCATACAAATTGGAAGTGTTTAGGTTTGACCTTCTATTTTATGGTTTTGGTAACTGTAATGCAAAATCACGTATGCGCTCGCTTCTGCACGCAAGCTCGGCGGTACGGGGCACGTTAAAAAAAAAAAAATTTTTTTCTTATTTATTTTACCTTTTATTTTAATTTTTTTACACTGTTCTTTAAAAAAAAAAAAAAATGTAAACATCCCTTGTAATAAAAAAAAGCACGACAGGACCTCCTAAATATGAGATCTGGGGTCAAAAAGACTTCAGATCTCATATTTACACTAAAATGCAATAAAAAAGAAAAAAAATTGAATGTCATTAAAACAAATAAAAAAAAAAGTCCCTTTAAGAGCTATGGGCGGAAGTGACGCTTTGACGCCGCTTCTGATCTGCAATGGTATGGAGACAGGTGGGGGCCATCTTCTCCTCACTTGTCTCCATGCCAAGCCAGGGACAGGACCGATCGCCTCCGCCGCTACCGACGGCACTGGTAAGCGGCGGAGGGTACCGGAGAGGGGCGGGGCGGCCGTTCCCGCCACCGATAAAAGTGATCTTGCGGCGAATCAGCCACAGAGACCACTTTTATCTTGAAGCGGACTGCCCGCGGAAGAAGAGAATGTCGGGGTTGTGGCAGCTAGCTGCTGCCATAACAACAATATTCCTCTTCAAAGAAGCAATGTAAAATGACGGCGGGCGGTCTGGAAGTGGTTAAAGCAGAACTCCAGGATCGGCAAAAAATCCCTTATTAGTACACACCCCTACACTAAACAGATATTACATGTGTGAAATTCCTTACTATTAAAGAGAAAAGTCTAAATCTATTTTCAGGAGGTCAGCTCCGTAGTTCAAAAAATGCATCATGTATTCTGCCAAGGAGGAGCTGTTAGAACAGTGATTACATCATATCCTCTTCTCTCTCTCTCTCTAACTACATTGCCCATGAATCCTTGGGATTGGGGTGAATGTGGGAGGGGCCTGTACATGTTAAATGTAAACAAGCCCACTTAAACATAAATCACACCCCTCATTCTGCAGCCAGCCAGCCATGCTACCCAGTAACACACTGGTGGATTGGGGGCAGTGTTGGCAGGGAGCAGAGGAGGAGGAGAGGAAACCACCTCCATGGGTGGTACAGACCGGGGGCTGTGAGACCCCTCCACCCACTACAGCATGTGGGGATGGAAGTATAATGCCGTGTACACACGACCGGACTTTCCATCAGGATAAACTCCGACGGTCTTCCAGACGGAGTTCCGACCGAACGGACTTGCCCACACACAATCGGACCAAAGTCTGTTAGTTTTGAACGCAATGATGTACGACATGACTAGAAAAGGAAGTTCAATAGCCAGTAGCCAATAGCAGCCCTTGCGTCGTATTTGGTCCGTCAGACCAGCATACAGACGAACGGTTTTCCCGATAGAAATTGATTCCGTTGGAAAGATTTAAAGCATGTTCTATTTCTAGGTCCGTCTGAATTTTTTGAAGAAAAACGATGGGATTATCCCACACACGATCGGAATTTCCGATGGAATGATTCCTTCTGACCTTTTCTGCCGGAAAGTCCGGTCGTGTGTACGCGGCATTAGTCCCTGCTCGCTGGGGAGAACTTCAAGTAGGCAGTGACAAGACCGCTGGCTGGGAGTACAGGAGGAATAGCAGCAAGCGGTCTTACAAACCGGCTATCACCAGGCAGTAATGGTTTTTCTTCAAAATCAGCAAGCTATTGCAAAAGGAACTACAGAGCTCAGAAGAACATGGGTGGCATAGTGAGTGAAGGTAGGAGATCAGCAACAAGGTCATGGAAAAAAGTTTTTAAACCCCCCCAACAGTAATATATTACAACGTGCAGATTTCCAGTCCTTCGATAAGGTGGCTGCATTTGTTTTCTTTATTTTGGGCTTTTTTCAACTTTATTTTCAGCTGGTGATCCTGCAAGCAACACACTTCCAATCCTAAGATAATAGCATAATACACTATATTACCAAAAACCTTTGCCTTTAAAACACACATGAACTTTAATGGCGTCTTAGTATGTAGGGTTCAATATTGAGTTGGCCCACCCTTTGCAGCTATAACAGCTTCAACTCTTCTGGGAAGGCTGTCCACAAGGTTTAGGAGTGTGTCTATGGGAATGTTTGACCATTCTTCCAGAAGAGCATTTGTGTGGTCAGGCACTGATGTGGACGGGACGGCCTGGCTTGCAGTCTCCACTCTAATTCTTCCCAAAGCTGTTCTATGGGGATTATGGTGTGGGGTCGTTTTTCAGGGGTTGGGCTTGGCCCCCTCTTGGAAAATGTCATGCTCCCAACTTTGTGGGAACAGTTTTGGTATGGTCCCTTCCCGTTCCAACATGACTGCGCACCAGTGCACAAAGCAAGGTCCATATAAACATGGATGAGCGAATTTGGGGTTGAGGAACTTGGACTGCCTCATGGAAGACAACCCCTCCATGGACCTTGGGGGGTCCAGCCCAGTTCTCTGTTGTAGAAGTACAACTCACATCCAAACCAGATGCTTCTCCGGACACAGAGTCCATCATAGCAGGTGGAGGCAGCCGGCTGCTCTCTGGCTGTTCTGTGGGGAAAGTCAAAACCATCACATGGGAGTTCTGAGAGTCGGCATGGCTACGCATATCAGTGAACACTCCTTTTCTTAAGTTTGTCCAATGAAAATGCTCAGAGTCCATTACTGACAGAGGGGAAGAACATGGGCAGAAAAGAAGCCGGGACCGAGGCAGAACATGCATATCACAAGCTAAAGGGGCAAAGAGGTGGAATAGAGCTAGGGGTGGGAAGCAGATGTGGCTTTGGCACAGAGACCAGAGGAACAATAAGGCGGAATGACAACTGGAGGTGGGGAAGGGAATGCGGCAACCCGACCAGACAAGGCAGCAATGCTAGCAGCCACAAATACAAATCAAGTCTTGCTTGCTCACCCACCCCCAACCGTGCAGTCCGGCCCCCCAAGGGGTTGAGGAACCCTCTGCTGCACTACAAACAAGAAAGATCAATAACCCAAAAGTAAGTAGAAAACAGGGTCTTCTATCTTTATATATGCTGCAGCTGTCCCATGTTGGCTCTACAGTGCCTATGGAAAGTATTCACAGCGCTTCACTTTTTCCACATTTTGTTATATTACAGCCTTATTGCAAAATGGATTATTAATTTTCCTCAAAATTCTACAAACAATACCCCATGAAGACAACGTGAAAGAAGTTTGTTTGAAATCTTTGTAAATTTATCGAAAGTAAAAAATTAAACAAAATAATGCACATCAGTATTCACAGACTTTTCCATGACACTCAAATTTGAGCTCAGGTGTATTGTTTCCACTGATCAGTCTTGAGATGTTTCTACAACTTGATTGAAGTCCATCTGTGGTAAGTTCAGTTGATTGGACAGGATTTGTAAAAGGTACACACCTGTCTATAAAAGGTCCCACAGTTAACCTCCCTGGCGGTATGATTATGTCAGGAATTTTGTACCAAAAGCAGTACAATTATTTTGCATGGAAATTTGGCGTTTTATATTGTAGGCCTGCAATTCTTAGGAATAACTCACTTAAATCTGTCCAAACCAGAGTCTAGTAGACATCCCGGGTATGATAAAGTTTGAAACACAAAATCATAAATTATAAATATAATAAATAGCTATAAAAAATTATTCAATAATGTAATCAAAATCAAAAACACTGAAATTTACTTAGTTGCAGAATTGCCGCTGTCATTAGATTTAGTGTTTGATGACAAATTGTGATTCTAATTCATTATCGCTGTTTTCTAGCTGGTCTAAAACCACTTTTTACATAAAGGGACACTTTTTGGTTGCTATGGACAATCTCCAAATTCCAGGCAGAAAAAAACAGTATTTATAATATAAAACTACATGCAGGGCACTGGACAGACCACTAGGGAAAAAGGGGATGTGTAATTTTTTTAATACAGTACTGTAATCTGTAAGATTACAGTACTGTATGTGTTTTGTGTGTTTTTACTTTTTTGAATTTGGCGCCGATCTCCGCTCCCGTGCGTCATAACGTCGCAGGGAACGGAGCTCAGCGGCACTCGGCACTGTGTGAATTGAGCGGAGGAGCTCGCACACACAGCGGGGAGACATCGCAGGATCCAGGGGACAAGGTAAGTAACTTCCCCTGTATCTTGCAATGCAATCCCGAGTCTGGCTTGGGGTTACCGCTTATGGTACTGAAGTTCCACCCCAAACCAGAATTGGGAATACCGCCAGGGAGGTTAAACAGTACATGTCAGAGCACAAACCAAGCCATTAAGTCCAAGGAACTGTCTGTAGACCTCGGAAACAGGATTGTATCAAGGCACGGAACTGGGAAAGGGTACAGAAAATGTTCTGCAGCATTGAAGGTCCCAATGAGAACAGGGGCCTCCATCATCCGTAAATGGAATAAATTTGGATCCACAAGGACTCTTCCTAGAGCAGGCTGCACAGCCAAACTGAGCGATCGGGGGAGAAGGGCCTTAGTCAGGGAGGTGACCAAGAACCCGATGGTCACTCTGACAGAGCTCTAGTGTTTCTCGGTGGAGAGGGGAAAACCTTCCAGAAGAACAACAATCTCTGCAGTACTCCACCAATCAGGCCTGTATGGTAGAGTGGCCAGACAAAAGCCTCTCCTCAGTAAAAGGCACATGACAGCCCGCTTGGAATTTGCCAAAAGATACCTGAAGGACTCTTAGACCATGAGAAAAATAATTCTCTGGTCTGATGAAATAAAGATTGAATGCTTTGGTCTGAATGGCAAGCTTCATGTCTGGAGGAAACCAGGTACTGCTCATTACCTGGCCAATACCATCCCTACAGTGAAACATGGTGGTGGCAGCATGATGCTGTGGGGATGTTTTTCAGCAGCAGGAAATGGGAGACTATTCAGGATCAAGGGAAAGATGAATGCAGCAATGTACAGAGACTTCCTTGATGAAAACGTGCTCCAGAGCGCTCTGGACCTCAGACAGGGGCGAAGAGTAATTTTCTAACAGGACAACGACTATAAGCACCCAGCCAAGATAACAAAGGAGTGGCAAAGGGATAACTCTGTGAATGTCCTTGTGTGGCCCGGTCAGAGCCTAGACTTGAACCTGATTAAACATCTCTGGAGAGATCTGAAAATGGCTGTGCACCAACGCTCCCCATCCAACCTGATGGAACTTGAGAGGTAAAAAAAAAATGTGAAAAACTGCCCAAAAATAGGTGTGTCAAGCTTGTAGCATCATACTCAAAAAGACTTGAGGCTGTAATTGGTGTCAAAGATGCTTCAACAAAGTATTGAGCAAAGGCTGAGAATACTTACTGCATGTAGATGTGATTTTTTAAGTATTTTTTTGTATAATCAATTTTTATTTTCAAAACCACATAAAAAAAAAAAACATGTTCACCAATTTGTAGAGACAATAAACCGTCAACTGCACAGAGTGGTGTAGGTGTCAATAATTAGTGCATAGGTTGAACAAAGAGAGGGGAGTCCCGGGTTTAGGGAGGTTGTTGTGGGCCCAAAATAAGAGGGCAACAATATAATAGCAAGAGGATTGTGTGGATGAGGAAGGCATGGGGGGTGTGGAGTCCAGTCTAAGAGCGCCCCATCTCCGGGGATGAACCCGGGGGTGGGTCGCCGCGTGAAGTGCACAGCCCCGAGACCCGCAGTTGGGGTGGGGGGGGCCCAATGGTCTCCATCATACCACCCCAACCCCCCTTGCCTGCCAGGGGAGCCATACAACAGTAATAAGTGTCCAGCTAGGACTGCCAGTGTCTCCGGTCACACCGGGGTCTGACCCATGGTTTGTAGGACTATAGAGCCAGTATCAGCCAACAATCTAATGTGAATTCACTTTTCATCCACAATATACAACAAAGAAAAATAATGAATAGAAAAAGAAGAGACAAAAAGGAAGAGGAAGGTTGTAGTTTGCGTAACAAACTGAAAAGGGGGTAGATAGTTGGGGGGAGAAGAGGAAGGGGTGGGGGGGGAGAAGAGGAAGGGGATGGGGGGGGGGGAGAAGAGGTAGGGGATGGGGGGGGGAGAAGAGGAAGGGGATGGGGGGGGGGGGAAGAAGGAGAAGGGGATGGGGGGGGGGAGTGGAGGGGACAGGGAAGTTTTTTATTTTTAATAAATTTGCAAACATTTCAAACCAACTTTGATGTTGTCATTATGGGGTATTGTTTGTAGAAAATAATGATTTTAATCCATTTTGGAATAAGGCTGTAACATAACTAAACGTGGAAAAAGTGAAGTGCTGTGAATATTTTCCAGATGCACTGTAAGCCCGAGAACTGAGCAATAACAAGACCGATGACCGCTCAGTTCTCCGTCTGTTCTCTGCTCTGCTCCTCCAACGCTAACTTGAGCACCAAGCTGGAAGAGGGTGGACGCAGCTACATGTGGCTGTCAGTTGCGCTCTGAGAGGTGGAGCCAGCTGTCAATCAATATTGTCAGAATGCTTCCATAGCCTGGAGCAAAAGCCCACTTTAATCTGACTCTGAGACACAGGAGAGCAAAAGTAAGAGTACTGCTGTGACCCAGAAGACACGCGTGGCCAAAAAAAGCTTTGGCCATACTTCTTTTACAAATACAAGAAAAAAGGTATTAGTGGATGCAATGCCCAAATAAACCAATTAGATGTCAGCTGTCAGATTTCTTCTGTAGGATTGCCAATAGAAGTAAGCACCTGAGTGGTTGCTGTGTGTAATCTCTAACTTTTTTGTCTCTAGTTTTTAAACGTCAGCCCTGCAGCAAAAGGCACAGTGATAGTTACACCGGATTCGAGCTCCTCGATCATACTATATTCATCGTCCACCAAGCACTGGGGCAGGTCAGCTATCTGGTGAAACAGCTCAGGTGGTTAACCAGTTGGAACAGAAAACCGTTTCTATGATATATTTGATCATAACCAAATAGATTTTTTTTTTTCCCCAGACTGTTAGAACGTTTACGGAACATTTTAAGGCTAAAAATCAATCCTGCCGTCCTCTTTTATTACTTGAAATATCAACAGACACACATCACCTTGTCAGTGATTCAGCAGCCATACTATCCGGGGGGGTTGTGCCTATAAGAATTATATAGCGTTGATGGCAGGGGAGACTATCATTTAACATTTACACCGAGCATCACTCTGTTAAATTACTTGAAATAATTACTTGTTCAGAACATCAACTGATATCTGTACCCAGGGTTCTTCTCTGTATTTCACTTGGAAAAATATAAACTACAAATGAGGAATACAAATAGAGCTTTTTTGCCAAGTTCAGTATTGTGCTTTGTATTAAAAATGTACCATTGTGTTGGTTGTGTTATTTTATGCTTCTATGGGCAGGCATTACTAAATGGCGGACTAAGACCAAGGGACAGTTTTTTCATGACCCCCAACCAGCCAGCCGCCATCAGAGCCCCCCCCCCCCATGCAGTGATTGGTTGTTAGAGCTGCAGGCATACTAACAACCAATGATATTATGTGTGTGTCACTGCCAGCATCACAGGAGGTTGAAGCACAACTTTTTTGTTTAGACTTGCAGTCTGCTCCCGCCATCTACCTGCTTAGAGATAAAAATGTGCAAAGGGCTCTCTGATGGGGACACCCAATGGAAGGCAGCGCTCCAACAGGGGGCACCTGATGGAAATACCCGATGGAAGGGGTGCTCCATAGGGGATACTCGATGGAAGAAGGTGCTCTGATGGAAGGGGGTGCTCCGCTGGGGATACCCGATCAGAGAGGATGCGCCAATGGGGATACCCGATGGAAGGGGGTGCTCTGAAGGCAATACCCGATGAAAGGGGGTGCTCTGAAGGCAATACCTGATGAAAGGGGGTGCTCTGAAGGTGGCATTTAATGGAAGGGGGCGCTCCGATGCAAGGGGGTTCTCCGATGGGCATACCTGATTGGAGGGAGTGCTCCGATCAGAGGGGTGCTCCGATGGGGATAACCAATGGAAGGGGGTGCTCTGAAGGGAATACCTGATGGAAGGGGGCGCTCCCATAGGGGAAACCCGGTGGAAGGGGGACACCAAATGGGGACACCCGAAGGAAGGCGCCGCTCCGGTGGGGACACCCGACGGAAGGCCCCGCTCCGATGGGGACACCCGACGGAAGGCCCCGCTCCGATGGGGACACCCGACGGAAGGCCCCGCTCCGATGGGGACACCCGACGGAAGGCCCCGCTCCGATGGGGACACCCGACGGAAGGCCCCGCTCCGATGGGGACACCCGGCGGAAGGCGCCGCTCCGATGGGGACACCCGGCGGAAGGCGCCGCTCCGATGGGGACACCCGGCGGAAGGCGCCGCTCCGATGGGGACACCCGATGGAAGGCGCCGCTCCGATGGGGCACTCTGATGGGAATAACTAATAGAAGGGTCAACCTTTTTACTCTAGAGGAACCCTTGAAATAATGTTTAGGTCTCGTTAGCCCTCAACTCATCTTCATTGGTGTCATGACTCTGGCTCTGGTAAGTGTCGTAGGACCAGGAACTATGCAGGTACCATCAAATGGAAGGCCAAATATCAGCCACAGCTGAATTAACCCCTAGAAACCACTGGAGGAACCTTAGCATTCCATGAAACCCTGGCTGAGAATGGCCCACCAGGAAGGCTTGCCAAATCCTAACTACACTAATTAGACACAGTGAATAATTCAAAAGCCTATAAAAGCATGATGAAACAAGACAGGTTAAAGATAATACATACCAAATTAAATGATTTGGCTGATTTTCCAATTAAAAGGCATCTGTCATGGGAGGGAAATATGGAGGCTGCCACTGAAGACCATCTGCTGAAAATGTTAACTGCCTAGCTTTCATGCCAACCCTCTTATTTTTGTAAAATCACACAAAACCCATGGCAGATCAGGGGAGGGGTACTGAATTCACTGCTATTTCACTGGATGCATACTTTTTTCAAGATAATCAGCTCAAAGAAGGTGGAGAGCAATATTTTCCCACACACAGAGAACATCCTTGCCCAATAACTACATGGAGTCCATTTCATCTTAAAATGGCATGGAACAATAAAATGAACATGGCAGCCCTCCATGTTTTTCTCAAGAAAGGTTCCCTTTAACTTTTTATGCAGTGGACTGGTTGGCAAATATTAGACTCTGGTATACTTAGATAGAGGTCGACCGATATGGGTTTTTCTCTGGCCGATGCTGATATTTAGAAATTGCGGCGGCCGATTTAGGATGCCGACTTTTTTGGGACGATATGTTAGGTCGATTTTTTTTATTTTTTTTTGTCTTTTTTTGTCTTCATCTTCATCTCATAAAATCTAACAGTTAAAACCTTTCACACTAGGGCGTTTTTCAGGCGCTTTTGGGCTAAAAATAGCGCCTGTAATGTGCCTGCAAAACGGCTCCCCTGCAGTATCAGTGTGAAAGCACTCAGGCTTTCACACTGAGGCGATGCGCTGGAAGGACGTTAAAAAAAAAGTCCTGCAAGCAGCATCTTTGGAGCGGTGTATACCACTCCTACGCCACTCCTGCACATTGAAATGAATGGGCACCATTGGGCTTTACGGGCGCATTTAACCCCTTCCTTGGCTGCTAGCTGGGTTATAAGCTAAATAGCGCTGCTAAAATGACGGTAAATCGCCACTAAAACTAGCAGTGTTTTACCATCAATGCCTGCCCGCTCCAGTGTGTAAGCAGCCTTAAGTAATAAGTGATACAGAAAATCTCTTACATTTTATTAAACAAAACAAACCTCCAATCAGTTCACTAGTATGTATAATTTAGATATAAGAAAAAAAACGATATCTTAAATATTAAATACACAAAAACAGGTAATCAAAACTGTTGGACAAAAAAATAAATAAAAATTGCATTTGAAAGACCGCTGCACAAATACCATGTGACATAAAATATTGCAACAACCGCTATTTTACTTTAATATATAATTTGTGGGGGTTCTAAGTGATTTTCTAGCAAAAAATACAGGATTTTTACTTGTAAGCAACAAGTGTCAGAAAAGATTTAGTCTTTAAATGGTTAAACTGAGAACTCCTCCACATGGAGTTCAGTCTATTGATAAGAAGAAACATTGTATCTTTTTGGTCTTTTCTTGGCAGACTGCCCAGATAGGAGACAAGTCCCTCCAGGGGAAGACTCAGGCAACTTGCATTGACTTCTATTACAGAAGTCATTTGCAAGTCGCGGCTGAAGATATAATCAGCCTTTTTTATCAGCACAATCGGCCGATGCAGATTAAAAAAAAAACGCCAAATATCGGCCGATATATCAGTCGACCTCTATACTTAGATAGGGGCCAGCTACCAACTGTAGACTGACAGCTGACTAATAATATTCTGAAGAGTAATACTGGGAGAAACCGAACTAAACAGATACTCCAAGTGGAGTGGTGACACTTCGGTAATTTAGAGCTGCTGAAGAGTCACTAAGGAACTAATTCACGAAAGATTTAAGTCATCCTGTGTGACCCTGGAAGATGTCAACTTATGATAAAACATGTAGGGTGAGCGACGTGCTGACGTCACTGCGATCGCTGTTATCCCGGGAGAATGGGTTGCTGTCTGTGTGCCGGCCAGCTCTTCTATTTTAAGGCATTTCAAACATTGATACAATGGAAGTGCAATAGTTGTATTTGTTTATATTAAAGTGGTTACATTTTTACAGTATGTGTAGCCTTTTTTTTGTTCTGGGATACCCCTGTGATATCGCTGTCAAGAGATTGGATAGAAGGATCCATAGACGTTATCAAGGCCCCGGCTGGTTATTAAGCCACATGCGCGATTGACCTCCTGTAATAAGGGATGAGGTGACGGATATAACTCACCCAACCGTTATCCAAGCCCTCCTGTAATAAGGTAGTAAATGCTAGTAAGCGAGCATTTCTGCAGGCGATGGTGATTTCACAGAGGATACTTTTCTTACGGTAGTGGATGTTAATGAAATTCAAGCAAAGACTTTATGACTTTATCACTTCATCACGTGTAGATTTCATTTTATACTTTGGTTAATTTCTTTTTTCACAGTTTCTTTTGATTCATTATGGACATTATCATATTAAGCGAGGCGATTGATCAAAAGCCTACTTTATAATCCTAGAAATATGATAGGGGCCTGACAGCAAGATATACAACTGCAGAAGCATTACCGGGAAGCACGCCCCGAGCCTAGCTTCACCGGAAGCACGCCCCGAGCCTAGCTTCACCGGAAGCACGCCCCGAGCCTAGCTTCACCCGGAAGCACGCCCCGAGCCTAGCTTCACCCGGAAGCACGCCCCGAGCCTAGCTTCACCCGGAAGCACGCCCCGAACCTGGCTTCACCCGGAAGCACGCCCCGAACCTGGCTTCACCCGGAAGCACGCCCCGAGCCTAGCTTCCCCCGGAAGCACGCCCCGAGCCTAGCTTCCCCCGGAAGCACGTCCGAGCCTGGCTTCCCCCGGAAGCACGTCCGAGCCTGGCTTCACCCGGAAGCACGCCCGAGCCTGGCTTCCCCCGGAAGCACACCCGAGCCTGGCTTCCCCCGGAAGCACGCCCGAGCCTGGCTTCCCCCGGAAGCACGCCCGAGCCTGGCTTCCCCCGGAAGCACGCCCGAGCCTGGCTTCACCCGGAAGCACGCCCGAGCCTGGCTTCGCGGGCAAGCATGCCTGAGCTTAGCTTTACCAGGAAGCATGCAGAAATCTAGTTTTACCAGGAAACATGTTCTTTACTGTCAAAATTATACCACATATTGCATATTCAAGTGAATAGTGTGCCGTCACAACGGCACAAGTATGAAAGAGCCCTAATGTATTGTAATCACATAAAGCACTTTACCAACATAACGCTCCTATTTGCCATTGATAGAATAACCTGACAGGCTTGCATTGAGAATAAGTAGAAGATGGGGGTCTGCAGCAGTCCCATGCAGTTTTGCCTATGAGCGATCGCTCATTATAGGAAATGTAATACCTGAAACATCAAAAAGGCCACAGGCTCCAAATCACAAGAGGCAGACCTGACGGGGGAGCTTCTTGTTAACCCAGAAAGAGTAACTATAAAAGCGGGAAGATGACTGGCATTGGTGACCTAGAAGGGGTTCCGCAGCAACCAAGTGCACATCATAAACCTATGTAATACCCAACACATCAAAAAGGCAGAGAGATCTGACAGTACGATTGTTAATTCAGAGATAGGGACTTTATAAATTTGCTCGATGATTGACTGAAGTGCCCTGCATGAGGTTTTGCAGCAGCGACAGCCACGCATACATTAGAAGCACTGAAATGACAAAAAGGCTCAAAGTGGGACTATAAACAAGTAAAAAAAAAAAAAAAGACATATTGTACTGTATATAATGCAGTTTGTCATCAGCATCAACGCCACAGTCTTAGGTTTTCCACCCTTTAACATACTTGTTGATTTTACCAGCAGATTATTATTGTTATTTTTCAATGTTCTCCAACAGACCAAGCTGTCCAGCAAAATTGACAGTTTATTCATTTATAAAAAACCTTTATGCCAAAGGAAAAAAATTAATAAAAAAAACAGTTGTAACTGCTTATAAAAAAGGTGTTAACTGGAATTATTATTATTCAGGAAATATATAGCGTCAACAGTTAGTGCAGCACATTGTAATATATAGGGAAGC
This sequence comes from Lithobates sylvaticus, assembly GCA_028564925.1. Lineage (NCBI taxonomy): Eukaryota > Metazoa > Chordata > Amphibia > Anura > Ranidae > Lithobates > Lithobates sylvaticus. The sequence continues at coordinate 44,296,483 of CM053034.1, read as the reverse complement.
AGTATAATTACAGTACAATTCAACACCAGCTTTAATTTGTTAGTCACTTACAGGTGCATTTCAAAAATTTTGAATATCCTCAAAAAGTTTATTTATTTCAGTCATTTAATTCAAAAAGTGAAACTCATATATTATATAGATTCATTACACACAGAGTGATATATTTCAAGCATTTTTTCTTTAAATTTCGATGATTATGGCTTACAGCTAGTTAAATTCAGTATCTCAAAAAATTTGATTATATAGACCAATAAATAAAAAAGGGTTTTAAATACAGATATGTTGGCTTACTGAAAAGTACGTCCATGTACAGTACAGTATGCACTCAATACTTGGTTGGGGCTCCTTTTGCATGAATTACTGCATCAATGCGGCGTGGCATGGAGGCGATCAGCCTGTGGCACTGCTGAGGTGTTATGGAAGCCCAGGTTGCTTTGATAGCGGCCTTCAGCTTGTCTACATTGTTGGGTCTGGTGTCTCTAATCATCCTCTTGACACTACCCCACAGATTCTCTATGGGGTTTAGGTCAGGCGAGTTTGCTGGCCAAACAAGCACGGTGATACCATGGTCAGTAAACCAAGTATTGGTACTTTTGGCAGTGTGGGCAGGTACCAAGTCCTGCTAGAAAATGAAATCCGCATCTCCATAAAGCTGGTCAGCAGAGGGAAGCATGAAGTGCTCTAGAATTTCCTGGTAGAGGGCTGTGGTGACTTTGGACTTGATAAAACACAGTGGAACAACATCAGCAGATGACTTGGCTCCCCAAATCATCACTGATTGTGGAAACTTCACACTGGATCTCATGCAACTTGGAAAGGCAGGGGAAATCTGCACCACCAGGATGATTAGGGTGTGCACAAGCACACCTGGCACACCCTGTGCACCTGCCTATGGATCTCTGTGAGAGGGAATGAACACCTGGAAGTATTACACTGACTCTGGCACCTTGATTTCCAAATGAAATTTACTTTTATCAGAAAATATGACTTTGGACCACTGAGCAACAGTCCAGTCCTTTTTCTCCTTAGCCCAGGTAAGACACTTCGGACATTGTCTCTGGTTCAGAAGTGGTTTGACACAAGGAATGTGACAGTTGTAGCCCATGTCCTGGATACGTCTGTATACGGTGCCTCTGGAAGCATGTACACCAGCCGTAGTCCACTCCTTGCGATTCTCCCCCAAATTCTTGAATTGCCTTTGCTTCACAATCCTCTCAAGGCTTCAGTTATCCCTGTTGCTTGTGCACCTTTTTCTACCACACTTTTTCCTTCCACTCAACTTTCCATTAATATGCTTGGATACAGCACTCTGTGGACAGCCAAATTCTTTAGCAATGACCCTTTGTGACTTATCCTCCTTGTAGGGGGTGTCGATGACTGTCTTCTGGATAACTGTCAGATCAGCAGTCTTCCCCATGATTGTGTAACCTACTGAACCAGACAATTTAAAGGCTCAGGAAACCTTTACAGGTGTTTTGAGTTAATTAGCTGATTAGTGTGTGGCACCATGAATCTACAATATTGAACCTTTTCTAATATTCTAATTTTCTGAGATACTGAAACTTGGGTTTTCACTAGCTGTAAGCCATAATTATCTAAATTAGAAAGAAAGAAATGCTTGAAATATATCACTGTGTGTATGTGTAATGAATTTATATGAGTTTCACTTTTTGAATTACTGAAATAAAATTAACTTTTTGATGATAATCAAATTTTTTGAGATGCACCTGTATGTATAATTCATCTAAATCTTTGAATCCCTCCATCTAAAATGGCTCAGTTGAGTCAATTTCCCCATCCACATACTCGAGGTGAATGGAGGAATCCTCCCGCTATGTCTTTGTATTCTGAAAGCGGGACTCCCCCACTGTCTAAATACACTAATCAGCTCTGCAGCCAGTAGCTGCATGAGCTGCTCAAACACTGGTATCCCAGGAGGACCATTTGTCAGAAGCCGCTCTAATGACAGGCTTCTGCGGAACAGAGAGGACTACGCATGGATCCGAATTCGTCCAGTTTCTACTGAATTGCCTATATTTCAAACCATGTATCAGCTTTACACTACCCTCTCCAGATAATGCTGCTGCCCAAGTGTGGCTATGTTGTCCCTCCATAGATACAGTGGAGGAATAATCGTAGCTACCATAAGGCCTGTTCCACAGGGGCTTCAGCTTGTATAAGAGCAATGTGAATAGTAAGCTTTGACCAAAGCATTTTCAGAGCTTTCAGCAAGCAAGCTTCTTTAACCACTTCAATACCGGGCACTTATACACCTTCCTGCCCAAGCCAATTTTCAACTTTCTGCGCTGTCGCTGTTTAAATGACAATTGTGCGGTCATGCTACACTGTACCCAAACAGAATTTTTATAATTTTGTTCCCACAAATAGAGCTTTCTTTTGGCGGTATTTGATCACCTCAGCGATTTTTATTTTTTGCTAAACAAATAAAAAAATACCAAAAATTTTGAGAAAACTACGTTTTGCTTTTGTTTCCGTTATAAAATGTTGTAAATAAGTAAGTTTTCTCCTTCACTGATGGGCACTGATAAGGCGGCACTGATAAGGCGGCACCAATGAGCGGGCACTGACAGGCACTGATACCCGGCACTGATGGGTGGCACTGATATGCAGCACTAATGGGCATTGATAGGCGGCACTCATGGGTGGCACCGGTGGGCAACACTGATGGGCACTGAAAGGCTGCAAAGATGGGTACTTATGGGTGGCACTGCTGGGCATTGATACGTGGCACTGATAGGCATCCCTGGTGGCACTGGCAGTGGTAGGCATTGTGAGTGGGCACTGATTGGCAGCTGCCTCGGCACAGATTTGCATTTCCCTGGTGGTCTAGGGGGGCATATCTCGTGGTCCAGGGCGGCATGATGGTGGTCCTGGGCAGGATCCGAGGGGGGCTGCACTGATAAACAATCAGCACAGACCCTCCCTGTCAGGAGAGCCACCGATCGGCTCTCCTCTACTCGCATTTGTCAGACGCGAGTGAGGAAAAGCCGATCACCGGCTCTTCCAGTCTACATCGTGATCAGCCGTGATTGGACACGGCTGATCACGTGGTAAAGAGCCTCTGTTGGAGGCTCTTTACCGAGATTGGTGTATCGGTGTGTCAGACTGACAGACCGCACCACCGATCGTCACGGCTGTTATCCTGCAGGACGTCATATGACGCCCAGTCAGGATAACTGAACCACTGCCCGGCCGTCATTCTGCTATAGACCGAGCGGGAAGTGGTTAAAAGTACTATTCAGCTCCAGTTTGTAAATGTTGAGCACAGATCCTAAATGGTAGTTCTAATTGCCACTTAAACAAGCTGCTAGCAGGCTTCAGCACTTTTTGAAGCTTGTTAAAAGCCTGCTAGCAGCTTGCTTAAAGTGGTAGTATGGGTGTAAATCTAAATAAAGGGTCTCTATAGTGATGACAGACGAGCAACAGAGACAATCTAGAAGAGGTTCTGCAGCAGCCGCCAACCACACACCAGAAGCACCGACACATTAGGAAGGGTGAACACTTCTATCGACAAGAGGCTGACCTGACAGCACAATAAGGATATAAATCTGGAGAAATTGACTTTATATTGTTTTTAGACAAGTGAAAAAAATTCTAAAAGACATTCTACGGCAGCCAAGATAAAGGCACAGAGCACGTGACACATCATATAGAGATCTGACAGTATGGCTGGAAGTCCAGGAAAAGCGGCTTTATAAAGTTATCAAATGACTGACAATGGTGACCTAGCAGAGATTCTGCAGCAGCAGCCAATCACGGAGGGTGACCTCTTCCATCGATCGGATCTAACAATATGGATATTAATCTAAATAAAGTGACTTTATAACGTTATCAGATGAGTGACAGCGGTGACCTAGAAGAGGTTCTGCAGCAGCAGCCAATCACACATCCTCACCCGCACTGACACATGGAGGAGGGTGACATCTTCTATTGATAATATATGACAGCATGGATATACAGCAAATCTAAACAAAGGGACTTTATAAGGATATCACAACTGACCTAAAAAGAGGTTCTGCAGCAGTCAGGATTACATCATAAAGGCATGTCAGGTATTACATCATACAGATCTGACAGTATGGGTGGAAATCTAAACAAAGTGACTGTATGAAGTTGAATGATGAGTGGCAGAGGTGACCAAGAAGAGGTTCAGCAGCAGCCAATCACATATCATAGAGGAGGGGATCTCTTCTATGGATCAAATCTGACAATATGGATATAAATCTAAAACAGTGTCTTTATAAAGTTATGACAGATGAGTGACAACAGTGACCTAGAAGAAGTTCTGCAGCAGCAGCCAAGCACACATCATCACAAGCACCGACACATCTATAGACAAGAGGAAGATCTGGAAGCACAATATACAGTATCTCACAAAAGTGAGTACACCCCTCACATTTTTGTAAATATTTTATTCTATCTTTTCATGTGACAACACTGAAGAAATGACACTTTGCTACAATGTAAAGTAGTGAGTGTACAGCTTGTATAACAGTGTAAATTTGCTGTCCCCTCAAAATAACTCAACACACAGCCATTAATGTCTAAACCGTTGGCAACAGAAGTGAGTACACCCCTAAGTGAAAATTTCCAAATTGGGCCCAATTAGCCATTTTCCCTCCCCGGTGTCATGTGACTCATTAGTGTTACAAGGTCTCAGGTGTGAATTGGGAGCAGGTGTGTTAAATTTGGCGTTATCACTCTCACTCTCTCACACTGGTCACTGGAAGTTCAACATGGCACCTCATGTCAAAGAACTCTTTGAGGATCTGAGAAAAAGAATTGTTGCTCTACATAAAGATGGCCTAGGCTATAAGAAGATTGGCAAGACCCTGAAACTGAGCTGCAGCACGGTGGCCAAGACCATACAGCGGTTTAACAGGACAGGTTCCACTCAGAACAGGCCTCGCCATGGTCGACACAAGAAGTTGAGTGCACATGCTCAGCATCATATCCAGAGGTTGCCTTTGGGAAATAGACGTATGAGTGCTGCCAGCATTGCTGCAGAGGTTGACGAGGTGGGGGGGGTCAGCCTGTCAGTGCTCAGACCATACGCCGCACACTGCATCCAATTGGTCTGCATGGCTGTCATCACAGAAGGAAGCCTCTTCTAAAGATGATGCACAAGAAAGCCTGCAAACAGTTTGCGGAAGACAAGCAGACTAAGGACATGGATTACTGGAACCATGTCCTGTGGTCTGATGAGACCAAGATAAACTTATTTGGTTCAGATCTGATAATATGGATATAAATCTAAATAAAGTGACTTTATAAAGTTATCAGATGAGGGACAACTGTGACCTAGAAGAGGTTCAGCCGCCAAAGCCAAGCACATATCATCATCAGCACTGGCACATCAATGAAGGTGAACACTTCTATAGACAAGAGGAAGATCTGGAAGCTCAATATGGATATAAATCCAGAGAATGTGATTTTATTTAGTTATCAGATGAGGGTCAGCAGTGATATAAAAGATGTTCTGCAGCAGCAGCCAATCACATGTCATAAGCGTGCAATACCTGACACATCATACATGCAGACAGATCTGACAGTTTTGGGTGTAATTCCAAAGTGACTTTATAAAGTTGGATGATCAGTGACAGTGGTGACCTGGAAGAGGTTCTACAGCAGCAGCCAAAGCCATCAGTCATGATCTTCTATGGATCAAATCTGACAGTATTGGGTGTAAATCTAATTAAAGTGACTTTATAAAAAGTTCTGACAGATGAGTGACAGCGGTGATGTAGAAGAGGTTCTGCAGCAGCAGTGGCCAGACACACATCGGAGGTGATCTCTTCTATGGGCAGTATGGATATAAATCTAAACAAATTGACTTTGTAAAGTTGGATGATCAGTGACAGCGGTGACCTGGAAGAGGTTCTGCAGCAGCCAATCACATATCATGATCATCTCTTCTATGGATCAGGTCTGACAGTATAGATACAAAATTTAAATAAAGGGACTTTATAAAGTTATCAGATGAGGGACAACGGTGACCTAGAAGAGGTTCTGCAGCCAAAGCCAAGCACATATCATCATCAGCACTGGCACATCAATGAGGGTGATATCTTCTATAGACAAGAGGAAGATCTGGAAGCTCAATATGGAAATAAATCCAGAGGATGTGATTTTATTTAGTTATAAGATGAGTGTCAGCAGTGGTATAAAAGATGTTCTGCAGCAGCAGCCAATCACATGTCATAAGCGTGCAATACCTGATACATCATACATGCAGACAGATCTGACAGTTTTGGGTGTCATTCCAAAGTGATTTTATAAAGTTGGATGATCAGTGACAACGGTGACCTAGAAGAGGCTCTACAGCAGCAGCCAATCACATATCATGATCATTTCTTCCATCGATCAGATATGACAGTATGGATACAAGTCTAAATAAAGTGATTTTATAAAGTTTGATGATCAGTGACAGCGATGACCTAGAAGAGGTTCTGCAGCAGCAGCCAAAGTCATCAGTCATGATCTTCTATGGATCAAATCTGACAGTATTGGGTGTAAATCTAAATAAAGTGACGTGACGGATAAGTGACATCGGTGATGTAGAAGAAGTTCTGCAGCAGCAGTGGCCAGACACATTATTGAGGAGGTGATCTCTTCTATGGGCAGTATGGATATAAATCTAAACAAAGTGATTTTATAAAGTTGGATGATGTGCGACAGCGGTGACCTAGAAGAGGTTCTGCAGCAGCAGCCAATCACATATTATGATCATTTCTTCTATGGATACAAATCTAAATAAAGGGACTTTATAGAGTTATCAGCCGAGTGACAGCGGTGACCGAGAGGCGGTTCTGCAGCTGAGGCCAAGCACATATCATCATCAGCACTGGCACATCAATGAGGGTGACATCTTCTATAGACAAGAGGAAGATCTGGAAGCTCAATATGGATATAAATCCAAACAATGTGATTTTATTTAGTTATCAGATGAGCGTCAGCAGTGATATAAAAGATGTTCTGCAGCAGCAGCCAAGCACATGTCATAAGCGTGCAATACCCGACACATCATACATGGACAGATCTGACAGTTTTGGGTTTTAATTTCAAAGTGACTTTATAAAGTGACAGCGATGACCTGGAAGAGGTTCTGCAGCAGCAGCCAATCACATATCATGATCATCTCTTCTATGGATCAGATCTGACAGTATAGATACAAATTTAAATAAAGTGACTTTATAGTTATCAGATGAGTGACAGCGGTGAGCAGCCAAGCACATGTCATAAGCATGCAATACCTGACACATCATACATGCAGACAGATCTGACAGTTGTGGGGTGTAGATCTCCATAGAATGACTTTATGAAGATGTGACAGTTGAGTGACAGATGAATGATGTAGAAGGGGTTGTGCAGTGGCCAGGCACCCATGATGGAGGGGGGTCTCTTCTATGGACAGTATGGGGTGTAGATCTCCATAGAATGACTTTATAAAGTTGTGACAGATGAGTGACAGCTCTGCCCTAGGAGTTGTGCAGTGTCGGTGGTGTGGGGGGGTCCCTGTGCCCAGCACACGTGCACAGTCCCAGCAGCACTGAAGGGCGCTCGGAGCCCCCCACTTTCCCCAGCCCATGACACACACCCCCATCCTGGCCGGACTCCCCGCCCCTCATCATAACAACCTTCAGCACGTCCTCGGACCCCCGTATTCGGGTGATAGGCCCGGAATGAAGACCCCCCGGTGTACCGATGATCCTCCCTCCTGTATGCGGCTCGGTAATGAAGGAAGGGGGGGTGGGGGGTGTTGCTTACCTCGTACAGGTCCCCAGAAGCCATGCCGGGTCCGGGCTGAGCCGTGTCCTCCGTGTGCACAGGGCTGAGCCGGCTGGTGCGCAGAATCACACGGCGGCGGAGGGGGGCGGCTGGCAGAACCGGCTCTGGAGTGGAGCGGAGCGGAGCAGCCACAGGAAGGACCAGCTCCTGCCCTGCTTCACTGTGCGGGGAACGGCCACCAGAGGGCGCTCTGCCTGCGGGGCTAACGTGGGAGGATCCGTGAGATGACAGCTAGGGGCCGGCCCACAGCAGCATCCTGAGCTGGGGGCGGGGCGGAGGAGGAGGGGGGGAGTGATGATAAGCGGACAGCATTCCGGACCTGACATCCCGGGGACAGCGGCTGGGCTCTGCTGCCTTTATCCATTGCTGAAATCTCTTCTACAGACATACCTGGTGTGTGCACGGAGGGGACACCTGTACTGACTGCCCCAGGTGGAGGGGACACCTGTACTGACTGCCCCAGGGGGAGGGGACACCTGTCCTGACCTGTACTGACTGCCCAAGGGGGAGGGGGACACCTGTCCTGACCTGTACTAACCGCCCCAGGGGGAGGGACACCTGTACTGACTGCCCCAGGGGGAGGGGACACCTGTACTGACTGTCCCAGGGGGAGGGGACACCTGTACTGAATGTCCCAGGTGAAGGGGATACCTGTACTGACTGTCCCAGGGGGAGGGACACCTGTCCTGACCTGTACTGACTGCCCCAGGTGGAGGGGACACCTGTCCTGACCTGTACTGACTGTCCCAGGGGGAGGGACACCTGTCCTGACCTGTACTGACTGCCCAAGGGGGAGGGGACACCTGTCCTGACCTGTACTGACTGCCCAAGGGGGAGGGGACACCTGTCCTGGCCTGTACTGACTGCCCCAGGGGGAGGGGACACCTGTCCTGACCTGTATTGACTGCCACAGGGGGAGGGACACCTGTCCTGACCTGTACTGACTGCCCAAGGGGGAGGGGACACCTGTCCTGACCTGTATTGTCTGCCCCATGGGGAGGGGCACCTGTCCTGACCTGTACTGACTGCCCCAGGGGGAGGGGACACCTGTCCTGACCTGTACTGACTGCCCCAGGTGGAGGGGACACCTGTCCTGACCTGTACTGACTGCCCCAGGGGGAGGGACACTTGTCCTGACCTGCACTGACTGTCCCAGGTGGAGGGGACACCTGTCCTGACCTGCACTGACCCTCCCAGGGGGAGGGGACACCTGTACTGATTGCCCCAAGTGGAGGGGACACCTGTCCTGACCTGCACTGACTGCCCTAGGTGGAGGGGACACCTGTCCTGACCTGCACTGACTGCCCTAGGTGGAGGGGACACCTGTCCTGACCTGCACTGACTGTCCCAGGGGGAGGGGACACCTGTCTTGACCTGTACTGACTGCCCCAGGGGGAGGGGACACCTGTCCTGACCTGTACTGACTGCCCCAGGGGGAGGGGACACCTGTCCTGACCTGTACTGACTGCCCCAGGGGGAGGGGACACCTGTACTGACTGCCCCAGGTGGAGGGGACACCTGTCCTGACCTGCACTGACTGTCCCAGGTGGAGGGGACACCTGTCCTGACCTGTACTGACTACCCCAGGGGGAGGGGACACCTGTACTGACTGCCCCAGGGGGAGGGGACACCTGTCCTGACCTGCACTGACTGTCCCAGGTGGAGGGGACACCTGTCCTGACCTGCACTGACTGTCCCAGGGGGAGGGGACACCTGTACTTATTGCCCCAGGTGGAGGGGACACCTGTCCTGACCTGTACTGACTGCCCCAGGGGGAGGGGACACCTGTCCTGACCTGTACTGACTGCCCCAGGTGAAGGGGACACCTGTCCATGACCCCAAACACACCTCCGAGACGACCACTGCCTTGCTAAAGAAGCTGAGGGTAATGGACTGGCCAAGCATGTCTCCAGACCTAAACCCTGTTGAGCATCTGTGGGGCATCCTCAAATGGAAGGCGGAGGAGCGCAAGGTCTCTAACATCCACCAGCTCTGTGATGTTGTCATGGAGGAGTGGGAGAGGACTCCAGTGGCAACCTGTGAAGCTCTGGTGAACTCCATGCCCAGGAGGATTAAGGCAGTGCTGGAAAAAAATGGTGGCCACACAAAATATTGACACTTTGGGCCCAATTTGGACACCTGAGACCTTGTAACACTAACAAGTCACATGACACCGGGGAGGGAAAATGACTAATTGGTCCCAATTTGGGCATTTTCACTTAGGGGGTACTTACTTTTGTTGCCAGCGGTTTAGACAATAATGGCTGTGTGTTGAGTTATTTTGAGGGGACAGCACATTTACACTGTTATATAAGCTGTACACTGACTACTTTACATTCTAGCAAAGTGTCATTTCTTCAGTGTTGTCACATGAAAAGGTATAATAAAATATTTACAAAAATGTAAGGGGTGTACTCACTTTTGTGAGATACTGTATGTGTGTGTGTGTATATATATATATATATATATATATATATATATATATATATATATATATATATATATATATATATACTCTGCATTCCTTTTAGCCTATATCTACAGTGCATTTGGGGGTGTACTGTTTCTAATACACTTCAGGCAGTGTACACAGTATCTAATACAGTGTGTACAGTTTCTACTACACTTCTGGTGGTGTACACAGTATACGATACAGTGCAGCCATTGTACAGTTTCTAATACAGTGGAGACAGTGTACACAGTATCTAATACAGTGTGTACAGTTTCTACTACTTTTCTGGTGGTTTACACAGTATCTAATACAGTGTGTACAGTTTCTAATACACTTCAGGCGGTGTACACAGTATCTAATACAGTGTGTACAGTTTCTAATACAGTGCAGGCGGTGTACATAGTATCTAATACAGTGTGTACAATTTCTAATATACTTCAGGCGGTGTACACAGTATCTAATACAGTGTGTACAGTTTCTACTACACTTCTGGTGGTGTACACAGTACACAATACAGTGCAGCCGTAGTACAGTTTCTAATACAGAGCAGGTGGTGTACACAGTATCTAACACAGTGTGTACAGTTTCTACTACTTTTCTAGCAGTGTACTCAGTATCTAATACAGTGTGTACAGTTTCTAATACACTTCAGGCAGTGTACACAGTATCTAATACAGTGTGTACAGTTTCTACTTCTACTACTTTTCTCTACTAAACCACTAAACAGCCTCTGTGTCAACAGTGGTGGTGTTGGACATGGTGCATCCTCTGCAGGTGGCCGTGGGGCACGCTTGTCCTTTTTTTCTGTTGCTGGCCGTGTTATTGAGCCACAACATGCAGAAGAGTTGGTGGAGTGGATAACGAAGCAGTCCTCATCCTCCTCTGTCGCCCACCTCTGTGGTCATTTCCGCCGGTCATACAATGCCAGGGCTCGGCTGGCAGACATTCAAAGGGAATAAAACCTGCCCACCAACCGCCTCATTTGTGACATGCCCACCTGGTGGAACTCAACGTTGGCAATGCTGCAGCGGCTGCACACACAGCAGAGGGCCATCAATGAGTACCTGTGTGAGTATGGCACTCAGACAGGGTCAGGGGAGCTTTGCTTATTTTTGCCACGCCAATGGCTACTGATCAGGGATGCATGCACTGTCCTGTCACCATTTGCAGAGGCCACAAGGATGGTGAGCAGCGACAATGCATGCATCAGTGACACTGTCCCTCTAGTCTTCCTGCTGGAGCAAACGATTCGTGGAATCATGGACAGGGCACTTAAGGCAGAACAGCGGGAGGAAGTGGAGGACTCCTTTCAAGGCCCCCTTTATCCAGATAGCATTCCTGCGGGCCCGCCAAACACACAGGAAAAAGAGGAGGAGGAGGATTGTGTCAGCCTGGATGTAGAGGATAACACTCAGCAGCAGTCTTAAAGGGATTGTTTTCAGTCCCCAGAAAGGAGTTGTACGTGGCTGGGAGGAGGTAGTTACAGATAATGTGATCCTTAGTGACTCAGAGGATTCAGAATCGAATGCTTCTGCAAACTTATGCTGAATGGCCTCCCTGATTCTGCAAAGCCTGCGAAAAGGACCCTAGGATTCATGGTATCAAGGAGAAGGATCATTACTGGCTGGCAACCCTTCTTGATCCACATTACAAGGGTAAAGCTGCAGAACTCATCCTGGCTTTGCAGAGGGAGCATAGGATGAAACATCTTCAGGAGCCCTTGAAGAAAAGTTTGTGTAATGTATTTCCAGACCCTGGGAGGTTACCATTTCCTGGTGCTAGACAACGTGTTGCTAAGGCTTCATTCAGTCAGAGGATAAGCGGTGGAGAAGGTGGCTGGCTGACCGATGCCTTTAAACAATTTTTAAGTGCCAAGGTCTGATCGGTTCAAGCCATTATCGCCAGCGTCTGCATTATATGGTGCAGGAATATCTAGGGGCAAGAGCTGACTTGGAGACCTTTCCAACAGAGTATCCACTGGGTTACTGGGTTTTAAGGATGGACCACTGGCCAGAACTTTCTCAATACGCAATTGAGCTACTGGCCTGTCCTGCATCCAGCATGCTTTCTGAACGCACATTCAGTGCTGCTGGAGGGTTTGTAATGGATCAAAGAGTGCGCCTGTCCACAGACTCCATTGATAGGTTCACATTCATAAAAATGAATCAGTCTTGGATCAGCAGCTATCAAGCACCTGATGCTGATGTAACTGATTGAATTTGCTATGGATCTGGGATCCATTGAAGACTGCCTATGCTGACTATCCTATTTGTCCTCAATCTTGATGATGCTAGCTTCCAACAATATTTTTGATTTAGGGCACCATCACCCAAGGCCCAATTTTTCTGCCCCTGTTTAACAGGGCCATGTAATTACAATTTTTGATATAATATTTCACAGCAGGGCCCATTCCTGTGAACAACAAGAGTAATTGTGAGGGGTTACAGTGTTCTGGCACCACCAACACCTAAGGCCCAATTTTTCTGCAGAGTAAATAGGGCAGGCTGTATAGTATATATACTGCTGTTCAGAGTATATAGTGCCTGGGGGTCCCCTACGCAATTTTTTAAACATTTTTGGTGTGGGGCTCCCCTTATTATCCATACAAGACCTGAAGGGTCTGGTATGGATTCTGGGGGGGACATCCACGCCATTTTGTTTTGTATTTTCAATGATTATTATCTATATTACTGGGATCCAACAATACATTACAGCCGTGAGCAGTTTTAAATGACATTTTTTCCTTTAGAAATTAAATTTTTCTGTGGTACTGTTATAAACATGGGAAAGATGCGCTACTTTACAAGCAGACTAAGGATGCCCCCCAAGCATGATATTTAAAGGAATATTTAATTTTTATTGTTTCACTTTAAGCATTATTAAATTCAACTTTTTTTTGCATTGATACCCAAACACTTTTTATGGCAATAACTTGCATATAAACCTTTAAAATGAGCACTTTTGATTTTTCACGTTCTTTCGAACTGTGAACCAAACCGGGGGGTGTACGGCTCATCCCTATTATCAAGCGATCGTATTGACATGCATGGTAGACTGAAAATATGCTAGAAAGACTAAACTTTGGTTTTTAACTAGAAATGGCACTAGGAGACACCGATATATCGGTAGTATTATGGATACCACGACCACTGAGAAGGCTAGCATCCACAATTCCTCCACTGACTAGTTCTACTTTGGCACTATGGGATTTTTTACATAATCAATATCGCTGGGAATATGATACCCCAATAATGCCTTTGTTGAGACCTGAATATTTTATGCCTGGGGGTTTTAGACAAAGGTTTTGAATCGCAGTTTTCAGAGTCTATACCACTGTTACACCAACTGATAAAGGACTCAAAGATGAAATCATTAATATCATCAATATATGTGCGGAGTAGACCAATTAATATTTATCAGTGGAGATACGTACAGTTATCTCAATTTATCTGGAGTCTCCCGCAACCTATTAGATCTTTAAAATAATTTAATCCTATAGAAGCAATTATGCAACATAGGGATCCACCACAGCATTGTATTTCACTTTTTTATAAACTCCTTACTCAGTGGCACTATGCACCACTAAAATTTCACGCAATGTACACTTCAAATTCACCCCTGTGCTGGAGAGACTGAGGAGACCGAGCTACACACGGGCACATATGGTGGTTTTGCCCTAAGATCCGCCCTTTTTGGGAATAAAAGGCAAGGTTGATCTCTCTGATAGAGGGTGAAGTAACTAGACCTGAACCACTGACATTTCTATTTCACTGTACGAATGAATCAATAGGTCAATATAGGACGTATAGGAATCCACATCTATTAAATGTAGGTAAATCTCTTATCCCATTATATTGGGGTAAGTGATCTATACCTACTATTTCACAATGACTATGTAGGGTTGATGAGCTCCATCTAATAACTTGTAATAAAGGGCTAACCAGGAAATATATTAAGACATGGGCAAAATGGTACGAATTTAAGACTACTAGGTTATATCATGAAATAATTTCAGATTCTAGTGAATAGAGTGTCAGAGTATGACATATCAGTTAACATTAATTATTTATTAATCTATTTGTTTTTTTTGTTTTTCTAACCCTTTACAGCTTTATTATTTATTAATCTATTTGTTTTTGTTGTTTTTCTAAACCTTTACAGCTTTATATATTTGTCGTAGGCCTCTCTTTCATCTCCCTCTTCTTTTCCCTCTTTCTCTCTCCCCTTCTTTTTTCTCATTGGGAATTTTTTCCTTTTTTTTTTTTTTTTTTGATTAATTCCCTTTTTTGTTTTTTTGTTTTCTCCTTTTTTTAATTTGTTACTCCCTCCCACCTCCCTTCTATTCCCCTGAAGGGAGGAGGGTGGGAATTAACGTTAATGTAAGGTTAATTTACAATTGGAACGCGTTGAAATTTTAATTACATCCGTTGTAGGGAACAATTTCGCTAATAATAGGAACATATGATTTAAGAGATGTTCCAATGGTATTTATGAGGTCAGACATATACTACATTGTACTGTTTTCTTAACTGTTTTTCTACTTAAAATAGCAATAAAAAATTATTAAATTAAAAAAAAAACTTGGGTCGGAGCTCAGGAGGTTGGCCTTGAAGGATCCTACCACAGGAGACAGTTGGAGGGGAACCTCCTGGAAAGCCAGCGGGGAGCAAAGAGAGACAGAGTGAGAAATTCAGCACAGTGCAGGGACAGACAAGGGGAGAGACTGCCATCTGTAGCAGGTCTCTCTTGAAGACAGCAGTGTGCCAAATCTTCATCTAACTTTGCCCGGGGAATCTCCAGTGTGTTAGTCAGGCAGAACTGGTGTAGAGTGTCAGTCAGGAGGACTGGGAAGAAGAAGCAACCAGGTGGGCTGGTGGCAGCCAGGTGGACTAGCATTTCTGCAAGCATTCAAACTGGGATCCATGTCTACAGGGAGAAAAAAGGTGTTGCAAGATGCAGTTTACTCCACATGTGCTAATTTTCAAGGGACTGAGAGTTCCTAGCCTGTAAGGGGCTTTTGCTAAACTAACATAGAGACTGTTAGTTCCAAAAAGGAGTGAATCCAGCGGAGCTGTACAAGGACCAAGTTTGTGCAGTAGGAAGAAGAGAAGCAGTAAATAGGGAGGAAATTATCCCTAGATTTTCCCTAGACATCCTTTCACCCAGGGCAAAAACACAGTTTGGCTTCCCTAAAAGAGGACGGAGTCAGAAGTTTTTTTATTTTTATTATTTAATACAGGGCAATCTTAGATGAAAACCTTTTAAGGGTCTGCAAAAGACATCCAGCAGGGCAACAACCCTAAACATACAACAAAAGCTACAATGGAATGGTTTAGATCAAAGTATATTCATGCGTTAGAATGGCCCAAGCAAAGCCCATACCTAAATTCAATTGAGAATCTGTGGCAAGACTTGAAAATGGCTGTTCACAAACGCTCCCAATCTAATCTGACAGAGCTTGAGCTATTCTACACAGAAGAATGGGCAAACATTTCACCCTATAGATGTGCAAAGCTGGTAGAGACATCCCCAAAAAGACTTGCAGCTGTAATTGCAGCGAAAGGTGGTTCTACCAAGTATTGACTCAGGGGGGCTGAATACAAATGGGCGCCACACTTTTCACATTTATTTGTAAAAAAAATTGAAAACCATTTATCATTTTCCTTCCACTTCACAATTATGTGCCACTTTGTGTTGGTCTATCATATAAATTCCCAATAAAATGAATTTACGTTTTTGGTTGTGTAGCGCCGGGCTCCTGAAGAGCATGCGCTATGTTTTTGTCAATTTAAATGTTTCTAAAACCCTAGTTGGGTTTTAGGCTAATTGTGTTAAATAATTATCTCAGTACCAGTTTGGCTGGACTGTATTGTGTTCTGCTTGGCCATAGGTGTCGGTGTCACCTCTGGCAAGCATTGGAACGCAGTCCGGTTGGACGCATTGGGTGCCAATCTTTCTCAGAGCCAATCAGTGAGTGTGTTGTCTCACTGTGAATTCTGGGAGAGGGTACTTAAGGTACTGAGTGTCACGGTCCCTACCGTGCCAAGCAGACGGCCAGGCAGGGTCGCATCCCAGGTGGCCCTGGCGGGTCTTGAACTCATGGCCTTCTGATTAATGATCCTGTTTCTTACCTCTGGCCACACCTCAGTTCCTTTCAGCCTGCTTTCCAACCATGCCTAGTTCAGCATGAAGTACTGAGGGTGATAATCTGATTGCATAAGGAAATGACATCGTCCAGACCGGCGGGGATAGCTCTTCCTACTAATTCGTCCTTCACTCGGTCAGAGAGGCCATGTAAAAAGGTTGCGACCAGGGCCTCATTGTTCCAGCTCAACTCAGCCATAAGGATACGGAACTGAAGTGCATATTCTCCCACTGAACGAGTTTCTGGGCGAAGGCGTAAAAAGGCACTAGCCGCAGAAGAAACCCGAGCTGGCTCCTCGAAGATATTTCGAAAGAGCTTCAAGAAGTCGGACAGGCTGATCAAACTGTCAGGTCAGGTGACAGATGCACACCGTAGGGATCAGGAGTGCACCGCAAGGTAGTGGACCCTATGGCTGATTGCAGTGGACGGGAGTCAAGGTGGTACGGAAGACAGGGCCGCAGGACACCAAGACGGATCCCACCGGGGTTAGAGCATAAGATTCCCTGGGCGCGGAGTCTAAGAGCCAGCTGGTGTTCACCAGAGCCTCTAGTGGTGAGGATGGACTGGGCTGCAACTGGCTCCAGGTCGCGACCCCCAGGTTCCCCCAGCTCACACCCACAGTAGGCAACAGGAGGACAGGGATAGTGAGGGATAAGCCAAGGTCTGGGCCACAAGCAGACAAGGACAGCAAGGTACACGCCAAAGGTTCAGGGTCACAGGCAACCAGGGATAGTCAGGGACACGCCAGAAGGTCAGGGTCACAGGTAAACAGGGATAGTCAGGGACACGCCAAAGTCGGTAACGGAACAACAGCAGAGCACACGGCAGGTAACAGAAAGCCAAATACACAAAGGTTGATCAGCAGGGTTGGCCTGCAGTGCACAGGTTAATATAGAGTCCTGTGATAGGAGCTAGGGTGGAGCCCTGCCAGAGGAGGGATATAAAATCAGTCAGGTGATGGTCGGCTGGTCTCTAGAGATGAACACATGGAGACAGGTAAGCAGACAACTCTATTGCATAACCATGACACTGAGGTCACGTGATTCTGGGTTCCAGACCAGAAGATCTTTCTGACTGCTTGGTCCTGGTCCTCCTGACCAGCCCCCAGGGGCCCTCATGGCCTGGGGTGCGGATCCATCCATTTCCGAGTCTCTGGGGTTGGCTAGCCCGAGGCACGGTAACTGGAAGGAGGGTTCCGAGGTGGTCCAGTGCCGTCTCGGTTTTGGAGAGGCCTAGCAACTGAAAACGCGACCAGGGGAGGACTCTCCAGAAGAGGGCCACGCACAAGTCTGGCTGCTCAGCAAGAGCCTGGAAGCTAAGCTGGAAAGGACACCAGGTGAATCCACACCCATACGGTATCGCCGGAACGGCTGCAAGATACTGGTACCGTGTGAGAGTTCTCTAAGCTCATCCTTCAGTTACAACTAAGTCTGTGGCAGAGACTTTTCATCTTAACGTTCTACAACCAAGTCTGTGGCAGAGACTTTGCTGTTGGTTGCTAAATTCACCAAAAAGGGATTTATCCGATAGCTGTAGTATCCAGTTGCGAATGGCTATTCCCTGGATTGTATAGTGAGAGACATTCGAGTATCAGCAGTTCCAAGAGTACCTGAACTTTCCTACTCATACCCTTTATTCCCTGTTGAGAGACTGTGTTGTGTCTGACGTTTTTGCAAATAAAAATCCCTAAAGTGGATCCAGTGTCAGTCTCTACAGTTCCTTTGGGCCATCTACCTCGGGAAACCCCTAGACAAGCATGAGGAGGTAACGGTAAGCCCAAAAATAACCAGCAGCTCCTTCGGGGGTTAGTGCTACAGTTGTAACATGACAAAATGTGGAAAATTTCAAGGGGTATCAATACTTTGATTTGTGATTTTAATTCACAGATTCTCACAACTAATTTTTTCTTTAGTAATTGGAGAATTCTTTGTCTACAGGGTTGTATTTATAAATTATAGGTGAATCCAGGCACAAACTTTAACCCACCAAATAAGTGGAAACACCCCCTTTACATTTCCCTTCTACTTTTGTAAAAATAAAATGTTAGATTTCCCTTCATTTCCTGTCTTGGTGACAGCACTCAGAGGAGTTCAGTTGCAGAGTTTGGGGTGTTTAGTTGGATAGATGCATTTTTTTGGGCAGTGAGTCCACATCAGACAGGCATATATAGTTAAAGTGGATGTAAACCCACTCTCATCCTTTCTAAACTACTGCAATATTGGTTATCTAGAAGGATATATATACCTCCTGCATGTATGCTTATCTGTCAAATGTCTCCCCTCTGTCTGCTATGAGACCCGAAAAACTGCTGATTTTGTGGGTGGGTCTGTTTTTCAGGGCTCAGTGGGTGGAGTCGTGATGTCAGTAGACTCCTCGCCCACCTCTACACTCCCCTTATCAACATGCATTTTCTCCTGTGTATTTCTTACACTGAACTTCTGCTATGATCACTAACATCCAGTCAAAACCCAGAAAAGTCCCCACATGACTTCAGCATGCCAAATCATGCTGAGGTGTGGAACAGCCAATCCTTGCAGAGCTGCTGAAGAAAGGAGTGAGGGTGGGAATTAAAAAATAATGCATGTCTTAGGCTAGTGCACGAGATACATAAATCACCTGTCAATCAAGGGGAAAGTTTTCACAGTTTGTCCGTTTTATTTCACTGAAAAAAGATATGAGGATTGCTCAGAGCTGGATTAACTCTTTGTGGCAAGACTGGGCACAGCTGATCTGAAATCCCATACTATATCTTGTGCCAGACAAAAAATAAATACATTTTTTTTCGAGTTTACATCCACTTTAAGGGCCTGGTAGCCCACGTTTATTAAAGGGAAAAAACAAAACAAAAGTCCATCCAGAAATCCCACGCAGGGGTTTAACTTCATTCGGCATTCATAAATGAAAAACATACCAAGCCACCTGGCTCTCTTGTCAGCAGTTCCTCTGCTTGCTATCAACAGAGTTGATTCTTTCCAGCCCCCTGGACTCACTGGCTTCCGTAGTCTTCCTGACTCTCAAGGCTGGCCAGCCTTTTCCAGTCCCTGGGCAAAGAATCCCCCTTACACAGGTTACAGTCTCCTACAGGGCAGACCACTCTCCAGACACAGGTCTGTCTTCACACAGCAGCAGCAAGCTGCTCACACTCCACCATCCTCCACTCTGCTCTCACCAGCCCCTCGTTATATGGGCTGTGGGCACCTGGGCACACAACCTGCTGGCTATCCATAAGACCTGGTCACAGGGTTGGATATTCCATCCCACCCACGACTCTGAGGAATCTCCAAACTACAGAGCCCCATCTGAAGATAGTAAAATCCGGAGAAAGCTGCCAGAGCTGATTTCTCCTCTCAAAATAATCGCTCTGTAGCCTTGCAGTCACCTGACATGCAAACTCTGTTTCCTTATTAACCTAATTTTCCCAGAGACAGGGACTCTCACTATTACAATATGTATATATATATATATATATATATATATATATATATATATATATATATATAGCAGCCCCGGGCCTCTCTAGGCCTAATGGTGACCTCCAGAGTTAGGGACAGCTGACATCCTTCTGTTTGGAGTGGGTTACAAGGCATGGTGGGTGTAATGCAAGGTGGATTGATGGGTGCCAGACAGTTCTTGAATGCAAAGTGATTTATTGTCTCTTAAAAGAACTGTGGGAGAGGGTTGGGGCCAGCACACCCTTAAGTAGATGCAATGTTAATTGGCAGACTCTGAGACTTCTATAGGCCGACAGCTATACAGGTGAAGGCCTCTAGCCAGACACCACTTCTGTATAGGTAGGACCGCTGTCTCCTATGGAAACAATCTTGTAGCTGTTACTAACGGTAAAGGTTTTCAACTATCTGCAACACAAACAGTTCTCTTTACCCCACACTCACTCACTGTGGGTCTTCACTCAACAAGCTCCCAGTCTCTCTCACTAGACTTCAGATCCAATAGCCACTGGATCCCCCGAGCTCTTTCACTGTAAAACTCTGTATCTTCTTCAAGCGTCACCCCCGCTTCACTGCTGGGTCCCTGGCTTGGCACTCACAGATACTCCCCAAGCTTCACCCTTGCTGGCACGTTAGGTCCCTGGCTTGGCACTCCTCAAGCGTCACCTCTGCTGTCCCGCTGGGTCCCTGACCTGGCACTTGCTGATGCTTTTCCACTTCTTCACCGTCCCCGGTTGGTGAGAAGTCTTCTCTAGTACTGGCCTCAGCTTACTCACAGTGGTCTCCGGTAACAAGGTGGGTGGTCCCTCAGTGGAGACAGCTTCCCCTCTACCTCCAACCACAACTAATTCCCGGCCGGCGGAACCGTTACTTCTGGTTGGACTACAAGACCACAGTCCCAACCCTGCACTACTTCTGGATAGGCTCTCAGATAGCCTAGCAGCCAGATGTCCTTGAGATAGGTCTTAGGTTCCTGGCCTAGCAGCCCAGGCTAACACGACACACGTCCACCCAGACAGCTGTCCAGGTGGCACAGAAACCTGGTCCCCTGACTCCACCCGAATAAATAGGCTCTCCCAGCAGGCCAAGGGACCCAAATAAAAATCCCTGCCCATTGGCTGAGACACCCCATTCATTCCTAATCTGTCCTTGCAATGTCCTTGTCTTATCTAATGACACCAGATACCCGGCCATCTAGTGACAGAAGAGAGAAGTACAGCAATTTCAGAATTAGGGTGAAATCAATTGACCTCCTAACAATTAGCCAAAGCAACTATTTCTTGACAAATAGATTTAATAGCAATCCTGCCTAAACATCAGGGTGCTACATATATATATACAGGTAAGTGGCCTAAAAGGCCAAGAGAATTTCCTTAAAAGTATATACATACTTTTTACTGAGTATTTTATTGTGTATTGCTCCCAGGATTTTCCTTAGATGTGTGTAGCGACTAGATAGTATTTTAACACCCAGACAAAGACTACCAAATGGACCCCCATAAATCTAAAGGAAAGCATCAATTTGGTAATTATTAGTTTCAAGTAAAGAAGGGGGGCAATAATTACCTCCATATGTATTGGGGTGTATGGCTCAAAGACAGTCCTCAAAGAGAAATGCTTACTGATATGTCCATTAATCAGAAAACAAGTATCCTGAAGGATATAATATATAGAAAGAAATTAGCCATGATGATATATAGATATAGATAAAGGATCATAGGTTGCTTACTGCATGCCCCCTGCAGGTTACATACATTAATGCCACCAGTGAGATAGAACAGAATGTGAAAGAACATATTGTACTTGTTTGTAGCCGAAATACTGAAATTTGCACTTAAAATTTTAATTTTGTAACTTTTTGCAAATGCCAGTAAAAACGTGGCCGTGCCAGTAAATTTCTGGTGTTTTGTCAGTAAATTTCAATCTCGTAGTTTGGCAACACTGCAGTCCACCCTAGTCCCTTTAGTCTCTGGTTATCCTATAGAACATACCTGCTAATGATCCTGGAACGCACCCACTGATGATCCTGGAACACACCCACTCATGATGCTGGAACACACCTGATGATGGTTCCGGAACACATCTATAGATGATCCTAAAATACACCTCTTAATGATCCTGAAAAACAACTGCTGATGATCCTGAAAAACACCTCTTAATGATCCTGAAAAACAACTGCTGATGATCCTGGAACACACCTGAAACCCAACTACTGATTATTCTGGAACACACCCACTGATGCTCTTTGAATACACCTACTCATGATGCTGGAACACATCAAATGATGATCCATGACTTACTGATCATCAAGAAACACATCTATTGAGAATCCTGGAACACACCTACTAATGATCCTTGAACAAACCTAGTGATGATCCTGAAATACACCTGCTGATGATCCTGGAACACACCAACTGATACTCTTGGAAACTTACTGATGATCCCAAAACACACCTTATTGATGATGATCCTGGAACAAACCAACTTTTTTATCCTGAAACACATCTGTTGATGGTCCTGGAACATGCCTGCTTATGTTCCTTGAAAACACCCACTGATGGTCCTGGAAGACACCTGATGATACTGTAACATTGCCTTGCTGCCTGTCAGATAGCTCTCATACAGATAGTGCCTGATGTAAAAAAGAAAATTGCCAATACTAGGCTCTGTTCTCCAAGCCTGCCTTCAAAATTTGAAAGTGATGGTGATGCAAGAAACTGAGAGGAAGGTAGATACACAGTTTTCAGGAAGTACACACTGCCCTCCTGTTTGCTTCCGTGAGGTGGTCTGAGCATGCTATAAATGCATTGGTTTATACAGAACTCATAATAAAGCTGAATTCCAGGAATTCAGTTACTTTGACAAAGCTGCAGGCGTACCATGAGTTAAGTTTAACAAGGTGCCTCTAGGCTTATGTTTATTATTCACATCTGACGGGTTTATTGTTCTCCAGGAAAATAACTTCCAGAGCTCAGATGCTGCTCACCGTGGATACAGTTCCTTTAGGAGCAGAGTCACTGGAACTGCTATGCCCACCCCTCCCCCTCCTTCTGCCCATTTACAGAAGCCTTTGTATTATGTGAACTCATTCAGAAAATACAAAGGCTTCTGTGAATGGGCAGCAGAAGGGAGGGGCAGACATAGCAGTTCCAATGACTCTTTAAAATGGGCAGCAGAGGGGAGGGGCGGGCATAGCTGCTGTGTGTGCGTCCTTCCTCACACAGAGTGTATCCTCCAGGAGTGTAATAAGCCTGTCACATATAAGTAATAGAGATAAGTCCCAGAGGTGACATGCACCTAATTGTACTTAACTGACATTGTGCGTAAGTATGTAGCAGCTCTCCTATTGGCTGCACATATTGCCTAGAATTGCAGAATGGCGGCCCATAGAGACAGAATTGTATGTGATACATCAGCTGAGGAGTTAACTATCCCAGAAAATAATTAGAAAATGCTGGCAACTAGTGTAACTGATTCCAATAGCAACCAATAGATGTAACTTTTTAACCTGTGCTGGGGAAATGACCCATGTATTTTGATCTGTTATGCCCTGTACACACAATAGGATTTTCCGATGGAAAATATGTGATAGGACCTCGTTGTCGGAAATTCCGACCGTGTGTAGTTCTCACACATTTTCCATAGGAATTTCCGTCACACAAAATTTGAGATCTGGTTCTCAAATTTTCTGACAACAAAATCCGTTGTCGGAAATTCCGAATGTGTGTACACAATTCCAACGCACAAAGTGCCACGCATGCTCGGAATCAAGCAGAAGAGCAGCACTGGCTATTGAACTTTTCTCAGCTCGACGGGTTGTACGTCACCGCGTTCTTGACGTTCGGAATTTCCGACCAACTTTGTGTGACCGTGTGTATGCAAGACAAGTTTGAGCCAACATCCGTCTGAAAAAATCCCATGGATTTTGTTGTCGGAAAATCCTATCGTGTGTACATGGCATGCGTGAGCTACTAGTCCTCTTTTCCTGGCTCCAGTTTTTATAAACCAGCTGCATGAAATATTTTACTGTCCGTGGCTTATGAATAGAACATTATTGTATTTTCAGTATGAGTGATAAAAATGTCTCTTGTGTTTATTTATACATTTGCAATCCAGGGAACTTTCTGGTGTAGGTGTCTTGAAACCAATTGATTGTATAAGTGGTGGGTATTCACTAGAAAGAGCTGGGTGACAGTTATGGCTCAACTACATGTAATATAATTCACCTTCCGGCATAATATTTAACCATTTGTTAACAGCTGCCTACATTAATATCAATGTATTCATAAGGGCTCTGTCAGACATGCTTTAGATCTTACCCCCTCTGAAAAGTGATCCACGGTGGATTGCCACCTTCTGACACCTGTTTTCGTATACTTTTATTTTCAAATTTCCTTAAGGCAATTTTACACTGTGGGACAGCGCCGCAACTGCGAGCCAAGCGGCTCCATTAAAGTCAAATGGCGGATTTGGCAAGTGGTACTGCTTGTCAAAATCTGCACCCCAAGTTAAAAATGCCACAGCGCAAAGCATAGCAACTGCAATAAGTGAACAGCTGTGGCTTAGCCACCCATTTTTACCGCCCACCGGCTGTCCATCTAAAAGGAACCTAATCAGGTTGTTGTCCAAAGTGCAAAATCTGATGTTTGCGTGAAATTAATGTGAACAAGCTAACCATGCACACAACTTTTGGTTTCTACAGGATTGTAGTGTATGTATGTATAGCCAATTTTTTTTTTTTTATTTCGATAGCGTAGAGAAGGGTTGAAACTCCTGTCAATTTAAGCTTTTGCTGTCTGTCTAGTTTTCTGTCCTGGAAACACAAAAAGTGAGAATAAATGTCTACAAAATGAAGAAAATAGCAACAAATGTCATTGGAAGGTTTACCTTCTGATGATAACCATAAAAATGTAGAGTTCCCACCCACCTGGTGAAAATGGTAACTGACACAAATAGAGAGGGTGAATCTATCAACCAGAATTTAAAAACTTGGCAGGTTCTGTTTCTTCCCGACTATCCAAAAAAATGTGTTTTGTGTTCCACATATTATTACGTGCATTATAGTTGTTGCAATTTAATGCACTATGTTAATAATATAGTGGTATCTACTGATACCAGGTGGGTAGTGCATTGCCATTGCAGCTTCTTTATTTTCTGCTTCTCTGTACCCCCTCTTGTTTTTTCTCAACTTAGTACAGTCTTTAGCTATATGCCCCCTTCTTTATTCTTGCCCAGTTTAGTTTCATTTTCATTGCATAGGGAAGTAGTTTCCAAATTGAATGCAACCCTTTGCTTGCCTTTATCTGGCCCTTGGGGCACTTTTCCCACTGACACCAACATTAGGGCATTAATGCCTGCACTGACATCAACATTAGGACATTATTCCTTCCACTGACACCAAGGATGGGGCACTATTCTTTCTACTGACGTCAGTGATGGAGTACCAGTTGTTCCACTGACACCAAGAATGGTGCACTATTCCTCCCACTGATACCAAGGATGGGGCACTATTCCTCCGGCTGACACCAAAGGTGGGGCACTATTCCTCTGTCTGACACCAAAGGTGGGGCACTATTCCTCTGGCTGACACCAAAGGTGGGGCACTATTCCTCCGGCTGACACCAAAGGTGGGGTGCTATTCCTCCCACTGACCCCAGTGGTGGGGCACCATAATTCCCACTAACACCAACGATGGCAAATTGTTTACTCCCACTGATGCTGGGACATTTTCTACTCTCATTGTTTTCCGGGACCTGAAATGCAGTAAACTGGCCCATTGTTTAGAAAGCTTGGAGACCCCTGGCATAGGGCTTAGGAAAGTCAGTGTCTTCTTATACTTCAAAAGACTGAAAACCTATCCTCTGTACTCTACTTTTTTGGAGTAAAATTATGTTGAATTCAACATACCGTATATACTCGAGTATAGGCTGACCCGAATATAAGCCGAGGCACCTAATTTTACCACAAAAAAGTTGAAAAACGTATTGACTCGAGTATAAGCCTAGGGTGAGAATTGCACAGCTACTGTAAGTGGAAAAGAGGCTCAACAATACCCATTTGCAACCTCACTGTGCCCATTTGCAGCCATAGGTCCCCCAAACTTCAAACTTGGTAGTTAAGGGTTCCTAGATGCCCCCTAGCTGCAGCCAAAATGCCAAAATGTGGGGTCTCTGGACCCAAAGGGTCCTGAAATAACATTGCTGCAGATGGACACAGTTGACTGATTTTGGGGCCCCATATCTTTGGGGCCACTTGGTGCTAGGAACCCCAAATTGGTATTCAAACTCAGTCGAACTAGCACTACAACATATCCAAAGATGGGGTTCCTATTACCAAGTGGCCCCGAGATACGGGGCCCCAAAATCGGTTTGGAAAATGTCAAGCACTTTTCTGCAGCAGAGAATGACATTTTCAGAACTGACTTTGGGGCCCCGTATCTCGGGGCCATGTAGTGCTAGGAACCCCATATTTGGATATGTTATAGTTGGTTCCACAGGGTTAGCACACCAAATTTGGGGTTCCTAGCACCAAGAGGCCCCGAGATATGGGGCCCCAAAGTCGGGTCAGAAAATGTAATTTTCTGCTGCAGAAAAGTTCTTGACTCGAGTATAAGCCGAAGGGGGCACTTTCAGCACAATAAAATGTGCTGAAAAACTCGGCTTATACTCGAGTATATACGGTATGTGTCTTTTTGAAGAGTTTAACTGTCTGTGGATTTTTCTAAGTCAGAAAGTAGGTGTAGCACCCTCCTAGGTAGGTGCGAGGATAGTTAATTAAGTGATAGTGTTTGTTTTTGACAAATTTATTTGCCACACAGTAGGCAGTTTGGCTGAACTTGTTTAGTAGGCAGAAACATATTCTGCTCACTGTATCCAGCGAAGCTGTAATATGCTAGTTAGGACTGCTCAGTGTGTTCAGCTGCTGTCGGTCTGGCCTATAGCTTCCTCTGTATCCAGGAGACATGAGAAGTTTCTGGATAGTAGGTTTGAAGCTATGCAGATGACAGCATGAATATTGATACAGCCAGGGTTGCTACCTGCCTGGGATTCACCCGGACAGTTTAGGTTCTGAATCATGCATCCAGATTTCAGACTGCTTGAAAACCGGACACATTATTCAGACCGGGCTATGGCTTCCAGATACATCTGGATGAAAGGTGCTGACTGCCAAGGGGTAAGTGAGCTCACCATCCATCCCTGTCTGTGACTGAAGTCTCCCCCTTCTATCTCCTGTCTCTGAGTGAGTAAACTAAGGTAATACAGGGTTGTCAGAGCACCCCTTACATCAGAGTTTCCATTTACACCAGAGGTTGCAGTGTTCCCCCTTACATCAGAGTCCTCTCCGTACATCAGAGTTCTCAGTGTCCCCCCTTAAATCAGGGTTCCCAGAGCATTCCTTATGTCAGAGTCCCCAGAGTTCTCCCTTACATCAGAGTCTGCAGAGTCTCCCCATACAGTGAAAGGGAACTTTGCGAGTTCAGATGTATAAGGGGAACTCTGTGGACTCTGATGTAAAGGGTGACTCTTGTTATTAACTTCATATGATTAGAAATGTTATTTAATAGCAAAATATATGTATAGTTTATATTATTTTAAAAAATTGCTGTGCGCAGCTAAAGAGTTCGTGTTTGACTTGAAGAAAAGGTGGCAACCCTAGATACAGCCCCAGCCAATCCCAGCCCAGAGAGGCAGGTTCTAATGGCATGCTGGGAGACTGTATTTATGCAGTGAGCACACTGGGCTCTGGGCCTTGTCCCAGAGTGGAGTCCAGCTTGAGGGGGGCAAGCTGCCCTCTTATACACAGGCTACCATGAGGAGGCCTCAGGTGGGTGACCTGAGGGCAGGAATGCAGATACCCAGGTGCTTAGAAGAAGCTGATTAAGGGGAGCTGTCTGCCACAGATCTGTCTGGCATTACTGGAGGGCATCACTTGGAAGTTTGGAAGGAGGCATCCATCTGTCCTTCGGCCTTGTGAATACAGACATTGGAAGGATTTTGTGGACCTTGTGCTTTATCTAGCCCTCTGGTGCCTAGTATGGTTAGCTGTGGATCTGTTAAAGGGGACACCGACTGGTGTCCTGAAGAGCTCTGTCCAGAGATTTATCCACTAAAGAAAAAGGATTTTTGATCTACTACTACTTATGCTGGCTATACACTATATGAAAAATCGTCCTAAATTCAGTCACTTAGACAGTTCGTTCATCTTTCGGCAAGTTAATGGGCACAAAATCGATAATCATTTGGACATTTTTGAGCTGAAAAAACGAAGTACAACTTTGAAAATTTTCTGCCGAACAAACGATAAATTGAAAGGTTAATGTGCTTCTCGTCCAAACTGTTTGCACTAGGTTCAGACCCCAGACGACGTCAATTACAGACGAAACGGAGGTTGGCGCGCTGACGTCATCGCAACCTGTTTGTTGAATGGGTGTATGCTAGCCGACGAAAAAGTTTTTATGGATGTTTGCTTTTACTGAATACGTGTAAGTGCATTTTTATTACTCGTTAAATGTTATCCTACGGATTTACACTATGGCTAGCCTCTTTTTCATCCTTATGAACCTGTGACTGATGTGTGTTCTGTGCGGCTGCTGCTGTCCCTGGTTTACCACTGATGTTTGATCAAGGAGAGGTGATGCTATTGGTTTGATACCCGGAAGGTCTCTTGCTGCCCAGGCTATATCAAGTCCGCGGAGGTGCCGTTACTGGGGTAATATCTGGATAGGTATCCACTATACAGGCTTTAACAAAGCTTGCCCTCTGGTAAGCGCGACATCTATGTGGTGGTGGATCACGTGTTGATGGTGTTTGTGTACTCAGAATTTCCATTCACTCCTTATTTATTTTGGACTTCATTGGACTATATTTTCTTACTTATTAATATACATAAATGTATTTCTTTTTTCAATTGTATGTATGGGGAATAGGGGATATATATAACATCACACATATATATATTTTTAGCGCATTCAGTGGACAATTTATGTCCACTGAATGATTTATCGGTCATTATATGATGGCACTATCATTTGCTCTCACGGCCGAATGTTTGTTTTTCGAAAAAATGGGTTAGGCAGATTTTTCGTATAGTGTATGGCCAGAATTAAGCAGAAAGGAAGATTAAGACCTCACTTGTACCTTGTTCTTATCTTGGAGTATCCAACCACATCCCTCACCTCTATCCAAGTTCTCAAAAAATAAAAACAACAAACCCTAGACTGGTCTTTGGAGAAAGAGAGTGAATGAGACTGTTGTGTTCCTGGTAGGGTTGCCACCTTTTCTTCAAGCCAAATCCGAACACTTTAGTAGTGCATGGCAGTTTTTTTTTGTAAATGTGTTGTGCTGATATCCAAGTGGCTCTCGCCTTTCCGGCGAGAGCCACTGCAAGTCAGAAAGTATGGGATCTGTAGTTTGGGGGCAGAGCTGGGAGGTGGAGCAGCTCTACTGTAGCACTATTTTCATCCAACTATGTGAGGGGAGTTGGGAAGAAGGCAAAGCATAGGCAGGCAGTACATCACTGTGCTGGCCCGATACAGACAGGAATCCTCACTGGTGCACTCACTAACTGAGAGCATCCCAAACTTGCTTCAAGGCTGGCTCCTTACCCGGGACAGAGACGGAGTTCTGCAGCAGTGCAGCTCTACTACCCTAGCTCTATTTTCTGTGCGGGGGGAGAGGCAAATCACAGGCAGGCACTGCGCTACAGTGCCGGCCTGAAAGGAATCCTCACTGGTGCACAGAGAGTACCCGGAACTTGCTTAGTACTGTCTTCCATCCCCAGGACAGAATTGGAGTTACCTGAATTTGTCCCAGTACGGTTGGACTGGTGGTATGCGTGTCCAGGTTTCAGGTGGAAACCCAGACACATGTGTCAAAACCTGGACTGTCCAGGTCAAAACTGCACAGGTGACAAACCTAGTGCCTGGCTGCTGGGATGAAGTTTGGAAGATATGGACAAGTAATTCCTTTGGCTCCTACGGGAGTGGCTCTACGTAGATATAAGGGGGGCCAAGGAGGTATGTCATTGCATATAGAAGCATTTGAAACAGAAACTGATTTTGATCTGACTTTCAGTGCGATTAAAAATGTAAAACTGAAATTGCACTAGTATGAATCAGACCTAAGTAGAAAGATTTCTAAAGCTGATAAACACATTCTGCTTTATCTACAGTAATGTTTTACCTAAGCCTCAAAATGCACATGGCCTGCACTTTGAGTAAGCACATGCTGTGTTACAGTCTTCTGATTACAAATAACACTGTTTTGGGAGCAACTGACGATCAGATTACAGTCTCTTGCATTTACCATATGTAGAAGAAGTAGAATCAAACTTCCATAGATGAAAATCTTTCTACAAACCTTTCTAGTGTGGAAAGCTGTGCATGCACTTGAGTTTTCTGTGTATTGAATTGCTTGTGGAACTACAAGAACTGGTGTTTCTTGAATTGTCCCTGTTGCTAGATTTGCTGTGCTGTGATAGACTGTGTTTGATTTCTGCTCTGCACAATCACTTGGTTCTCTACATAACTTGTGGCTGTAAACAAATATAGCTACACTGCCCACATTTCTAGCAACGTGTCTCAGCAAAAATCTATGTGTAGCACCCTCCTAGCTTTAGAATTAATATGTGTTTTTTTATAGGTACATTTAGTTGCCACACTGTAGTCAGTTAGGTAAAAGCATACATTACTCACTGTACTCAGTGAAGCTGCAATCTGCTAGTCAGGTTTGCTCAGTGTGTTCAGCTGATGCCAGCCTGCCTATAGCTTCCTCTGTATCCAGGGAACTTGAGAAGTTTCTGGATGGTAGGTGTGGAGCTATGCAGATGGCAGCCTGAATATTGATACAATGGCCAATTGACACGTGCAATTCGTTTTGGTCCGAATATAATTCAGATATATTTTTAGTTATTCTGATATTTGGATGTATCCGAATCTCTGAATGTAATAGTAACACATTTATTTGAAACTCATTTAATTTTGTTTCGTATATTAGTTTTATAATGAATTACAAATGTAGCGCTGGTACTTTTCATAATTATGCGCTATGCATTTTGAAGTAAGCGATATAATAATTATATCTATGTATTAATTTGTCTAGTCCCTATAATGTTATTAGTCTGTTAAACCTATGAGCGCATGCTACTGTTAATATCACAATAATACGAGGTTAGCTATGAAGCCAAACACACGGCTAGGAATAATCAAATATTATTTATTTCCCAAGAATCAGGAACGCTAACATAAAGTATTAAAAGACATTACAATATCACAAAGCTTACAATCAAATCATATAATATAAGAATATCAAAGATACTTATCACAGGGCCCTCTGTGATGCTTGTAGCCTCGAAAAATGGCCGCCAGACCATGAGTTGACCAGAGACATCTGCTCATGTCAGGGATTCCCAGCAAACAGAGAGTGCCTTCCTGTGTGAGCAAACTCTTCATTCAAACCCACACATCCACTCATAGCCACCCCCCCTTTTAATTTTGTTTCGTATATTAGTTTTATAATGAATTACAAATGTAGCGCTGGTACTTTTCATAATTATGCGCTATGCATTTTGAAGTAAGCGATATAATAATTATATCTATGTATTAATTTGTCTAGTCCCTATAATGTTATTAGTCTGTTAAACCTATGAGCGCATGCTACTGTTAATATCACAATAATACGAGGTTAGCTATGAAGCCAAACACACGGCTAGGAATAATCAAATATTATTTATTTCCCAAGAATCAGGAACGCTAACATAAAGTATTAAAAGACATTACAATATCACAAAGCTTACAATCAAATCATATAATATAAGAATATCAAAGATACTTATCACAGGGCCCTCTGTGATGCTTGTAGCCTCGAAAAATGGCCGCCAGACCATGAGTTGACCAGAGACATCTGCTCATGTCAGGGATTCCCAGCAAACAGAGAGTGCCTTCCTGTGTGAGCAAACTCTTCATTCAAACCCACACATCCACTCATAGCCACCCCCCCTTTGCCTTTCATCCAATAGGTATCCATGGCCATCTTAGTATTAACAGTCTCCCTTGAAGCTTGTACACATGTCACAGCAGGTGGGCTTTGAGCCAAGCCATTGTTTCTGAATACAAAGCTTGCTTCATTCCAACTTTGGCAATCTGGCTTGTAGCAAAACAGGAAGTGAACCGCAGAACTATTAAATCCAACATATGCCGCTTTGCGACTGAAAGTCGCATAAAAAACCCTTCTTCAGACGCGGCTCCTATTGAACAGTCCATAACTGTTTTGTCCCTGACATGCGTTTCCAAACCAGTACCCATAGAACAGTCCTTTAAACATCTTAACGTGTTGTATTTTTACAACGTGTCCCTGACATGCGTTTCCAAACCAGTATCCATAGAACAGTCCTTTAAACGTCTTAACGTGTTGTATTTTTACAACGTGTGCAGAAACACCTCCTATGGAACAGTCCATTGTGGTCTTACCGTGTTATGCTTCCCGACACGTGCCGCTTTGCCACTGAGTGACACATCTTTCTTCAGCGACAGCTTCTATGTCGCCATTATG
Organism: Lithobates sylvaticus; assembly: GCA_028564925.1. Lineage (NCBI taxonomy): Eukaryota > Metazoa > Chordata > Amphibia > Anura > Ranidae > Lithobates > Lithobates sylvaticus. Next base: position 44,264,080 of record CM053034.1, on the reverse strand, counting down.
TATCTTTGGTATCTTCCGGACGGATGCAATACAGGCAAGGGGTATCCATTCATTCACCATTCACCAGTACACATTCAGAGCAACATATGAAACAGCTCTCAAATACTGATCTATTATTTAGATAAGTCTCGAGGAGGGCCTTATTCACCCATATTAATAACCTACAATACTCATAGGTCACACTATACCATAATATAAATCAACTTATTACCATACTATATACATATATATGTGTCCCGTCCATTTACGCACCCCGCTCCCAACCCTATAACCCTTTACTGTACATATGGGTCGGGATTAGGCAGGCTTGCTCACAGCGGTATTGCAGGGCTCTGACTTGGCAGCAAGGTCTCTAATTTGTACACAGAGACTCCACTGTCAATTCGTCCCTCAACTTGCATAGCCAAATGGGAGACCCTTCTATATAAATATTGAGTTTAATCACACATATAAATTTGCAAAAATTACAAAACCACACAATTCCATCCCTGTGCCTGGATTTCAGAGACCATGCCCAGGGTATACCATGCACCTCTACCTATGGTTAGGTTCAAGGAACCTTCCAGTTTTATGACTAACATTACATCGGCATTCTTTAGGACAAAGAAACAAACTTGTCTATGTCCCAAATGACACCCAGGTGCTTCCTCCCCAGCAATGATCCCTGAAATAACTTCCCAACATTTTTACGTTCACCACCATGATGTATTGACCTGGCATATAAAGGACATCATGGTCAGGTTTCCGACCGAGGGAAGTATCAACCTGCTTCCATCTCCTCTGACCCCATGTGGGTGATTTAGCCTCAAATGCGACAAGATAGAATCCCCAATCAGTAAGCCCATTGATGCCACCAAATATACAGACCAAGTCCGCACTTCTGTATATGGGATCATACAGCCTAACACCTTTCACAATCCAAACTGGTACAGCCCATCCAGGCATTCGACCACCATTTTGGATTAGCGTAAGCGACATGTTGTGGCAGAGTCTTACTGAGCGGTGATGCTAACTCATCAGGCCACTGCCCTTTAAACAGAGATTGCCCAATCAGCTTGATGCTGGTTGACACTTCCGTCCGCCACTGCGTGTACGCCAGAGCCCATGACCGATTTCTATCCTGTACCCTCACACCCTCCACCAACCTCTCAACATGGTTCACCAACTCTGGAGCTAATTTACTCTGGGTGCTTTGTGAATGCTATTAAGGATGCCACCAATCTCTTTGAGTAACAAAGTCCCGCTCAAGCTATTGCTGAGAGTTTGTTCCTCAGGATACCGATGTCTACTCCATTACCAACACCCATCCCAGCTCCTATTCCCCCAATACAGTGCTGAATACACGCCTCCTCTTGTGGTTAATAGGGTAATAGGTTTTATCAACCACTGTGAGATGTTGCAGTGCCATATAGTGAAGGCATACTGTACCCTGGTAGTCAGCGTTTGTTCCCTTTATCTATCGGAGCATGCTCCTGTGTGTATACACTGGCATTCCCTGTGCAGGGTTTCAACTTCTCAGGTGAGACCTCAATCAGGCGCATCTCCCCCATATAAGGAAATGTTCACCCCATTGATGTGTCACCTGGCACCCTCTAGTCTGGCCAACAGACACCTTATTATGCATAGGTGCCCGCCTCCTGGGTACCTGCGCCATATACATTCCGTTACGTCAATACATGTCATACATTACACAACTTTCTTATTTCAACTCCTCCCTCCAACAAAAACATATATATTTTACATTTTCATGTTCTGATGGATTGGATGTGTTATGTTCCTTCCCCCAACCCTCAACCCATTGTACGTATATTAATAACACGTTTGCATTCATCAGGAGAGAGTCCAGAAAAAAAAATGTTTCAAGTCTTAATGATGGGCACAGTCTTTCAGATTCAGCACCAGATCGTCCATAGGAAAAGAAAAAGTGTTAAAGTGAATCCTCCTGATATTTAGTAGAATAAATTTGGGGCGTGGTATGGCACAGACAAACTGCCAACCAGATGATCATCTGTCATCCATTTTCCAGAACCTTTCCAATCTCGCTCCACCAGGATTCTGGAATTGAAAAACAAGAGCAGAATCAAATTCTTATCCATAATATCTGCTTGCTTATTATATTTACTCCTATTTCCCTCCTTGGAACCCAGGAACTTAGTATTCCTGGCTTCTGCAACTTGATCAAACTATCAAAACAACCCTGACCTCTTTAGGCATAACCCACTCTAAAATGGATCCCCATGGTATGGTCAAAACATTCAAAACAGACGTCAATGTTGTTTCTCAAAAATTCTAAAATTAAAATACTAAAAAAACAATGCATTTATCTTTATCTTTAAGATGTATGCACTAATCCCCTTTCAGGTGTACAAAGCCTAAACCTTTTGGAGCTTTTTACACCTGAACAAAACAGCAATAAAATAGCTGACTAAGCCAATACCCAAAAAAAAAAAAAAAAATATTTTTTTTTTTTTCCAAAAAAAAAACAAAAATTTTAAAAATAAAAATTAAAAGTCTGGCCATTATCACCCAAGAACAACATGACAAGACAACCACCATACAACAATGACAAACACTCAACTTTTAATTAAAGACATCCATGGATTTTCTCCTGAGAAGAGTACATGTTTCTTTTTTCCTGAAAGACAATAAGTTAATGGGAAAAACAATTACTAATTAATGAGCTCATGGTACCATGTGATAATCGATTATGCATTTACAATAACCTAACCCCCGTGTTGGTCTCACTTTGACGGACCTGCAAACAAAACACAAATGTTTAGTATCCAAACCTGTTCTGTTCCCTGATTTCTGGAAAAGTAACACAAAGACAATTATTAAACACGATTATCATGACAATTGACTTTAAGTGCCCCAAGCCTCTTCCCCTTAATTGTACTGCTAGGGGAACACCTACAAGCCCTAGTTGTAGTATAAACAACTAAACTAAAAAAATAAAAATTACAAACATTAAAACTAAAACAAAAATTAATAAAATAAAAAAAATTGAAAAGTGAAAAAAAAAATTTAATAATAAAAAAAAACAAAATATGAAAAAAATAATTCATAATAAAAAAAAAATAAAAATAAAAAAAAATAAAAACATTAAAAATTAAAAATTAAAAAAAAATTGAAAAAATTAATGAAAAAAAAAAATAATAATAAAGAAAATTAAAAAAAAACTAATAAAAAATTCATAAAATTAATAAAACATTAAACCTTATAAAAAAAATTACAAAAATACTTAAAACCTTATTCATAGGAAGGAAACTTTGATCAGAGTATTTTTAACATACTTGCAGCTGACTAAGTGCTGCTAGCATTGCTTCCCCCAGTGCTATGTTTGAATAACCATGCGGCTACTTCCATTTTGATTTTATGCAACTGTCCTACATATTGCTTTTCAGTTTGTAGACTCCGTAATTGGGTCTTAATGGGGAATTGGGTTTGCTTACTATGGGCTCCATGCTTTGGATTGCTACCCCACCTGGCCGAATAACATTCATACTGCCTTGGGGTCGTTTTCAGGTATGATCTTTTTTGATATCGTTATTCGCCCAACAATACTTTGCGATGTGACCTCCCCTTTTACACAAACAACATTTTAGCTCTGGCTTCCCTGCATAGGCCCTTTTTTTAATATCTTGTGCTGGAAATTCACATTGCTGGATAATATTACTGTGATTGGAATTAACAGACTTTACACTTTCATCGTCTGAGGAGTCATCAGAAGTTTCCATTTCAACTTCCAATTCGCCTTTTTCCGTCACTAATTGTTCAATCTGCCTACGCGCTTGTGCATCTGCATTTTCAACCCTAATTAATATATCTTTTGTTATATTTTGTAGCTGCTGCATGAATTGCTTCCTTTCACCTATCCATTCTGATTCTTTCTGTTCAGAAATATGCTTCATCTTAAGAAGCATGCCTATCCTATGCTCCCTCACTCACATCTTCAATCTCTCCCTCTCTAGTGGCACCTTCCCCTCCCCTCTAAAACATGCGCAGATCACTCCCATACTTAAAAAGCCCTCCCTGGACCCCACCAACCTGAATAACTTAAGGCCCATCTCATTGCTCCCATTCTCCTCTAAACTTCTAGAGCGCTTAGTCTACAACCGTCTTAGCTCCTACCTCAGTGAAAATAACCTTCTTGACCCTTTACAGTCTGGCTTTCGCTCGCAACACTCCACGGAAACTGCCTTACTAAAACTCACTAACGATTTACTAACTGCTAAATCCGACAGCCAGTACTCCATACTGCTACTACTTGACCTCTCTGCAGCCTTTGATACTGTTGACCACCCGCTCCTTCTCAATAAACTCCATTCCCTTGGTCTCAAAGATTCTGCTCTATCCTGGTTCTCTGCCTATCTATCACAGCGCTCCTTCAGTGTTACCTACAACTCTGTCTCCTCCTCTCCATTGCCCCTTTCTGTGGGGGTCCCCCAAGGCTCTGTTCTTGGACCCCTTCTCTTCTCCATCTACACCTCCTCCCTTGGTCACTTGATAACCACCCACGGCTTCCAATACCACTTATACGCCGATGACACCCAAATCTATCTGTCTACTTCTCACCTCACTCCTTCTGTCTCCTCTCGCATTACTAACTTACTAACTGACATATCAACATGGATGTCGCACCACTTTCTTAAATTAAATCTCTCTAAAACTGAGCTATTAATATTCCCCCCCCCGCCCGTGCCCCCCTCCATGACTTTTCCATCAAAATCAACAATGCAACCATCAGCCCCTCCCCTCACGCCAGGGTACTCGGTGTAATCCTAGACTCGGACTTGTCATTTCAGCCTCAAGTCCAATCGCTGTCAAAAGTTTGTAGACTTCACCTCCGTAACATCTCTAAAATTCGCCCCTTTTTAACAAATGACACCACCAAGCTCCTCATTCACTCCCTTGTTATCTCTCGCCTTGACTATTGCAACTCCCTCCTCATTGGCCTGCCTCTCCATAGGCTCTACCCTCTTCAGTCTATCATGAATGCTGCTGCAAGACTTATCCACCTTACCAACCGTTCAGTGTCTGCCAACCCTCTCCTCCAATCCCTACACTGGCTCCCAATCGCCCAGCGAATTAAATTCAAAATACTAACCACAACTTACAAAGCCATCCACAGCTCTGCCCCGAGCTACATCACCAATCTTGTCTCCAAACATATCCCAAACCGTCCTCTCCGCTCTTCTCAAGATCTCCTCCTGTCAAGCTCTCTCGTCTCCTCCTCCCATGCTCGTCTCCAGGATTTCTCCAGAGCCTCTCCCATCCTCTGGAACTCGCTACCTCAACCTGTCCGGCTATCCCCTACTCTAGCTACCTTCAGGCGATCCCTGAAAACTCATCTCTTCAGGGAAGCCTATCATGTCTCCAACTAATCTTTTACCACTTCCATCAGCTCATTCCCCACAGTTACAACCTTTTGTATCACCTCCCCCACCCTATTAGATTGTAAGCTCTTCTGAGCAGGGCCCCCTTAATCCTCTTGTATTTTATTGTATTATAACTGTATTGTCTCCCTTTTTAATATTGTAAAGCGCTGCGTAAACTGTTGGCGCTATATAAATCCTGTAATAAATAAATAAATAAATATCAAATTTGCTACCCTCTGTTTTCTGCCTTTTTTTGATTTATTACTTATAAGGCTGTTATGTGTATTACATTGTGTCAAAAGTTCATTAAATTGTTGTGTCAACCCACCTTCTTGTGTAGATTGGAATCTAATAGCCCCATGTTTAGCCATGAATAGCTTGATGGCCTCCATTGATATGCTAATTTGCAACTAGCTACACTGAACAGTTGTTAAGACAATACACACACAGATGAACAAACAGATAAGCAACCCCCTACAAAGACTCAGATAAAAGCTGTTCAAAGTCTAGTTTTTCACCTGTAGTTCCACACAGAAGACCATCAAACAAAACACAAAAAAAAAAATACAAAAAATCCGTTTAAACTACGAACTTTTCCAGAAAAGACACTCTTAATGCTGTCTTCTCTTAAATTGCAGGCCACAGTGAACTCCTATTGGAACCGAGAGCTATTTCACACTCACATGGGTAACAAAAACTAAAAATATAAAAAAAAAATTAAAATAATTCCCACTTTTTCCTCAGCGCTGTGTGGTTTGTCCTGTCAATTTATCGATTATATAATATAACCCAAGGGGTGATCATCCCCTTTTACTCGCCAGTCACAATGACCGGTTACAAGTATTCTAACACTTAGCATTAGCAATACAACATTTAACATATATATATACATATACATATCTCGGATAATAAAAAAAAGGTCTCACCAGATTTGTCGCGCGTCCGCTATCTGATGAAATATTTCACAAAATTTTTATGATCATCCAAGCGTGGTTTCAGAATTCGCGAGCCAGCGCCAATCTTGTCCACACGAGAGACGATTTTCAGTTCTGGGTGTCTTTGATTACCAGGACTCAAAACAAAAATACATTAGTCTGTGGATTCTGTGTAAAAATACATTCTACACGCCTTTGTGGGGTGCCATATGAAGTAAGCAATATAATAATTATATCTATGTATTAATTTGTCTAGTCCCTATAATGTTATTAGTCTGTTAAACCTATGAGCGCATGCTACTGTTAATATCACAATAATACGAGGTTAGCTATGAAGCCAAACACACGGCTAGGAATAATCAAATATTATTTATTTCCCAAGAATCAGGAACGCTAACATAAAGTATTAAAAGACATTACAATATCACAAAGCTTACAATCAAATCATATAATATAAGAATATCAAAGATACTTATCACAGGGCCCTCCGTGATGCTTGTAGCCTCGAAAAATGGCCGCCAGACCATGAGGTGACCAGAGACATCTGCTCATGTCAGGGATTCCCAGCAAACAGAGAGTGCCTTCCTGTGTGAGCAAACTCTTCATTCAAACCCACACATCCACTCATAGCCACCCCCCTTTGCCTTTCATCCAATAGGTATCCATGGCCATCTTAGTATTAACAGTCTCCCTTGAAGCTTGTACACATGTCACAGCAGGTGGGCTTTGAGCCAAGCCATTGTTTCTGAATACAAAGCTTGCTTCATTCCAACTTTGGCAATCTGGCTTGTAGCAAAACAGGAAGTGAACCGCAGAACTATTAAATCCAACACATTTAAATTTAGTTTTTGCTCAAATCTGTAGTTGAGTTTGGGGTTAATTATGCTAGGTTATGCTTTGGCATCAGTTTGGCTGGGCTGTATTGAAGTTCTGCCTGGTCATAGGTGGGTGAGCACCTGTAACAGGCCTGAGAACGCAGTCTGGTTGGACGCATTGGGTACCAATCTCCTCTCGGAGCTAATCAGTGGGCGCGTTTGTCCCGCTGTGTATTCCGGGAGAGGGTACTTAAGGTGCTGAAGCCACGTGGTTCTGGGTTCCGGACCTGACCAGTACCCTGAGGGGTTCCGGATCTGACCAGTACCCTGAGGGGTTCCGGTCCAGAAGTTGTTGCTGATTCCATGGTCCTGGTCCTCCTGACCAGCCCCCAGAGGCCCTCATGGCCTGGGGTGCGGATCCATCCATTTCCGAGCCTCGGAACTGGCTAGTTCGAGGCGCAGTAACTGGAGGGAGGATTCTGAAGTGTTCCAGTGTCATCTCAGGATTAGAGAGGCCCAGCGGCTCTACATGCAACCAGAGGAGGGCCACACACGAGGCTGGCTGCTCGGTAAGAGCCTGGAAGCTGAGCTGTAAGGACACTAATTGAATCCACATTTCTTACGGTATCGCCGGACTGGCTGCAAGATACTGGTATTTTAAGAAAAGTTCCTAACCTGACCTTCAGTTACAACTAAGTTCCTGAGAGAGACTTTTGCGTTCATCTAAAGTTTCACAACCAAGTCTGTGGCAGAGACTTTGCTAAGCTGAAAATCACTTGTTGGCTGCTAGATCTACAAGCAAGGATTTATCCAACAGTTGAGTCATCCAGTTGCGAGTGGCTACTCCCTGGATCATCTAAAGAGAGACATTTATTGAGTGTCAGCAGTTCCAAAGTGCCTGAGCTTCTATACCCATACCCTCTATTCCCAACTGAGAGACTGTGTTTTTGTTCAACGTTTTAAGCAAATAAAAATCCTAAAAAGGAATTCAAGTGTCAGTCTCCGCAGTTACTGGGTATCAACCCTGGGAACCCCTAGACAAGAACGACGAGCTACAAGGCGGAGGAGGTAATTGGTAAGCCCAGAAAAATTCAGCCGCCCGAGGGGTTATGGCACTACACAAATTTTCAGAACAATTCAAATCCAGATTGGTGGAAAATTGATCGACCAATTTAAATTCTGTCTGAAGACTAATTGGTTGTTAAGGAGTGGGCCGGGAAGCATCCTGATGATGACTCATCAGCTCTCAGCAGGCATCCCCATGCCGGAAATTAAAAATGCAAAAAAAACAGTGTGCTCCCCCTCTCCATCCATACCATAAGAATTTTAAGGGGAACCCAATTCCAAAAAAATAAAAAACAGCGTGCAGACCTTTATCCAAGCATGCAGCCTGGCAGGCAAGGCAACATGGGGAGTTGGTTTGGGGCAAGGGGGGCTCTGCTCCCCCAAAGCACCTTGTCCCCATATTGTGAGGATTATCCACTTGCCGACTGGCTCACGCCGTTATGCCGGCAAAGTGGCAAGGGTGCGCAAAACGCTGTACCCGTACGCCACTGCGTCATCGGCGGCTAGCGGGAGCGTGCCCGCGGGTCCTGCAGACTCAATGTCCACTGGTGGCCTGCGATCGTGGCACGGAGAGGCAGAACGGGGAGACGCCTATGTAAACAAGGCATTTCCCTGTTCTGCAACATGACAGGGATTTATTGCTCCCAGTGATCGGAAGCAGGGATCTCTGTCATGTTGTAGTGAGCCCATCCCCCTACAGTTAGAACACACTGAGGGAACACACTTAATTCCTTGATCGCCCCCTAGTGTTTAACCCCTTCCCTGTCAGTGACATTTACACAGTAATCAGTGCATTTTTGTAGCACTGATCACTGTATAAATGCCAATGGTCCCAAAATAGTGTCAAAAGTGTCTGATCTGTCCGCCGCAATGTCACAGTCACGATAAAAAATAACAGATCACCGCCATTACTAATAAAAAAAAATTATAATAAAAATGCCATAAATCTATCCCCTATTTTGTATACGTGATAACTTTTGTGCAAGCCAATCAATATACGCTTATTGCGATTTTTTTTTACCAAAATGTAGAAGAATACATATTGGTCTAAACAGAGGAAGAAATTTGTTTTTTTTTTGGGGATATTTATTTATTTATATAAAAGTAAAAAATATAGCTTTTTTTTTTCAAAATTGTCGCTATTTATTTGTTTATAGTGCAAAAAATAAAAAACGCAGAGCTGATCAATTACCACTTGCAGTGGCTGCGTTTGATGACACAGTGGCTGTGTTTGATGACACAGTGGCTGCGATTGATGACACAGTGAGGCTGCAATTGATGTTTTTTTTCAGTTTGTTTGCGCCCCCCCAAAAATTTTGAGCACCAGCTGCCACTGCTGCCAGCCCTCCCCTGCCTTGTAAAATCCTGACAGCAGTGCGGTTTGAAAAGAAAGGAGCAGCAGGGAGCAAAGAAGACAGAGTGAGTACATCAGCACACCCCGGGATACACAAGGGGAGATACTGCCTAGACATGGGAACTGTCAAAAAATTTGTTTCGTTTCGTCCCGTTTCGTATATAAAAAAATTCGTAATTCGTGTACGAAATTCCGTTCAAATTCGTACGAAATACGAATTTCGTACGAATCGTAAAAAAAATTACGAATCGTTAGTAAAGTTACGAATCGTTACGAATCGTTAGCGGCTAATGAATTCTCGGTTCTCATAACACAGAGAACAATTCGAATCCAACTACAAATATCGAATTTTAATTTCAAGTTACGAATCGTTACGAATAGTTACGAATCGTTAGTAAATCCAACTACAAATATCGAGAACAGTCATTCATTGATAAAAAAAAAAAAAAAGCGTGGGGGTCCCCCCAAATTCAATAACCAGGCCCTTCAAGTCTGGTATGGATATTAAGGGGAACCCCAGGCAAAAAAAAAAAAAATGGCGTGGGGTCCCCCCCAAATATCCATACCAGACCCTTCAGGTCTGGGATGGATTTTAAGGGGAACCCCGGCCAAAAAAAAAAAAAATGGTGTAGGGTCCCCCTCAAAATCCATACCAGACCCTTTATCCGAGCACGCAACCTGGCAGGCCGCAGGAAAAGAGGGGGGGACGAGAGCGGCCCCCCCTCCCGCCTGAACCGTACCAGGCCACATGCCCTCAACATTGGTAGGGTGCTTTGGGGTCCCCCCCAAATATCCATACCAGACCCTTCAGGTCTGGGATGGATTTTAAGGGGAACCCTGGCCAAAAAAAAAAAAAAAAATGGTGTAGGGTCCCCCTTAAAATCCACACCAGACCCTTTATCCGAGCACGCAACCTGGCAGGCCGCAGGAAAAGAGGGGGGGACGAGAGCGCCCCCCCTTCTGCCTGAACCGTACCAGGCCACATGCCCTCAACATTGGGAGGGTGCTTTGGGGTCCCCCCAAAGCACCTTGTCCCCATGTTGATGAGGACAAGGGCCTCATCCCCACAACCCTGGCCGGTGGTTGTGGGGCTCTGCGGGCGGGGGGCTTATCGGAATCTGGAAGCCCCCTTTAACAAGGGGACCCCCAGATCCCGGCCCCCCCTGTGTGAAATGGTAAGGGGGTACAAAAGTACCCCTACCATTTCACCAAAAAAGTGGCAAAAATGGTAAAAATGACAGGAGACGGTCTTTGACAATTCCTTTATTAAAATCGTCTTTCTTCTTTCTTCATCCTTCGGTGTCTTCATCTTCTCCTTCCGTCATCTTCTTCCATCTTCTTCCATCTTCTTCGTCCTTCGATTCGCTTCTTCTTGCTCCGGTCTTCTCGTCCTTCTCGTCCGGCATCGGCGTCTCTTCTCGGAGGCCGCTCCTCGCAATGGGAGGCTCCCGCTCTGTTAGGCTTCGCTACGGCTGACAGGTCTTTTATAACGGAGGGCACCTGGTAACCCCGCCCCCTCTGACGCACGGGGACGTCATGTGGACTTCCCTATGGCTTTCCCCATGACGTCAGAGGGGGGGCGGGGTCACCAGGTGATTCCCGTAATACAGAGAACAATTCGAATACAACAACTAACAAATATCTAATTTCAACTAATATGAAAGAAATTATAATAGCGGATATAACGAATGCTTCGAATGATTCGAGATTCAGTATATCTAATATAGAGAACTGTCTCTGCACAGTGTCATTTTTGCAGGAAAAAAAGGCTATTTAAAATCCCCCTCCCGCCTGAACCGTACCAGGCCACATGCCCTCAACATTGGGAGGGTGCTTTGGGGGTCTGAGACCCCTAAAGCACCTTGTCCCCATGTTGATGAGGACAAGGGCCTCTTCCCCACAACCCTGGCCGGTGGTTGTGGGGGTCTGCGGGCGGGGGGCTTATCGGAATCTGGAAGCCCCCTTTAACAAGGGGACCCCCAGATCCCGCCCCCCCCTGTGTGAAATGGTAAGGGGGTACAAAAGTACCCCTACCATTTCACCAAAAAAGTGGCAAAAATGGTAAAAATTACAGGAGACGGTCTTTGACAATTCCTTTATTAAAATCTTCTTTCTTCTTTCTTCATCCTTCGGTTTCTTCATCTTCTCCTTCCGTCATCTTCTTCCATCGTCTTCGTCCTTCGATTCGCTTCTTCTTGCTCCGGTCTTCTCGTCCTTCTCGTCCGGCATCGGCGTCTCTTCTTGCAGGCCGCTCCTCGCAATGGGAGGCTCCCGCTCTGTGAGGCTTCGCTTCGGCTGACAGGTCTTTTATAACGGAGGGCACCTGGTGACCCCGCCCCCCTCTGACGCACAGGGACGTCATGGGGACTTCCCTATGGCTTTCCCCATTACGTCAGAGGGGGCGGGGTCACCAGGTGCCTTCGTTATAAAAGACCTGTCAGCCGGAGCGAAGCCTCACAGAGCGGGAGCCTCCTATTGCGAGGAGCGGCCTGCGAGAAGAGACGCCGATGCCGGACGAGAAGGACGAGAAGACCGGAGCAAGAAGAAGCGAATCGAAGGAAGAAGAAGATGGAAGAAGATGGAAGAAGATGACGGAAGGAGAAGATGAAGAAACCGAAGGATGAAGAAAGGAAGAAGGAAGACCAGAAGAAAGAAGATTTTAATAAAGGAATTGTCAAAGACTGTCTCCTGTCATTTTTACCATTTTTGTCACTTTTTTGGTGTACCCCCTTACCATTTCACACAGGGGGGGGGGACGGGATCTGGGGGTCCCCTTGTTAAAGGGGGCTTCCAGATTCCGATAAGCCCCCCGCCCGCAGACCCCCACAACCACCGGCCAGGGTTGTGGGGATGAGGCCCTTGTCCTCATCAACATGGGGACAAGGTGCTTTGGGGGGGACCCCAAAGCACCCTCCCAATGTTGAGGGCATGTGGCCTGGTATGGTTCAGGCGGGAGGGGGGGCCGCTCTCGTCCCCCCTCTTTTCCTGTGGCCTGCCAGGTTGCGTGCTCGGATAAAGGGTCTGGTATGGATTTTGAGGGGGACCCTACACCATTTTTTTTTGGGCGGGGTTCCCCTTAAAATCCATCCCAGACCTGAAGGGTCTGGTATGGATATTTGAGGGGGACCCCACGCCATTTTTTTTGGCTGGGGTCCCCCTTAATATCCATACCAGACCTGAAGGGCCTGGTTATTGAATTTGGGGGGACCCCTACGCTTTTTTTTTTTATATCAATGAATGACTGTTCTCTGTGTTATGGAGCCGACAATTAATTTGCCGGCAATAGCCGCAAGTGATTTTAAATAGCTTTTTTTTCTGCAAAAATTACACTTTGTCATTCGAATCATTCGAATTCATTCGAATTAATTTGTTATATCTGCTATAATAATTTCGTTTGAATTAGTTGAAATTTGATATTGGTAGTTGGATTCGAATAATTTGGAGCTGAAATTCGTAAACGGAATTTTTCCTGCAAAAAGGACACTTTGTCATTCGAATTCATTCGAATCCATTCGAATTCATTCGAATTCATTCGAATCATTCGGCGACGAAATTCGTAAACGGAATTTCGTATTCCGTACGGAATTCGTATTAAAAAAAATTCGTACTACAGATTCGTAAATTCGTACGAATTTCGAAAAATTTGTACGAATTTCGAAAAATTCGTACGAATTTCGAAAAATTCGTACGAATCGTACGAATCGTTCGAAACGAATCGCACATGTCTAATACTGCCACATGTAGCAAGCCATTCTGGAAGGCAGCATTGTGCTTAACCTTTCCAATCCCTAACAATATGTAATGTATGCTGCTTTTTACAAAAGAGCTTTTTTTTCTTTTTTACTTATCCAGCGGGATAAGAAACAGAGAGATTGTTCCCTCTGCACAGAGCCCTGTGTTGATTGTCAACACAGGGCTCTGGACTGTGATTGGACACGAATCATTGGCTGGGACCTGCTAATAGACTCCCAGTGTGTACAATCACAGTGGGTTTTCACAGGGGGGGTGCCCTAAACACGGAAACAGGCAGCAAGGTACCAGTACTTTGCTTTGCCTGTGTGGGCCACCTGTCAGCAGAACATTAACATATAACATTAACATATAACACTCACTTGTTTAGAAGATTTCGTCCCCCGATGTCCGCTGTAATATAAAAAATTAACTTATATAATTGTGTCCTGGCCGTTCCCATTTTGCTTGTGAGCATGTGAAGCCCACAAGCACCATATTCCTGGTTACGGTGCTGCTGCTGGACCAGCATGCATCGCCCCGTTCTCTCGCATGCGCAGTAATGCGGCGCAATGGCGCTGTAAAGTATACAGGTTGCCATAACAACGGGCGGCATCATCGGAAGTGCCCGCCCTGTTGTTATGGCAACCTAGCCCTCGGCGCAGCCCACTGACTCTTGGGAAATTATGACACATCTCCCAGGAGCAGTAGCTAGCGGAGGCACCAAGGGAAGTGACGTCAGGAGCCCAGGTGCTGAAGGAGGCAGATTTTGAGGGACCACATAGCAACAGGCATAAAAAGGTATTTTTTTTATTTTTATTTATTTCATGCACATTAACCGCTTCCCGACCGGCGCACGACGATGTACATCGACAAAATGGCACGGACAGGCATAAGGGCGTACAGGTACGTCCCCTTTAAGATTGCCGCCGTGCCATCGAGCGTGCGCCGGTCGGGACCCCCGTGAGTCCAGTCGTGGGTCCCACGGACTCGATCGCTGGGGGGATACCCGCAATCGTCTCATGGGAGGGCTGAACGAGAAGATGCGGAAAGTAAACAGCATCTCCCCGTTCTGCCTAGCAATTAGTGACACCGATCCCTGCTCCCTGTGATTGGAGCAGAGATCAGTGTTCACTAGATCACAGCCACGCCCCCCACAGTTAGTAACACGCCTCTAGGAACACTTAACCCCTACACTGCCACCTAGTGGTTAACCCCTTCCCTGCCAGTGTCATTGCGATTTTTTTTACCAAAAAATATGTAGAAGAATACGTATCGGCCTAAACTGAGGAAAAAAAATGTTTTTTAAATATTTTTGGGGGATATTTATTATAGCGAAATGTAAAAAATAATGTGTTTTTTTAAAAATTGTTGCTCTTTTTTATTTATAGCGCAAAAAAATAAAACCGCAAATACCACCAAAAGAAAGCTCTATTTGTAAGAAAAAAAGGATGTAAATTTTGTTTGGGAGCCACGTCGCACGGCCGCGCAATTGTCAGTTAAAGCGACGCAGTGCCGAATCGCAAAAAGTTGTCTGGTCTTAAGCCAGCAAAATGGTCTGAAAGTGGTTAATGACATTTTCTTTTTTTGGGTGGAACTCCACTTTAAGTGGTTAAAACTAAGAAGAACATTCAACTAGAAGAGGGCTCAATATGAGGAAGACCTCTGCTAAGGTGTATAGAGATTCCTGTGCTCACCTCAATATAATGAATCAACTTCTGCAGAGGGTCAACCGCTATGCAGAACTGATACATTGTTTCAGAGACAGAACTCCGTTGTTTACCTTAGGCAA
The DNA here is from genome assembly GCA_028564925.1 of Lithobates sylvaticus. NCBI lineage: Eukaryota > Metazoa > Chordata > Amphibia > Anura > Ranidae > Lithobates > Lithobates sylvaticus. The sequence continues at coordinate 44,249,012 of CM053034.1, read as the reverse complement.
TCTGTTACTCATCTGTTAAGGGTTTCAGTCTGACAAACTTGTCAAAAACAGAGTCCCTGTAACATTTAAAAAAAATCTGTATAACAGTTCACTCTCTGCAATAGCTGATTCATTACATAAAAGCAGGGAATCTTAACTATCACATTTGATTGTGTCCTCAATCAAATTGTCAAACCATCAAACGACTGGTGTCATAACTGATCACATGTGCAGCATCATGGCAGTTGAGGATCAAACAAAGGCCAAGATGGCAGCTTCCTTGGCTGAAAAGAATACGAAGGTTTAGTTCCGCTTTAAATACCTATTTGCTAAAATCATTAGCTCCATCTAATGGTCGTATTGCTGTATTTTCTTGATTTACTCTATTCTTATGCCGCGTACACACGGTCAGAATTTTGGCCAGCAAAAGACCGATGAGAAGTTTTCGTTGGAAAATGAGACCGTGTGTATGCTCCATCGGACTTTTGCTGGCCGAATTCCCGCCAGCAAAAGTTTGAGAGCATGTTCTCAATTTTTCCGACAGGAACGGAAATTCCGTTTGTGTGTATGCAATTCCGACGCGCAAAAAAAAAAAACACGCATGCTTAGAATCAAGTACTAGACAGAACCGCTTGGTGTTGTAAAACTAGCGTTCGTAATGGAGATAGCAGATTCTTTGTGCTGCAAATTTTTTAATCTTTCAATGCCGCGCATTCTCTTCTTTTTTATAATGCTAGAAGAATGAAGTTGTTTTGCTGCTCATATTCACACAGAGTGAGGAGGATGCGCCCACATCTGTTGTCAGACGTCTTTTTATTATTGGCAGCAGAACACCCCTTTCCATACAGGAGAAACACACATTCTCCCGGGCACAGGCTCCTCACAGGCTGGATCGGGGATGTAACAAAGCTCCTCTACAGGTGGGCGGAGCAAGCGAGACAACCCTACACTGACTGCAGCCCAATCACTGCTTTCTCCTGCCCAGCAGACACCAGGACTCACCCCAGAGCAGAATGAAGATAAGAGGATGGATGCCAGACTGCGTCTCCTCCTGTGAGTCCCCCTGTTCTGCCTTCCAAACTGTATAATTCTGTGCTGTAAACCTGTTGTACACCTTGCAGTGCAGGTTTACTGAAAGAGAAAGTAAAAATCTTGACTGCCAGGAACTTTCCAGGCTCGACATAGATGGATTCTACATACACACTATATTTTATTCAAAAATATTATTTTTGATAATGTGGAATACTTCTATGTAGAACCTGAAAAGTCCCAGCATGTTCCTGACATAGTCAAACATTTGAGCATAAACAGCAAGAGACATGGTGCTAGAATACAACCCAACTCCAGGAAAGGGAAAAAGTCCACCCTTGCAGTGCTGGGGGGAAATTATCACTTTCACTTCTATGTTTTCATGTTCCAGCCAGCCGCACTGCTCTCCTCCACCACCCAAAGCCTCAGCATCATTGCATACCATAGAGGGACATTAACACTGTATGGTACAATGAAGATGCTGGAGTGCGACCACAGCCTGTCACAACTTTCACAGAAGCTGCTGGGGACCAGTTACAGAGATTGAGGGAATCAGGTAAAGTTGGATACACACAGTAAATTTCTTCCAATTTACTGATTATTACGCTTCAGAGAAAGCTGCAGAGAAAGGAACTGGAGAATCCGTTCTCAGTCCCTTTCTCTGTCTCAAAAGTGGGCTATCAGGGGTCTGTTTAGACCCCTGCTATTTCACCAAAGCCCCCCCCCCCCACAAGACTGTTAAAAATGTAAAAATAAATAAATTCGTAAAGAAATGTATAAATAAAAAAACTACTGACACCATCCACTACCCTACTGACACTGTCCACTGCTCTACTGACACCGTCCACTGCTCTACTGACACCGTCCCCTGCCCTACTGACACCATCCACTGCTCTACTGACACCATACACTGCTCTACTGACACCATCCACTGCTCTACTGACACCCTCCACTGCCCTACTGACACCCTCCACTGCCCTACTGACACCGCCCACTGCCCTACTGACACCATCCACTGCTCTACTGACACCATACACTACTCTACTGGCACCATACACTGCTCTACTGACACCTTCAACTGCTCTACTGACATCATCCACTGCTCTACTGACACCCTCCACTGCTCTACTGACACCCTCCACTGCTCTACTGACATCCTCCACTGCCCTACTGACAGCGTCCACTGCTCTACTGACACTGTCAACTGCTCTACTGACACCAAACTCCCAAGCTCTCAACTTCCACCCAGAAGGCTTGCCCTGGAATATGGACTTGTTGCAAAAAACACACAAAGGTTTTTGCCCACTTACTTTTTAGTTAATTAATTATTATTATTGTTTCACCTCTAATTCAGAACTGCATTTTTTTGAATGGACAGACAATAAGGTTTAAACACTATCAATTGAGCAATAGCGCCACCTCCCTATGTTTCTACTGACACCATCCACTGCTCTACTGACACCGTCCACTGCTCTACTGACACTGTCCACTGCCCCACTGCCCCCATCCATTGCCCTACTGACACCATCCACTGCCCTACTGACACCGTCCACTGCTCTACTGACACCATCCACTGTTCTACTGACACCATCCACTGCTCTACTGACACCGTCCACTGTTCTACTGACACCGTCCACTGCTCTACTGACACCAAACTCCCAAGCTCTCAACTTCCCCCCGAAGGCTTGCCCTGGAATATGGACTTGTTGCAAAAAACACACAAAGGTTTTTCCCCACTAACTTTTTAGTCAATTAATTATTATTATTGTTTCACCTCTAATTCAGAACTGCATTTTTTTGAATGGACAATAAGGTTTAAACACTATCAATTGAGCAATAGCGCCACCTCCCTATGTTTCTACTGACACCATCCACTGCCCCACTGACACCATCCACTGCCCCACTGACACCATCCACTGCCCCACTGACACCATCCACTGCTCTACTGACACCAATCCCTGCCCTACTGACACCATCCACTGCTCTACTAACACCGTCCTTTGCTTTACTGACACCGTCCACTTGTCCTACTGACTAACACTGTCCGCTTTTAACCACTTCCCACCCGGCCACTGTACATATACGGCCGGGTGGGAGCCGTCTACTTCTGATCGGACGTTCCGGAACGTCCTTCAGAAGTAGAGGGATCGCGCGCGCGTGCCCGCGCAGCGGCGCGATCCCGATGCGGCCGTGTCACTAGGACATGGCGCATCTCGGATCGGCAGGAGGGCTCGGTGATTGGCCCTCCTGATCACATGACGGCCGTGTCGAATCACAGCCGTCATGTGATGTAAACAAACAGCCGGTTGCTAGGCAATCGGCGCTCCTCTCCTCACACAGAAGTCGTCGGTAAGGAGAGGAGAGCGGATCGCTGCAGCCGGCTGGTGATCAGTGAGTATTAGCTGTTTTTTACAGCTTTTTACTCACTGATCACCAGTGTAGTGTCCCCACAGTAAAACACACATGTCCCCACACATGTCCCCAAAACACACATGCCCCCAAAACACACATGTCCCCAAATAATAAAAACACATGTCCTCAAATAAAAACACATGTCCCCAAATAATAAAAACACATGTCCCTCACATATGTCCCAGTAACATCACATGTGCCAATGATTATCTGCACACATATGTCCGTGATCACCTGCACACACCTGTACATGATCATTTGCGTACATATGTCCGTGATCACGCGAACCAATTATTATACACTTAACAGAATTTTTTTTACTAAAAACATGTAGCAGAATACATTTTGGCTTAAATTTATGACAAAATTAGATTTTATTGGATTTCTTTTAAAAAAGAAAGGAGAAAATATTGTTTTTTTTTCAAAATTTCCGCTATGTTTTCGCTTATATCGCAAAAAATAAAAAACGGAGTCGCGAATAAATACCACCAAACTAAAGCTCTATTTGTGCGAACAAAATGATAAAAAATTCATTTGGTTACAGCATTGCATGGCCGCGCAATTGTCACTGAAAGTGCGAGAGCGCTGAAAGCTGAAAATTGGTCTGGGCAGGAAGGGTGTTTAAGTGCACAGTAAGCAAGTGGTTAAGGTAGGCTAATTCATATTTTTGTTTTATGTGACATTTGTTTTATTAATTTAATCATATTTTATGGGTACAAGAATGCTTTTTGTTTTATTTAATAATATCCCTTTCAGCCCCTTCCAATGCAAATTGGCAAACGCTCACTGTGGCACACTTAGCGCGCTGCATTACTACTCTCCTTATGGCACTCAAAGGTGTCCTAGGTTTTTTACAAACCTATAGTGTATACGCCACAAGAAAGAAAATTGTGCCGCTAAAGTGTTTGGGTTTGGCTTGAAGAAAAGGTGGCAACCCTATATGTGCACTCCCTGTACATACTCCTTCTACTTCCTCCTGCACACTCTTGCTTGAAGCCTATCACTCCTCAATCCTCCATAGCTGCCAACACTCACGAATTTCCCGGGACATTCCCAGGAAACTGACTGATGTCCCGGGGGGATTCTTTGTCCCACGGAGAATCCCGAAAATTGGATCAATGTCCTGGGCAGCAGCCAGCCTAGACTCCCTAGATCCTCCCCCTGCCTCCTCCTCTCCAATGAATTAGCATGCAGGGAGGTCAGGGGCGCTTGCCTCTCAGTAAATGGCTGGGACTCAGAGAGGGGGCGTGGCTAGCCCCGGAAAGGCGAAGATGAACATGGCAGCTTGACCTGAGTTCAACTGCAGCCTGTATGCATCCAAGCAAAGGTATGTTTGTATCCTGAAGTTTGGGCTCTGTCTGCAGCTGAATGTTTGTGGAAAAAATCACACAATAGGTGGGCTGTTTGTCTCTGTTTATTTTTGTGAGGGAGGGGAGCGAGCAGCAGGTTTTCAAGGACACACACACACTCTATGTATACTGAGCAAACTGCACTGACCTGTGTAGTGTGCTTAACTCACTAACATCCCTCCCCCTTACACAAAATATTGTACACATTCATGGCCATGTGAGAAGCCTGTCAGCTGTGTCCCCAGTCTCTTACCATCTCTATCATGTCCACAATCTCTGACCCCATCTCCTGTATCATGTCCACAGTCTCTGACCATATCCTGTACCATGTCTGCAGTCTCTGACCATCTCCTCTATCATGGCCACAGTCTCTGAGCATCTCCTGTATCATGTCTGCAGTCTCTGACCATACCTTGTATCATGTCCGCAGTCTCTGAGCATCTCCTGTACAATGTCTGCAGTCTCTAACCATCTCCTCTATCATGGCCACAGTCTCTGAGCATCTCCTGTATCATGTCTGCAGTCTCTGACCATCTCCTCTATCATGGCCACAGTCTCTGAGCATCTCCTGTATCATGTCTGCAGTCTCTGACCATACCTTGTATCATGTCCGCAGTCTCTGAGCATCTCCTGTATCATGTCCGCAGTCTCTGACCATACCTTGTATCATGTCCGCAGTCTCTCTCTCTCTATCTCTCCACAAATTTGTGGCAGTGTTTAATTGTAAGTCTGTTACCTTGCTGCACATTTTCACTGGCAATTTGTACACTTATGCCCCGTACACACGGTCGGAAATTCCGACCACAAAATCCTTATGATTTTTTCAGACGGATTTTGTCCGACACTGGTGTTGCATACACACAGTCGGACAAAGTTGTCGGAAATACCGATCATTCTGAACGTGGTGACGTTCGTTGCGTACGCCGGAACTACGTAGAGGCTAGTAGTCAATAGCTTTGATCTTGTAATTTGATCTGAGCATGCGTGGCACTTTGTCCGTCGGAATTCGCTACACACGATCGGAAAAAGTCCGATCGGACTTTGTTGTCGGAAAATTTGAGAGCAGGATCTCAAATTTTTTCCGACGGAAAAAGTCCGATGGAGCCCCACACACGGTCGGATTTTCTTACAACATGGTCCGATAGGACATTTTCCATCGGAAATTCCGACCGTGTGTACGGGACATTACAGAGCAAGTTCTAGTTGACGCTTTTATAATTTGTAGCAAATTTGCATGGCAAGTTTCTAGCTAGAGCAAAGTTGCAGTGGTGAGTCTACAGCAAGTCTTGCAAGTCTACAGTATGAAAATTCAGCCACAGTGGTGGGATGACTATTGCACAACATAACTGAACCAGAACTTGCAGCAGACTTGCAGAATGTTTGCAAAGAAAGTTGATCTGGAGTCATGCAATGCGAACTTGCTGCAATTGTACAACAAACTTGTGAAGCCTGGCAAGTCTAGAAATAGTTTAGCAACCCCGATAGCAAGCAATTGAGCTGAAAGTTTGAAAATGACTTGCTAAGCTCTAATGGCACGGCTGCGCCAATGGGCGTACATGTACATCCCCTTTAGGACGGCATTGTTGCCGCGTGCCCGCCTCATGCTCTGTGACTGTGCCCGTGGAACCTGCGGACTAGATGTCTGCCGGTGTCCGGTGATAGTGTCACAGAGCGGCAGATTCCCCGTTCTGCCTAGTGACATGACAGAGATCTACTGCTCCCTGTCATCGGGAGCAGTGATTGCTGTCATGTCCTAGATAGCCCATACCCCCCACAGTTATAATCTCTCCCTAGGACACACTTAACCCCTTGATCGCCCCCTAGTGTTTAACCCCTTCCCCGCCAGTGTCATTTACACAGTAATCAGTGCATTTTTATAGCACTGATCGCTGTATGTATGACAATGGTCCCAAAATAGTGTCAAAAGTGTCCGATGTGTCTGCCATAATGTCGCAGTCATGATAAAAATCGCAGATCACCACCATTACTAAGCTTTTAGGAGAGGAGAGTGGATCCATATATTAAAGCCTTGTCAGACCAGCTGTGGACTTCAATGCAGGCGAGGAGAGTGGAACGTGAACTGCAATTAAGGATTTGTATACTAAAGCGCCACTAGACCTGTTGTGATCTTTGTTTAACCACTTCAGCCCCAGAAGAATTTGCCCTCTTTCTGACCAGGCCATTTTTTTGCGATACGGCACTGCGTCATTTTAACTGACAATTGCGTGGTCGTTCGACGTTGTACCCAAGCAAAATTTATGTCCCTTTTTTCCCATAAATAGAGCTTTCTTTTGGTGGTATTTGATCGCCTCTGCATCGGCTCGTTAGTGACTTGACGAGCACCCCCTATACCACCCCTATACCCCTTAAAGTGCCCGCCGTACAGCTACGGTGATTCGCGCAGGGGAGCCATACTGCAACCGTCAAAAGATGGCGGGCAGTTGGCAAGTGGTTAAGGTGAGCTGCTAGGGCACACTCCTGGTGGATGCCTGGATGGTGGAAACAATTATGTTCACAACTTTCAAGAACTGCTTTTTGAGCACGTGATGTTCACATCTCAATACTTTTTCATGCACATGCACTTTATTATTTGGGACTTATTTTATTGTTTTTTATATAAAAGTAGATGAATATCTGTTTTTGATTCAAGCACTTTTATCACTGTTTCACATATTATCGCAAATTATTTTATTTTTTTGTTTTTTTTAATTAGGGATAGTAATTTATGCATATATGCAGTGGCGGCCCGTTCATTAGGGGCGCCTGGGCGCCGCCCCCTCTTTCCAGGCCACCCCCTATATGGTAATAAATCGATTCATGCATAGCATGAATCTATCCATGGCCGCCGTGGCCACCCCCTATTAATGCGTCCGGCCAAAAATTCATATGTGTTCAAAATAATTGGCCCCCCTTCCCCAAAGCACCCCCCCCCCATGTTGAGGGCACGCGGCCTGGTACGGCTCAGGGGGGGGGCGCTCGCCCGTCCCCACCCCCTTTCCTGACCGGCCGGGCTGTGTGCTCGGATAAGGGTCTGCTATGGACTTTGGGGGGACCCCCACGCCCTTTTTTTCCCCTTTAAATCCATACCAGGTGACGGGGCTAGCAAGGTGTCAATCTCGCAGATGGAGGCGGCAATATTGACTTCCTTCGCTAGTCCTGTCTACCTGGAGTTACGTTCAAATTGAACTGACTTTACTCCATGTGTGGGCAAGTCCGTTCATTTCAAAAGTCCGGCGGACTAGCACACAGCCGGATTGTCATTTTGAGTCAAGACTTCTTTCTAAGTCCGCCGGACTTTTGGGAAGAAAAAGTCCGGCGGAGCCCACACACGGGCGGATTGTGTAGTCCGATTGCATTAGTGTCCTTGCAACAGGAAAGAGTCCATCAATTGAGCACAACACAGGGTGGCAGGCTGGTCTGTTCCTGCAAAGTCAGGGAAAAAGAATCACTTTCACACTGCAACTCTTCAGCAGTCTTGTGACCATTTTTATGATAACTGCACCCCCAACAGTTCAAGCATAAAAGTGTGGGTTGGGCAATCTCTTCCTGCTGCCGCCTTCCTCTCTGGTGGAGACAGAGTGACTCTTCGTAGGCCGTCCCACTTTGCCAACCATCCCTCTGTCTTTGTAGTTGGACCTCCCCAGCCGCCATTCCTTACGAATGTCATCAAAGTGGGCCCATGTCTCCTCACACTCTGGCACCCGCGATGGCTTGGAGACGTGTAGATACTCCCAGACCAGGTCATCCTCCCACTCTGCCTGTGAGTTCTCTATGATGTCCATGGTTGCGGGAGGGACGTAATGATAGTCCAGACCCCACTCCAGAGCAACTCTATGCTGAACTTCCTGCTGGAACCAGGATAATCTGGGCAGAACCCTTGGTTTTCCTTTCCCGGGCAGGACACAGGCATCAGGGGACCTCTGCACCCACTGCCGGTATTCAGCTGCTCTGGTCTGTGTGGTGGATGGTCTGTTTATGAAGATCTGTTTGTGGCTGATGGGGGGTTCCTGCAGCATCTTCATGCCTCCTAGCAGAGTCTGGCTCCTGTCCTCCCTTGGATGGGACCTTCAGGACCAGGGAATCTCCTGCCTCCCATTCCTCCTCCGAGCAGCTGCTTGGAGACGACCACTCCACTAACTTCTCCAGGGAATGATGTTCGCAGGGGAGTCACTAGGCTCAGACTCTACCCTACCTTTCAGTGATGATTCCAGGCCCGCTCCGGCCTTCTGGGATTCTCCACAGCTGCACACGGCACAGTCCTGAGTGCAGGTCCACGCTATAGTACTGTGGCTCCTGCTGGATGCATGCTGAGTGAGTGGTTCACCACAATGACCACACTGGGCCCAGACATTGACCACCGCAGTCGAAATCCGGCAGTCTGGACCCAACAGGCATAGCCACTCCATTCCATCAATCACCTGAGGGCGAATCCCCCGCGATGCTCCAACCGAACACCGGTGCCGACCAGTGTCTGTTCCTGCGCATCAGGAAACCAGGTCAGCACTGAGAGTACGCAACCGCCCTCTGCCATCTTGCTCCTCTGCCTCGTGGTGTCTACTGCTAGCAGGGAACGCCAGGTCTCCTCTAGGGCATGGCACCCCCCCTTTGCTTTCAGACAAGCTGGCATCTATAAAACTGATAGGCCCCTCCCTGGACACGCTGTTGTAACCCCTTGTTGGATGAACTGAAGGTTGCAGGTGTGCTGTGACTGTCAGGACTTGTCCAGGCATGTTACCCAGCACTGACTGTGCCCAAGCAACTGGAAACAGATGACCATTGACTTCTCCGATTGTTGCCGGTAGCAAGATCAAAGTTTATGGCCCATGTCTCACTGAAAGGAACATTCTTAGCACAGTCCCGCCTGCAGGAACCCGCATGCTTACCCCGATCACCCTGAGCAACAGTAGACATTCCAGGCACACTTTACTTTAACAAGCAGGAATGTGCAGCAAAAGGTCAGAATGTCCAGCAGTAGCAGATTGCTGGACATATTTGTAATCCATGGGCGTGATCGCCCACGGTGGTTGCCACGGTTGACAGCACATGATACAAAAGAGGCTAGAGGTAAGTGTGACCTGTCTCAACCTGCAAATAAACATCAATATGCCTCCATCCCTACATATATAAATAAGAAAAAATTGGGGGATAGGTTTGTAAGTTTACATGAGGCATGTGGATGTATGTCATAGTATATATGTAGAATATAAAAATACATTGGATGTCACGATCCAGCAGGGGCAATTCATGGTAGCAATACTGGCAAACATAATTAAGCAGTAGAACGAAGCATTTATGATATAAAAAATATAGTCATAAAAAATCAACATAGTTGATATGGTAATAATGTATTTAATAATAAATAATGGATTACTAAACATGATTTGTGACAAACAATAAATGAAGGTCATAGCAAGAATCAATTATGTACATATGATAGATGCATAATTTACATGATAGGTACAAATAATGAACATGATGGTTTGTTATAGTTATTGGAGCAAGCTTGGCTTGGCATCCCTGGATGAACACTCAATACATTTCATGGCCTGTTGCCAATCATCAGGAGTTAGATGCATGGGTTGAACTACAAAGTAATGGAATAATAAATGAGTTTAATAACTGATTATGCATTCTACCCTAGAGATGAAGGAAAGGGCTATTTCTTTACTACTTACAAACCAGTCCATAAGTTGGAATTAGCTCCAAAGTTGGGTTGGACGGTTGTCTAATGTAAGTAATCTCACCCAGGGCTGAGGCGGGAGGCCCCCAGATATGGGCCGAGGGGAAAGTACAGTCACGGAGCAGGCTTGACGGCCCCTGTATAAAATATGATGCATGCTGTGTGCGTAATTGGCATCTGCCAAATTCTATGTAACAAAAGTGAAAGGAAACTGAGTGAATATAATGGTGTTGAAAAATAATAAAAATGTGTGTATGTAGATGTATGTGAATATATATGAATGTATGTTTTGTATGGTGGTGTGTGTATGTATTTATGTTTTGATGCAAGTGTGTGAGAGTGTGTATGAATGAATATGTGTAAATTAGATGTGTATGTGTGTGTGTGTGTGTGTATATGTGTGTTTTTGCCATCACGTGGCATACATGACATTGGCGGGGACACACCCAGAACCAGGGGTTCTTCAGCCTGGAGCGAGCTGGCGTCTCGCTTGACCACCATTAATTATGAGGAACATACCTCTATTGTCAAATTTCCCTCTAGCACAGGTAATAGCGGATCAATACATACAAAAAGACAAAGAGAGGGGCGCCTCTGGGTGTAGAAGTAATAACAATTTTATTTAAACATTTAAGTACATAATCAACTCACATTTTGGAAGTTGGTATCAGGCATAAAAAAGTCCATCAAAGGAATCATCAGGTCTGCCACAGGCTCTTGCTGCTCACTACGCGCCTGGCTTTGTGTTGCTGGCACCGCTGGATGATAGGGCCGGCCACGGTGGAGAGCAAGCTCTTTCAAAACGAGTCTTGGGGTACTTGAGTGAGTCGGCGAGAGGAGATGACGTCACTGGTATGCAACGCGTTTCCTGAGCGTTCTAGCTGCAATGACGCAGCAGCCGCGCTCCTTCATCATTTCCTCTCTTTGTCTTTTTGCTGCAGAAATTTTGGAACCTGGTTTCAGTTCCCCCTTGGAGGCAACCCTGCTTGTGGAATCACCTAACCATTTCTCCCCCCTTCATCTGGATTCATGGATTATTTTGGACTCAGACTAGGATCCACCATTTTACTTATGTAAATACTAATCTAGGTTTTATTGCTGTTCTTAAAAAGGGTTTTGATCTTTTATATTCCCGGACTATTGCGCCTTTACTTGTATAATATCAATACTTACAAACACCACCATGCAAAACATACATTCATATATATTAACATACATCTACATACATACATAAACTCATTCATTCTTATTCATATCCATATAATTATTGCACTTGTACTAACCACACCTATTCCTAGGTGTGTGCATAATTTTACCCACTTACATAATTCACAGTTCACCCTATACACACACACACTATCATGTCATTTGTTATTCTTTAATTTTTATTATTTTTCAACCCCATTATATTCACTCGTTTTTCCTTTTCCTTTCACTTTTGTTACACAGAATTTGGCAGATGCCAATTACGCACACAGCATGCATCATATTTTATACAGGGGCCATCAAGCCTGCTCCGTGTCTGTACATTCCCCTCGGTCCTTATCTGGGGGCGTCCCGCCTCAGCCCTGGGTGAGATTACTTACATCAGACCACCATCCAACCCCATCTTTGAAGCTAATTCCAATTTATGGTCCTTCATCTCTAGGGTAGAATGCATAATCAGTTATTAAACTCAGTATTTATTCCATTACTTTGTAGTTCAACCTATGCATCCAACTCCTGACGATTGGCAACAGGCCATGAAACGCGTTGAGTGTTCATCCAGCGATGCCAAGCCAACCTTGCTCCCATAACTATAACAAACCATCATGTTCATTATTTGTATCTATCATGTGAATTATGCATCTATCATTTGTATATAATTGATTCTTGCTATGACCTTCATTTATTGTTTGTCACAAATCATGTTTAGTAATCCATTATTTATTATTAAATACATTATTACCATATCAACTAAGTTGATTTTTTATGACTATATTTTTTATATCATAAATGCTTCGTTCTACTGCTTAATTATGTTTGCCAGTATTGCTACCATGAATTGCTCCTAGGGGATCATGACATCCAATGTATTTTTATATTGTACATATATACTATCACATACATCCACATGCCTCATGTAAAGTCCCAACCCTATCCCCCAATTTTTTCTTATTTAGCACATCATACAAAATTATTGAATTGCAAAATTAGCACAAGTGTCTGTCCCAGCCATGGTTGAGGCAACTGGGTCAGCAGGTAGCAATAAGGGTTAAACTCGAAGGCAGCTCCCGCTGGTTGATATGGACAATGGCACTTGATACTGTGGTACTTCATAGTAGGCAGAGAACATAAGTCCTTCCCCAAGTATAATTCCTCAATAGTGGTGGGACAAAGCACAGTTCCCCCGGCTCAACCAACTTTGGTTGCTAGAGACAATGGCTGGCAGGTCAAACATGAACAGACAATCCTGGACGAGCCCCCAAATGTAGCGGTACCCCCGCAGGGGCTGATAAGTGTTGTGGTTTGTCTTTCACCCCGCCCAGCCCTGCATTCACTCTCAGACACTTCCGAGACATAAAGCAGTCAGTGAACTTTGTTTTTTTTGTATTTTATTGAGGCAAATAATTTGGATGGGGATGGGAGATATGGGATGCCCAGCATGGATAATCAGCAATTGGATTTGGGACAGCTATGTGCACTCCCTGTACAGACTCCTTCAACTTCCTCCTACACAATCTTGCTTGAAGCCTATCACTCCTCACTCCTCCAGCACATCACTTGCTGCAGACTGTTACTCTAGTCACCTCCAGCACATCACTTGCTGCAGACTGTTACTCTAGTCACCTCCAGCACATCACTTGCTGCAGACTGTTACTCTAGTCACCTCCAGCACATCACTTGCTGCAGACTGTTACTCTAGTCACCTCCAGCACATCACTTGCTGCAGACTGTTACTCTAGTCACCTCCAGCACATCACTTGGTTCCCAGGATCAGCTAGCACATATTATTGGTTAGGCCTGACACTTGCTCTGTCAGGCCTCAGTAACCACCCTTTGCAGGCTGGGACCGCGGGCCCCAATGGTGTAGCAGAAAATAATGATAGACAGCCCGTGTGCTAGCTGTCCTAACTATGGCTACTGATCCCAGTCAGCCCTCTTCGGGCCCTGCCAGCCCACCTGGCTGCAGCTGCCTCTTTCCACTGCCCCTTCCACAGTCCACTCCTCTGGTTCTGCACCCATCTTTGACTGCAAGCTCCCAGTCCACCCAGGCGTGCCTCCCCAGTCCTCCTGACTGTGCTTCACCAGCCCTCTTGGCTGTGACCAGTTGTCCTCCCTGGAGTCTCTCAGCATTGCACTCTCCCACTGTCCTTTCCTAGCTCTCTCTTGTGCCTCTGGTCTAGGACATTTCTATGTGTTCTCGAAAGTGATCCTGACTGCACCCGAGCACAGGCCCAAGGTCACCCCCCAGACTGGGGAGCTCCCTCAAAGACCCCGACAGCCTCAAAACTCTCTCACTCAAGCTCTTCCACTCGACCATTCCTCCCTCCCTGGGTTGTTTCTGGGTATTTGAGGAGGCCTGCCCCCTGCCAATCCAAGTTGGGGATTGGTCAGGGCTCCACAGAACACCCCAGGTGACTCCCCCTCCCCTCTAGCCTCTCTTTCCAGAAAGCACTAGAACCTTCTGGAAAAAAGTAGGAGGTCCTAGTGATGTCACCTATGAGTCACCCAGCACTACTCTGAGACACTCCCAACCCAGAATGAAAACAAACAGGCCTAGCAACCAGCCAAGCCTGCCTAAATGTACCTATCTTTTCTAACACAGTACTAGAGGGTGCTACACGTGATCGGCTCACTGATTTTCCCAGAAGTCTGCACTAAGATTTTGGGCATCCCCTGCAATGAAATTTTAATTTTTGGTGAGATACTCTCAAAGGGAAATCACATCTAAAAGAATGCACACCCTGCCACTTTCCTCTTTAGAGCCCTGCAGCAGCTGATTGATAATTATAAAATCACTCCCATTAAATTTACTTAGCACATGGACACAGACAAACATACAGCAATTTCTTCAGAATAAGGGTAGGAATCTGCCACAAAGTTTGTTAACCAGTTGCCGCCCACCCCACCGCCATTTGCGGCTCTCGTTCTGGGACGCTGTCATATGACAGTGTCACCAATCAGTGCCCACCAGTGGCAGCAATTAGTGCCCACCACTGCCCACAAGTGCCACCAGTGCCCATTAGTGATGGCAGTCAGTGCTGCCCTTCAATGCCCATCACTGCTGTTGATCAATGCCCATCAGTGTCGCCCATCAGTGCCACCCATCAATTCCCATCAGTACCGCCTATCCATGCCGCCTATTAGTGCCCTCCAGTGTCACCTATCAGTGCCCATAAGTGCAGCATATTAGTGCCCCCTCATCAGTGCCACCTAATCTGTGTCCATAAGTGCCGCCTCATCAGTGCCCATAAGTGCCGCCTCATCAGTGCCACCTCATCGATGCCCATCAGTTCAGCCTATCAGTGCCCAATCTTTCCCTTCTCATCAGCGCACATCAGTGAAGGAGAAAATTTAATTAGTTACAAAATGTATTGACAGAAACTAAGTAAAAAAAAATATTTTTCAACAATTTTGGTCTTTTTTTTTTTTTTTTTGTAAAAAATAAAAAACCCAGCAGTGATTAAATACCATCAAAAGAAAGCTCTTTTTGTGTGAAGAAAATGATAAAACATTTGTTTGGGTACAGTGTAGCATGACCGCGCAATTGTGATTCAAAATGCGACAGCACTGAAAGCTGAAAAATGGCCTGGGCAGGAAGGGGGTGTAAGTGCCCTGTAGGCAAGTGGTTAAAACCCTCGCAATATACGTAGATCACCCAGAGGGGAATGTTTTTCATCAGCCTCCTGACCCATGGGTATGACAGACCCGTTGTTCTCTATATGCACCAAACTGACTTCTTACGCTATACTGGACCATCTAAGTTGAAGACTACAATGTGACAGACTAGCAACTCAGTTGTCTGTGTTCAAGACAAACCACTACCACCTCACTAGGTTAGTGATCTATCTCCTGGCGACAATGTTATTCCAAAGTCCTATTCTGCCATATCATTGAAATGCAAACCTGTTCCATAATTTCCTAGGCCTCCCTGCTCTGACCTGTCACAATCCTCAGAATAGTTTCACTTTCATTGCAGGGGCAGGGATTAGAAAAGTCACAATCTTACACTTTTTTTTTTTTGCTGAATCAGCAAGTGGCCATACTGTCCAGACAGACTGGGATCTAAAGAAGATGTCATTGTATAAAGTGAAATTTGAAACACTAAAGTGGTTGTAAACATCAGACATTAATGTGTACTTGTCTCAATTAAAAGCACAAAGGGGTTGATTTACTAAAATTGGGGAGTGCAAAATGTGGTGCAGCGGTGCATGGTAGCCAACCAGCTTTAACTTCAGCTTGTTCAATTAAGCTTTCACACTGAGTTCACACTGAGAGGGCTTTCACACCAAGCCGCTTATAGCGTCGGCGGTAAAATAGCGCTATTTTTAGCAGCGTTTTACCGTCGGATTTGCATCGCATTTCAGCCGCTAGCAGGGCGCTTTTACCCCCCGCTATCGGCCGAGAAAGGGTTAAACCCACCGGAAATACGCCGCAATATCAGCGTTTTGCCGGCAGTATTGCAGCGCTGCCCCATTGATTTCAATGGGGAGCAGCAGTGGAGGAGCGGTAAACACATCGCTCCTTCACCGCTCCAAAGAAGCTGCTGGCAGGACTTTTCCTGAAGTCCTGCCAGCGCACGCAGACAATGGAGCAGCAGTTTGAGGGCGGATTGCAGGCGTTATTTCTAACGCTATAGCGCCTGCAAAATGCCCTCATGTAAAAGGGGTCTTAGGGTGGGTTTGAAATTGTGCGAGTTCAGCTGAACTTGCGCGATTTCAAACCGGCATTTCAGTCCGACTTCGGGGGCGATTTGACAGACATCTGTGCGCGTTTATGCCCAGATGTCTATTGAAATTGCCCCCGAAGTCGCCAAAAGTAGTGCAGAAACTACTTTTGGGAATCGGTGCTGCGCCGCAAAGTCGGCGTCGCACCGTTTCAGATGGTGCCATTGACAGCAATAGGCTCTGATTTGGCATGCGATTTGACCTATCAAATCGGCCCACTGTGAACGTGAGTGGAAGCTGATTGGTTTCTCTGCACAGCTGCACCAGATTTTGCACTCTCCAGTTTTAGTAAATCAACCCCTTAAAGAGGAAATAAACCCTGATGTGTTTTACTTCCTATTTTTTCCCCTGAAATGTAAAAGCAGCTTGCGTGCGGGAGCCTTCAGTCACAGCACTTGCTAGTGAAGAAATGGCACGGAGGGCCGTTTCTTCACAGCGCATGCGCCAATGTAGTCGGTGCAAGCGTATATGGTAAATATCTCCTAAACAGTGCAGGTTTAGGAGATATTTCCAGTACCTACAGGTAAGCCTTATTATAGGCTTATCTGTAGGTACAAGTGTTGTAACATGGTATACAAGCCTGATACACACGATCAGATTATCGGTTGAATAATCGCCTGTTTTTTGTTGCATGCTAATCGCATATCGGAAGTAAAGAGGTTACTCAACTTAGTTACTTACTTTGCATACGACAGAATGAATGAATTGTTTTGTAATGTATTCTTTTGTTTGCGAGCATACGTAGTCTTGCTTTTACATTTTTTTGGGGATCAAAACTGTACTAATTAAATATAAATCGGATGTTGTGTTCACATACGATGAAAATTCTTTATAGCATGCACCTTCAGGAAAGTCTGAATTGGCTGTCCAAAGCACTATACTACCGATCTCGGTAAAGAGCCAATGGCGTGTTTTTTTTACCCACAGGATTGATGTCCAATCATAGCCGATCACATGTAAATAAGGAAGTGGCGTTTATCGCCTCCTCGCCTCACATATCAGCTCTCCTCGCAGGGGAGACTGTACAGGTAATCAGGGCACTGATCATAAGTGTCCTGGTTACAGTGCAGCCCCAACAGTGCCCAGCAAGTGATGCCAGTCTCTGCCCATCAGTGCCACCAATCAGTGCTCATCAGTGACACCAATCAGTGCTGATTTTCAGTGCCCATCAGTGCCTGCTCATCTGTGCCCATCTGTGCCTGCTCATCTGTGCCCATCAGTGCCGCCTATCAGTGCTCATCAGTGCCACCTATCAGTGCCCATCAGTGTGGCATATTAGTGCCACCTATCAGTGCCCATCAGTGCGGCATATTAGTGCCTCCTCATCAGTGCCACCTCATCAGTGCAGCCTATCAGCGCACATAAGTGAAGGAAAAAAAATTACTTATTTACAAAACAAATTGACAGAAACTAAGTAAAACATTTTTTTTCTTTCAACATTTTTAGTCTTTTTTTTGTTTGTTTTTTTAGCATAAAATAAAAAACCCAGTGGTGATTAAATACCACCAAAAGAAAGCTCTATTTGTGTGAAAAAAATGATAAAAATTTGGGGTACAGCGTTGCATGACTGAGCAATTGTCACTTAAAGTGTGACAGGACTGAAAGCTGAAAATTGGCCTGGGCAGGAAGGGTGTGAAAGTGCCCAGTATTGAACCGGTTAAGGCTCTATTCACATTAGCGTGTCTCCAAATTCACACAATTTCCGGTGCGACTTTGGAGCATGACTTTGATCCGACTTTACATTCTTTGGACCAAAGTCACATGAAAAGTTGCACCAAAGTAGTGCAGACACCTTTTCAAAATTGCTCCGACTTTAAGTCACACTGATCTGAACGAGTGCTTTTGCAAACAATGGGCTGAGACTTGTCATGCAACTTGTCATGTCGCATGACAAGTCACACAAGTGTGAATGGACCCCCGAAGAAAAACAAAGATGTAAATCTCAGCTGGACATGGGAAGATGTCTTCTTGAGACTGACGGATAGAGAGACTTCTGTCCAACCTGTCACGTGGCATGGTCAAGCAATGGTCAGCGGATAGACTGCAGAAACCAATTCATGAGTGCCATATACATATTGATTTGTGATTGATCTAGGTACAAGCAATTCATCATCGATCAGAATATTGAAAGCTGCAACATATATGGTACCAACTGAAAATAGGATCTATTAAAAATGATTATTGAATCAATCTGTGTTATGACCGTTTTTTGACACACACTAATATTCTTTCGCTCAATCAGAAACAAATAATATAATTCCGCCACGGCCGATCGACTTCGATCGAATTGTAGATATCAATCAATAAATCGATCGAATGAAGACATGACTAGGGATACAAATCTTACATGTAATCTGTACATGAAACAAGCCACGGTCTTTTGGTTCCAGGTCACGTGAAACTGCATAGGCAGCACACCGGGCCCCGACGTCAGTAGAGTCTCCTGTTCATGTCATTGATGACTCTGCTGATGCCAGTGTTTTCTACCGAGAGCTGATGTAGGTCACACGACCTGATCCTCCTGAAAGTAAACCAGTTCTGAGAGATTATGAAGGCTGACCTCGCCTTCTGAAAATGCCAGTTTCCGAGCTGCCCTGCTGATACTGTATTGTCTAAGTGACAAACTCAGGACAAATATTCAGATCAAGAGTTTGACTTTACTGACTGCATGTTTGTGAAGGTTGTGTAAATTAGAAAGCATTGAAACAAAAGACGGGTCTGTCTACCATTTTCTGAAAGAGGTCAGCAGAGACAACCTCCCTTTTTTTCCCCATATAGGTCTTCTTGAAGTTCTAACTTCCAAATTACAATTACATGTCACGAAAAAATATACCTAATTTTGACCCCAAGAGGACCGTTATCTAAATACCAAACCCGATTCAATATGTTGTATCATGCCAAACACCTTACTGGGACTTTAACTGCTTCAATACAGGGCACTTAGCCCTGGTTCACACTAAAATCGCGGTTCACTTTGCACGTTGTCTATGCAAGTCACACCTGAAATTGCCAAAAGTAGTAAAGGAAGTACTTTTTCAAACCGCGAAGCACTGATATGAACAGTTCCATTGCCAACAATAGGGTGCGACTTGTTATGCGATTTCACCTGTCAGATCGCGTTACAAGTTGCACCTGTGTGAACGTGGGCTTACCCTCTTCCTGCCCAGGCCAATTTGAATGACACACTTTGAATGACATTTGCGCAGTCATGCAACACCGTACCCATATGAATTTTTACCTTTTTTTCACATAAATAAAGCTTTCTTTTGGTGGTATTTAATCACTACTGTTTTTTTTTTTCCATTTTTTGCTAAATAAATTAAAAAGGCAGAGCCCTCCCTGCCCAAAAGCATCCACACCCCTCATGTTGAAGGCGTGTGGCCTGGTATGGTCCAGGAGGGGGTCTTGCCGGGCTGCATGCTTGGATAAGGGTCTGGTATGGATTTTGGGGGGCCCCACATCTTTTTTTTTGTTATATTGTGAAAATTTTTATTATATGGACTCATGTGGACATTTTATTCTAGGATGTGTGTTTTATAGATTGTCATCTGTCTCCCTGTGTCTGATTTTACCAAGGAGTGCTCTAGCAGAGCGCACTTGGGTGGAATCGGGACCAGCGGTAAAACCGTCATTATGAAAACCTTCTCATGGGCTTGGAGACGTGTTCTCTGTGTGTGTGGGCCTTTGCCGGTTTGTAAGTATCAAGCGCAATGCGCTGGACTTCTTGCCTTCAAATGTCTATGCACATTAGAGAAGCAAAGTCTGCATAACGAGAGAAACATATTATTTTATCTATGTGTGGCTACGCTATGGCTTTTGGATACATATCTGCTTTAATAAGAGGACATTGATATCTGCCTTGTTAACAACGGTAGCAATGTCCCAGCAGATCTTCTCAAGCCTGTAAGAACAAGTAGAATGATCTTACTAGATACTGGTTACTCTGAGCAGTATTGAGTGGGATCCGTGCTGATAAAGATGGTGGATGCGCATTCATGTGGCTGGGTGGAGGGGGCAGTGTACATGCCTCGAGTGGATGAGACATGTACACTTCTCCCTCCCACTCCTGTGGATGCCCTCCCCTTTTAGTGTCATTTCCTGTGATGTCCTTTTGCATGGAGGAAGCGATTGGCTGTTGGGGCCATGAGTTTCTGTGTTGTCAAATCCTTATTTGGTCATATCCTGTGTTGAGGTCACATGTTGTTTGTGGCTTCCTGTTTACGTGTGAATAAAAAGCCAAGAGTCTCTCTGCGCGGCAGAGCAGATGAAGGAACGATGGAGCTGAGATGGTGGTGATGTATGTTTACTGTGGAACAGGGGAGACCTGGGTAATTTAAGACTGCATTACACCCTTAGACGGAATGTGTGCTTAGGAGCACAGGAAATATGGTGTGCGCATAGTGTACAGCCAAATTTCCCACACAGCAATGGCGAGTCAGAACCGTAGGAGTGAACAGAACCTCCTGCACAATCGGATCATTAGGCAGTCATGCTCATGGACCTGAGAACGTAAGTTATGGTGTTGATGTCTGTTTACTGGGGAACAGGGGAGACATGGGTTATTTAATTCTGCATTATACCATTAGACGGAATGTGTGCTTATTAGCACAGGAAATAGGGTGTGCGCATAGCGTGCGGTCAAATTTCTTGGACAGTAATGGGGTTTCATCTCCAAATCCATACCAGACCGAAGGGTCTGGTATGGTTTTAGAGGGGTGGGGACCCTACGCCTTTTTTCCTTCCATTTTAGCGTGGGGTTCCCTTTCAAGATCCATAACAGATTTAAAGGGCCTGGTATTGATCTTGGGGGGGGACCCCATGCTGTTTTTAATAATAATTTTGGCGTGGGGTTCCCCTTCAAGATCCTCAGAGCACAAGTCGCACCACAAGTCGGATCATGATGATCGGACTTGGATGCCACTTCCATTTAAATCAATGGCCTGAAAGTTGGGTCAGATAAGATGGCTCTGATAGGGAACCATTGATTTTGACATGTCAAAAAAAACGCTTGATGCAGCTTAAAGCTGTATGTTAACGTTTACACCCGTTTACAGGCAGTTACAAGCATTTGGCATTTAAAATGCTGGTAAACTACAATCCTGAACGCGATTTATCTGCTTTCAAAAAAAATTCAGTAAACTCATCTGCCTCTAAACTACTATAAACGATTGAGTGTACAGTTGGAGGAGTTTCAGGAGGCGGAGTCAAAACAGGAATTACTGCTCACAGGCTGCAAGGTACCATGGGATATGTAGTCCTTAGAAGTATATGTAGTCAAGGAAGTTGTCGAAATAGATGGCTAACAGACAGACAGAACTCAAAAAACATGAAAGATGATTTTAAGTAAGCTTATATTGAATTGTCAAAAATAATTACTGTTTGTATTGCTAATACAATGCTAATGTTGTATGCTGTGACCATAAAACTTCTTTAAGCTGTATGTTGTGTTAAGGATCAGCACAATTTTAATGGACAGCGTCAGCAACACCATATTCTGGCATCACATAATTTAGATGTATAATAGTTTTTTTTACTTTTGCAATTTGCTTGGTTTAAATGCTTGGTTTAAATACAGCAGCAACACTCCAATCTGATTCATTTCAACTTGAAAAATGTTTTTTTTACGTAGATTTGATGCCAGAAGCAATCTATCACACCAAGCTAAAAGTTATAATCTTAATGCAGAATGACATTTCTGGGATGACTAGCTCCTGCATATGGATAAGTGTAAAGAGTGACATCATCCCGATTTCTCGCCAATGAAGAGTCCTGAAAACTTGCACAAAGGAGAAGATACCAACGCTGGAGGGAACATTGGAAAGGTAAGTATCTCTGCCTTTAGTTCTTCTTTAAAAAACAATTAGGAGTAGTACAATATTAATCAGGGCAAGAAAATGCCTTCTTCATTCCCAATAATTTTTATTGATATTTTTTAAAAGATACAAAGAAAGCTTAGCATATTTCAATAAGCCGAATACCAAATTTTCCCAACAATCTGAAAGTACAAACTAAACAAGAGCGCAAGTAGCACTTACATTACATACCCAAAGAGTGAACATGAAGATAAATTATATGCAAACAAGGCCATCTAAGTAATACCCAAACACTGAAGAGATAGGAATAGGGGGAGCTCACCTATCAATAATAGGAAATCTGCAGCCAAAAAAGGGAAACACTACTGTTCATTCCAAATGCCCCCAAAGTACTGCGAGAAACCATTCTATGACAAGTATTTACAGTAAGAAACTGTGGCTCTAGCATCTTGGGTGATCGTCCCTCATGTACACCTTTGGGCAATGGAGAAACAGATTAAAGCGGAGTTCTACCCAAAAATGGAACTTCCGCTTTTCGGAATCCTCCCCCCACCGGTGTCACATTTGGCACCTTTCAAGGGGAAGACTGAGCAGATACCTGTCTAATACAGATATTTTGCTCCCACTTCCGGGCATAGATAGCCGAGCCACCCGCGGGCATCTACACCCCTTTCGGCGCCTTCTCCATCCCCCCCGCTGTCTTCTGGGAGACACACAGGTCCGAGAAGACAGCAGAGACCAGTGGGGTCACCAATGCACAGTAGGGAACCAGGAAGTGAAGCCTCAAGGCTTCACTTCCTGATTCCCTTACCAAAGATGGTGGCGCCTCCACCAGAGAGCCGAGGGATGGGTCAGCTTCTGGTGTCGACATCGTGGCCCCCCTGGACAGGTAAGTGTCCTTATTTTAAAAGTCAGCAGCTGCAGTATTTGTCGCTTCTGACTTTAAAAAAAAATAAAAATTAGGTGGAACTACGCTTTAAGTAGTAGGGTAAAGCATAGAAAGAAAAGGAAAGAGAGGAAGTTCGAGAAATATAGTGATCTACAGTCAAATCCAGTAACGCAACATAGAAAACATCTCAGGTATCCCCTGGCAGGTATTTAATACAAGGATCCCAGCTTTTGTCAGAGAGTTTAATTTTATCATTTAAAATTGCAGCGGGCTGCTTGTTTACCATAATCCACAATAGTTTGGTCTTGACCAATTCAAGCGGTATTGTGGATGTTCTCCAGGTCTAAGCAATGGAGAATTTTGCTGCCAGAAACATGAAAGCTATCAATCTCTTCAAATGTCTTGGGCTTCCTCCACCTGGCTTCACAGCAGTGTTTGTTGTGGGGATTTTTCACATTCTCGTGGGTGAGGGAATTACCAAAATTATAAATGTGTATCCAAAAACAACTCACCGTCGGACCTTTATATGTGAAAGGCCATTCCCTCCTGCCCACAACGTCTGAAAGAAAGCAGTGAAGCCTCCGAGACACGTGATGCAACCCTGGTTGGGACCATATACCATCTCATCAATACCTTATAAATAGCTTCTATCAAAGTATTTATAAACGACCTGGAGGCATTTTGCTCTAACTGGTCCCATTTCCAAGTCCCATTTCCTTATATTCGAGGAGAACTGTTCAGCTAAAGCCAAAGTTAGGAAGGAATATATCTGTGACATGTGACCCTTGATTTTATAAAACTTGTTGCCGAGGTATTCCATTGGCAACATTCCCACTATACGTACTAAGTTACGTTTTAGGGAAGTTAGGAATACACTCTTTGGGGGATATTGAAAAAAAAATCTGACTCCGGTAATTGATTCTTTTCTATCAAAAATAGTTTTGTGACTATACCCCTGTTGTTGCTAGAAAATGCCTTTCTTTAAATAATTAGGACATACGCCCCAATTCTCCTAGTATCTCTATGTGGACAGAGGCACGCTGTGAAAAAAAAGCTGAGTTATGCCGCGTACACGCGAAGGGACTACCCCGCGGGTATGTCCGCTGGACTCGAGTCCGCCGGACAATCCCCCCGTGTTTGGCGCCAAAAGTCCGGCGGACTAGGTTTTAAATTTTGTTTTAAAATTATCTGCTGGACTTGGCAGTCTGGCGGACAATCCCGCCGTTAGTATGCTAGTCCGCCGGACTTTTGGAAATGAACGGACTTGCCACTCATCGGAAAGTCCGTTCATTTAGCACGTGACTTCAGGTAGACGGAGCTAGCAAAGGCAGTAAATGCCGCCGTGCTAGCCCCGTCACCTGGCATGGATTTAAAGGGAACCCCCAGACCCTTATCCGAGCATGCAGCCTGGCAGGCCAGGAAAGGGGTGGGGACGAGCCATACCAGGCCGCGTGCCCTCAACATGGGGGGTGCCCTGGGGAAAGGGGGGCCGTGCGGCCCCCCCCACCCCAAAGCACCTTGTCCCCATGTTGATGAGGACAAGGGCCTCTTCCCGACAACCCTGGCCGTTGGTTATCAGGGTCTGTGGGCGGGGGCTTATCGGAATCCGGGAGCCCCCTTTAATAAGGGGGCCCCCAGATCCCGGCCCCCCACCCTATGTGAATGAGTATGGGGTACGATGTACCCCTACCCATTCACCTAAGGTGTAAAGTGTAAAGAAAAAAAACACACAATTTAAAAAAAATATTTTATTGCACTGCTCCGGGGGTCTTCTTCTGTCTTGGGGGGTCTTCTCGCCGGACTCCTCCGCTATTTACCTAGCTCTTTTACCGAGCAGAGGAGGCCGGCTACCTTCTTCGTCGTCGACGCCGTCGTCTGGGGGTCTCGATCCGCCTTCGGGGGTCTTCCGGCGTTTTTTCGGCGTGGGGATTCCCTTTAAATCCATGCCAGGTGACGGGGCTAGCGCGGCGGGCATTCACTGCCTTCGCTAGCCCCGTCTACCTGCAGTTACATTCTAAATGAACGGACTGCTCCGTGTGTGGGCAAGTCCGTTCATTTTCAAAAGTCCCGCTGACTTTTTCCCGCGGATTGTCCGCCGGAGAAGTCCGGGCGTGTGTGTGCAAGTCACACGCTCGGAAGTCCGGGCGTGTGTGGGCAAGTCCCCCCTCGGAAAGTCCGGCGGTTTGTCCGCTGGACTAGGTCCGGCGGACAAAGTCCGAACGTGTGTACGCGGCATTAGACTTACCTGTAACTCCTTTTCTGAGAGTCTTCCAGGACAGCCCATGAGACCTAGGGCTCTTCCTACCAGGACAGGAAACACGCTAAACCCCACCAGACAAAAGGGTGGTCCTCCAGGCCTCATGTCAGTATTCTCGAGAACCGTAGGACATCCCTGTAAAACATATGCATAATACACATAACTTCAAGACAAAACCGTGTGGGAATCCGGCTGTACTGGAAGACTCTCAGAAAAGGATTTACTGGTAAGTCTGAAGCCCCATACACACGGTCGGATTTTCCGATGGATTCTGTCCTATCGGACAATGTTGTCGGAAATTCCGACCGTGTGTAGGCACCATCGGACAGTTTCCATCGGATTGTCTGACGGACAAAGTTCTATCTCCTGCTAGATAGATTTTTTGACAACAAAGTCCGATCACACCAAATCAGATCGTGTGTAGCGTAGTCCGACGGACAAAGTGCTACGCATGCTCAGAAGAAATTCTGTGATGGAAGCGCTCAGTCAGATAAAACTACCTTTCCTAATCGACACAGCACATTCGTCACGCTGCAATGTTAAAATGTCTTTAATGCAGCGCATTCTCTTTTTCTTTACAATGCAAGAAGAATGACATGTTTTAGCTGCTCCTATTCACCCGCACTTCTCCCAAACTTATTTCTTTATTAGTTTTCAGGATTTCTAGACTAGATGTTTATTTTTCCTCAGATCGTAAAAGAATCTTTGTTATATTTTTTGGATGATTTGTCATTTTTTTATTTTGTTTGGAATACATATTTTCAAGATAATTTTTTGAGATTTTTGAGGGGGGGTTGTGTGTCTAAACTTAGCAAAACAACATTATTAACATTTCTATTTGTTGCTTAAATTTACTAGGAGTTTGTTTGTTGTTGGTGCCCCTTGTTAATTAGACTTTATGATTTGTGAAATCTACCTGCCTACTCACAAATAAACTGTCATTGTAGAAAAGTAAAACACAGGCAATGATTATTTCAAATCAAAAATACCTTTATTTAGGTCTCAGCAACAAACCAAAGAGGAACGCAGCGATGGAGAAACTTGGGGAATTTGCAAAGCCTTGGACACCCACGGCAAACATAATTTTTCAAGCTTCTAAAATTGGGGGCCTGAGGAGTACGTATCTTAAGGGGAGTGCTATCTGGTCCTGAAGTCCAAAACATCCGGAACTGCAGCAGATGCCATCTAGGTCCCCAGGCTCTGGTCCTACGAGAGGCTCCATCTTCTCTCAGACCAGACTGAATCCAGGTCGTCACTCTCAGGTCTTCCTTCCACGCTTCCTTGCACGCTGTGGCTGTGGTGCTGGTGGGGTGGCAGAAGGAGGAGGAGGAGGCGGAGCAAGGTCACTATCGCAAACATGTGTGAGTGGGGTCATCCCCCCAGCCATACCCTTATTTAGGACTTTGAGGATGACATCCTCACACATGTTGCGTTGCCCCACCTCCATAGCCTTCATTTTAGTGGCAACCACGGAGCCAAAGGTCTCCTCGTCGGTGGGTGTGGCATGTAGGGAGGCTGAAGCCTCTCTGATCAGCCGGAGCGCTGACTCTCCCGCCTCACCCCCCCTTCTTGCCCTTTTGTAGGGAAGGCGGAGGGGAGGGACTTGGGAGTCAGTCAGGCTCCTAGGCCTACCCCCCTCTTGGCTGCCACTACCCACCTCTTGGCTGCCACTAACCCCTGCCTCCTCCTGACTGCCACATTCCACAGCCACCTCCTGGCTGAGGTCTTCCTGTGTATGAAAAAGGGACATAGTTTCAACTATTTGTTCATCAAACACACAAAATTTTCATCTAGTGACTGTTGCAAAATGTTTACAAATACCAAACCATACAATTCTCAGCCCTGCAGTTTAGATTCTTGCCCCAAATGTCTCCAACACTACTGTCTGTTGATATGTCAAACACGTTAGGAACTAAGCAAATGGGGATCCTGAATTAAGTGAACATCATTCATTATTCCCAAAAATGGTTACAAAACTACTATACCTGCCACAAGCTGGGCTCCTTCACATCTTCCAGACTGGAAGGCCCAGGTTGCTCCTCGGAAGCCTCATCAGGGGTGGCCTGCGCGCAAGGAAGCGTGGAAGGAGGAGGCGAGAGTGGCTCCGTGACATCAGCCTGGTCTTTGAGAAAATGGAGCCTGTCATAGTACCAGAGCTTGGGGACATAGACCTGATCTGCTGCAGCTCCAGATGCTTGGGACTTCAGAACCTTCTTGTGCTCCCTGATATACGCACTCCTCAGCCTGCCAATTTTCTGTCTTAACTTACGAACGGTTGCCGTGGGCATCCTTGGCTTTACAAATTCCAAAAGTTTCAGCATGGCTGCGTACCTCTTTGTTTTGTGGCCGTAATAGGGGTGTTTGCCCTGCCATAAAACGGGCATTTCCCTGTATTTATCAATGAACAGGGGGAGAAAACTCACGTCGTTGAATCCGTGCATAATCTCTGCAAGACACAACACCACACAAAACACTATAAATAATGTCAGGCTAAACTCTCCTAAGCTTCTCCATAAAGAAGCCTCAAGGTCTAAGCGCTCTAGCCTAGTTATGTACCAACTTCAAATTGTACCTTCGTTCTAGCGATCGTCTCGTGCGTGAGCTTTCTCTCCCCTCGTCTCACAGATTGTGGCTACGACACAGGCGTGTGGCGTTTTATATACAGTGCGCATGCGTCAAACTCCGCCCGCCCCTGGCGATCTTTCTCCTCTATTGCCCACCCCTTCTCTTTATGGCGCAGTGGGGAGAGCACATGGCGGGGACACAGCAGGTGCGCCCCAAATATTGCAGCAACGAGGAGGAGGACGAGGAAAGGCCGGAGGCAGAAACGTCCCGATCCCGGAGCCTGAAATTTAAGGCCTCCAATATGTCTTTTGGAGAAATGTTGGAGATGGTGGACATATTGAAGAGGAGCGACTATGATGGGAAGTATGGGCCTTACCTCAACCCCAATGTCCGAAAGGCCAAGATCATGTCTAAAGTTGTGAGGAGGCTGTACAATCATTTTGGGGTACAACGATCCAAGGAGCAACTGAGGAAACGCTGGTCAGACCTGAAACTGAGGGAGCCCGATCAGTACAGAAAGATCAAGCGAGTTCTTCAAAAAAGTAAGTAGTTGTGTTTTGTGTTTGATTTTTGGCTTGCATACTGCTCCATGTGTTTGTATTTTTACAAAGTTGTACATTAGAAAATGGCCACTTTCATGTTCGTCTGTGCATTCGATCGTACTCAACCTCGATCTTTCTGCCAGTGTCATGTTCGTGTGTGTCCATTCGATCGTACTCAACCTCGATCGTTCGGCTACTTATAATACGAGGTTTTGTGATTTTTTTTGGGAAAGGAAGTTTGTTCTCATTAGAGATGTCATCAAGAATGTAAAGCCAATTTAGTCAATGTAAAGGAGAGGTCACCCAGTAGCTGTTTACCCATCTGGACTCTATAGCACTAGTGCTGGGACACCCAAACCCCCTTTTTATTATGATTTTCCACACATGTGCTCCAGTGCATACTAGAGGGGGGTCTCCATCAGACAAACTTCTACCAAAAAGCTAGTAAGTTTAGCACCTTTACAAAGTGACTACATTCATGTTGTTGTCATTTGTAACTGGCCTACCAAAAATATTGTCCCTCACTTTCAAGCAATGTTTGACATTTCCTATTTCTGCCCTCGATATATTGTGGTGCTAAATCTTCCTTTTGTACATTCTCCTAGGGGAGCGAAAACTCGGGACGTCTGAGGAAACCAAAAAACCCACACCTACCAAAGAAGGGGAAACACCAGAAACAGAGGAGGAGGAAGGAGAGATCATAGAAATTGGAGAACTTGTCACCACAACAGGTGAGTGTGGGAGAACACAGCTACTGGTAAGCTAATCAATGTATGCCTGCCTCATTTCCAAGAGACATTTTGTTTTTTTTGGTTGTTTTTAGGTGACGTGGATGTTGTGGAAGAAGAATCGCACTTTACCACAGAAAGTGCCCACGTCCTCATCGGGGAGATAATGGTCTGCAATCGAGATCTAGATGACATAAAGCAAAACATCAATGATGTTCAACAAAAATTGATGTTTTAGGAAAAATATGAAAACGCACCAAGTAATTAACATACATTTGTGACTGTTTCTGACCACATTTGCAACTTAAGAACTCTGTGAAATTTGGAACATGCACACATTGTGTCCACATGTGCTAGCTCCCATCATGGTGGATGAATGACAACGTTTTTTTGGGGGTGCAACCACTTTAGTAACTACTAAAGTAGGTGTGGTGAAGGGGTTGCACCCCCAAAAAACGTCCATTGATCCCCATGATGGGAAATGGCACTTTTCCACATTCTAGGCATGTGTTTTACCATCTAATGTCCATTTTCAGACACAAATTGTGTGCATGTTCTAAATTTCCAGTTTCCAGGGGTGACCTCCCCATGTGATGAAGGCAAGATCAAACACACTTTGAACATATAGTCATGTCTGATCTTGTCTTCACTTTAGAAAGTTGAACTTTCCTAGTTCCTATGTTCTGTTTTGCTCCATGCCTGGTTTTAACAAATGCGGAATGTTTGTAAACAATGTTGTAAAGAACCAAGATCTTGTCAGTTTTGCCAAGAAGTTTGGAAACGCACTTGTGAATGTGTTGCAAGTAAACTTTTTGAATTTTCTAAATGTGTGGCTTCCTTATTGAAAAACACAAAAGCATTATGTATGTCAAATGTAAAGGATTTGGGGGGCAATGGGTGTTATTTACTAAAGGCAATTCCAGTTTGCACTGCAAGTTTATTTTCCAGGGCACTTTTGCACTGCACTTGTAGAGCATAGTGGATTTAACTTATGTAAATGACACCCACAGTGCTTTGTACGAAAACACGTAGCACACCATTTTTGGGAATACACACATGTCTGACATGGTGATGAAAAGGAGTATTTTGGGTGTCAGTTATGCACTACAAACCTTCTCTAGACAAAAGATTAGGTATCAAACACACAACATGAGAAGATTCTTTTTGGGAAGAAGAGACTGTTACCTCCTTTTGCCCAGAAAGTGCATTCCCACTGTTGAAGCTAAAGGGCAAAAATGTATATCTCAAATAAGCTAGAATATGGAAATGACAAGAAATCATAGGTTTGGTTCAAAAAGATATTTATTTAAAAATGCCTCTCACACACCGTCAGGCAGAGCAATGGCCCCCCTACCCAAAAAGTACTCCATATATTGCTCGCGGACCTCGCGGGCATTTAGAGGGGGCAAGCCTGGACGTGCCGCTCGAAGGGCTGTGAGGTCGGCATTGGAAGGGCCCTCCACATCTGGGCCAACGGTCACCACATAGTTGCTGTTGTGTCTTTTCAAAAAGTTGTGCAATATGCAACAGGCAAGAACTATGTGGTTCAGTTTGTATTCCGCCAAGTTAATAGCCGTCAAAAACAGGCGGAAGCGGCTGGCCAGGATCCTGAAGGTGTTCTCCACCACTCTGCGGGCTCTCGACAGCCTGTAATTGAAGACCCTCTGGTCTGGGGTGAGGGTCCTCATCGGGAAGGGCCTCATCAGATGGGGAGTCAACGCAAACGCTTCATCTGCGACAAAGACGAAGGGGAGTCCTTCAGCATTCTCCTCTGGAGGTGGCAAGCACAGACTGCCACTTTGGAGACGCCAGTAGAACTCCGTGTGCGCAATGGCACCACCATCCGAGATCCGGCCGTTCATCCCCACATCCACATACAAAAACTCGTATGTCGCCGACACCACCGCCAACATCACTACACTATTAAACCCCTTGTAATTATAATAGTAGGACCCCGAGTTGGGGGGTGGGACGATGCGGACGTGTTTCCCATCAATTGCACCTCCGCAGTTAGGAAAGTCCCAACGGCTGGCAAAGTGGGAGGCCACAGTCTGCCATTCCTGTGGCGTGGAAGGGAACTGTGGAGTGAAACAAGAAAAAAAAATGAGTCACTTTGCACATAAACATTGCAAGCAGATTAGACACTAACATCTTGGAACAAGATCAGACTTTTACATTTTAAGCTGGAAAGTATTTGCAACACAAAGTAGAGGGTCCCCCTAGCAGATTACTCACCCCCCATCAATCCCCCCACTTCTGATGGGCCATTGACAATAACTAGGGGTGGGGGGGGGGGGGGGGGTTTGGACAGGTAACCCTCTGCACTTCATTGATTGCCAAATGGCTCAATAATGTGTGCTAGTTTGGCCAGACCCTCCTTACTTAACACTATTGGCATCCCACAGGAAAGATAAAAGAATATGTGTACAGGGGGGAGACCAAATGCGCAAACCACCAAGGGGGGGGGGGGGGTCAATAAGAAACACTAAGTAGAAACAAAGAATGCCGCAGCCACCATTAAAGTGTTCCCACACCAATAGTAAATGAAAAAGTAAGAAATGTGGCGCTTGCAAAGTGAATAAACAATACTAAAAATCACAGTTAAAATGCACTACGATTAAATTATATGGAATAGGTTAACTAAATAGAAAATTATATAAAATGAGTGCTTGAAACATTTAAAATTCTTATTAAAAATTAGTCATAAATTTCTCAGGAAAATGTGGCGCTTACATCCAGGCCCAGAAACCAATCCTAAGGGGGAGGAAACTCCAAAGAACGGTTCCACAGAAGCGTCTGCTTAATAATAACAATGTACCAGTATATATAGCAACAATGTATTGGACCGTGCTATATTAATATGTATGAGATAATTCATATAAATCAATCCAAAATAAAGAAATAACACATAAATACGTGAAGTGAATAATAAAAAAAATATAAAATAATTAATTGTAAGAATAAATATAAGTGGTGAAAACGCACAACACGATGCGTGAATTAAATAAAAAATGGGTATGCAAATAAATGAATTACTAAATAGTAGACAAACAACTAAGTGCTAATATATGTACAAAATGCAAATGATGCAATTGATGCAAAGATTAATAAACAAGTGCAAAAAAAGGGGGGGGGGGTTAGCAATTAAATGAATTTCTGAATGGTAAGCAAACAAATATGTGCTAATAAATGTGCAAAATGCAGAAATTGCAATTATTGCAAAGATTATAAACAAGTGCAAAAAAAGGGGGGGTTCATCCAATTAAAAGCTAAGAAATAGCAAAAAAATGTGCAAAACAAGCAAGTGGGAAAAAAACACAACCACCTAAAATGTAAAAATCCAAATATTGACTGAATTAGTAAATGAATGTCCAGTGTATTCAAAATAAATATATATACTACAGCAAATAAAGTGTCCAGTGTTTAAAATTAATAAACTAGAATAAAGTGTCCAGTGCAATCAGGATTGCCATTAACAAAAGAACTCCCATACACGATACAATCTACAGCTCCTGTGTAATGGTTCCTCCTACTCAGAGTGCACTCTTTGTGTGGCGGTGGTGATCTCTTCCATGCAAGAAAATGCCGAAAAAATGTTTTCCCCAGCCTCTTACCTTAAAGCAAGAGGATAACAGCCTTTCAGTCACAGGAAGAAAAGGAGATAAATCCCTTCCTTGTGGTTTCTCGGGATACGTGTCCTTACTGCCCTCTTAACTTCTCTCCATAGGTCCCGCAGACATAGGGGCAGAAAGAGGGAGACATTCCATTGTGTAGAGTTCAAAGAATATAATTTTATTTAAAAATAAATGAACTTACAGTTGGAAATTAAAATAACAAGCAGCGGTATTAACAAAGCCCGACCCCGGCCGAGATCGTGCTTAGGTCACCTGACTCTGACTCCTCACGCGTATCGCCACGCCCACGTGGCTTTCTCAAAGGAATTCCTTTGAGAAAGCCACGTGGGCGTGGCGATACGCGTGAGGAGTCAGAGTCAGGTGACCTAAGCACGATTTGAGAAAGCCACGTGGGCGTGGCGATACGCGTGAGGAGTCAGAGTCAGGTGACCTAAGCACGATCTCGGCCGGGGTCGGGCTTTGTTAATACCGCTGCTTGTTATTTTAATTTCCAACTGTAAGTTCATTTATTTTTAAATAAAATTATATTCTTTGAACTCTACACAATGGAATGTCTCCCTCTTTCTGCCCCTATGTCTGCGGGACCTATGGAGAGAAGTTAAGAGGGCAGTAAGGACACGTATCCCGAGAAACCACAAGGAAGGGATTTATCTCCTTTTCTTCCTGTGACTGAAAGGCTGTTATCCTCTTGCTTTAAGGTAAGAGGCTGGGGAAAACATTTTTTCGGCATTTTCTTGCATGGAAGAGATCACCACCACCACACAAAGAGTGCACTCTGAGTAGGAGGAACCATTACACAGGAGCTGTAGATTGTATTGTGTATGGGAGTTCTTTTGTTAATGGCAATCCTGATTGCACTGGACACTTTATTCTAGTTTATTAATTTTAAACACTGGACACTTTATTTGCTGTAGGGATATATATTTATTTTGAATACACTGGACATTCATTTACTAATTCAGTCAATATTTGGATTTTTACATTTTAGGTGGTTGTGTTTTTTTCCCACTTGCTTGTTTTGCACATTTTTTTGCTATTTCTTAGCTTTTAATTGGATGAACCCCCCCTTTTTTGCACTTGTTTATAATCTTTGCAACAATTGCAATTTCTGCATTTTGCACATTTATTAGCACATATTTGTTTGCTTACCATTCAGAAATTAATTTAATTGCTAACCCCCCCCCCTTTTTTCGCACTTGTTTATTAATCTTTGCATCAATTGCATCATTTGCATTTTGTACATATATTAGCACTTAGTTATTTGTCTACTATTTAGTAATTAATTTATTTGCATACCCATTTTTTATTTAATTCACGCATCGTGTTGTGCGTTTTCACCACTTATATTTATTCTTACAATTAATTATTTTATATTTTTTTATTATTCACTTCACGTATTTATGTGTTATTTCTTTATTTTGGATTGATTTATATGAATTATCTCATACATATTAATATAGCACGGTCCAATACATTGTTGCTATATATACTGGTACATTGTTATTATTAAGCAGACGCTTCTGTGGAACCGTTCTTTGGAGTTTCCTCCCCCTTAGGATTGGTTTCTGGGCCTGGATGTAAGCGCCACATTTTCCTGAGAAATTTATGACTAATTTTTAATGAGAATTTTAAATGTTTCAAGCACTCATTTTATATAATTTTCTATTTAGTTAACCTATTCCATATAATTTAATCGTAGTGCATTTTAACTGTGATTTTTAGTATTGTTTATTCACTTTGCAAGCGCCACATTTCTTACTTTTTCAAAGATAAAAGAACATTCCAAATCCCCCCCCACCCCCCCAAAAAAAGGAACGCACATTTTCACATTCTGAAATTACCAAGCAAGCTAATAGGAGGGAAAGAACACAAAAAAAGAGGAAATGGAAAGTATGGAGCCAGCCCCTTGCACTACATGCTTTGCTGAATTCATCCCTAAAGATGCCCACTATAAAGAGGTAGGTATATAGTGTGTATTGACCTTGGGAAAGCCAGCAGATAGAGGATTGTTAGCATCTGACAGAGCAGTTGGGGGAGGGGGTTCCTAAGGAGTTTGGCACCCCCCCCCCAAAAAAATGGGGACAAAATGGGGCTTGGCATGAAGTAAAACACACAGCAAACATTAGTGCATATTTTAGGGGGTGTTTGGGGGAAAACAATACTATGCAGCAGACAAAATACATTGCTTAAGTGACTAGGTCATAGGTGTCTATTGGGCCAGAAGAGCATGCTGGGGAGGTAAGTGAAGGGAAAAATGCATGAAGGAGAAAGGGGCACAGCATATTAGAGCATATTGCAATCATGGTAATTAGGGAAGGAGGTAAAAAATACAAGACATTAGCAAACAGAGCATACATAGAAGGGAATAGTAAAGTAGAAATGTTACCTTAATATAGTCCTCCTGCAGGACCTGGATGATGGCAGAACAGGTCTCTGGAATAATGATTCCCAGGGCCTGGGGAGAGATACCTGAAGAGAACTTCAAATCCTGAAGACTTCTCCCTGTCGCCAAGTACCTCAACGTAGCAACAAGCCTCTGCTCCGGAGTGATGGCTTGTCTCATGCAGGTATCCTGCCGGCTGATAAAAGGGGTTAGCAAAGCCAAAAGACGGTGAAAAACGGGGTCCGTCATCCGGAGAAAGTTCCTGAAATCATCAGGATTATTCTCCCGGATCTCACAAAGCAAAGGCATGTGCGAGAACTGGTCACGCTGAAGCAACCAATTCTTGGTCCACATACTCCTCATCACTCTGTTCATGGACGGGTCTTGGCTCAAAGCTAAAAGCCTGACACCAATTCCGCGTACAGCATGAACTCGGCGACGAGTACGTACGGGAAACATCGCTCACAAACGGTCGGCTGGTCAGAACGGACAAACAGAAAGCACCGATAAACAGCAAGGCCTGAAAGAACGAAATGAATACCAGAAACGAGCAGACAATAAGCAGTGAAAATCAAAGCGTCCTATATCAAGATATAGGCCGCAATGACCAACAAATGACCAACAAATGCGATACGCACGACAAGCACAAACTGAAGAGCAGTAACGATCTGAGTGACAACACTGAGAAGCGAGAATCGTAAGTCCCCAAACTTCAACTAACTCGCGATAAACACGGGATCAGCAGAAGGAGCCCAACGGGTGCGGGACGTGGTGCTGAACTTCCCTTTTCTAGTCTCGTGGAAGACGACTTACGTCACGACGTTCTTGCAGACCGGAAATTCCGACAACGTTGTCCGACCGTGTGTACACAACACCAACATC
Source organism: Lithobates sylvaticus (assembly GCA_028564925.1). NCBI lineage: Eukaryota > Metazoa > Chordata > Amphibia > Anura > Ranidae > Lithobates > Lithobates sylvaticus. The sequence goes on along the minus strand of CM053034.1, from coordinate 44,212,939 downwards.
GGACAAAGTACGACGGACATGATCCTATGGACCTGGTCCTCGAATAATCCGAGCGTGTGTATGGGGCTTAACTGTTCGCACAGTTTTCAAATAAAATTTTAATTTCTGAAGAGTATAAAATAAAATAGAAAATAAAGAAATAGAATAGAAAAGAATATAATATAATAGAGTATAATATAATAAAACAGAACAGAATAGAAAATAAAAGAACATAATAAAATAGAATAGAAAATAAAGTAATAGAATAGAATAAAACATAGAATAAATTTAATTGAATGGAATTAGAATTGTTTACTAATTGAATTGGAATCGTTTTCAAATTCGAACAGTTTTCAAATCGAATTTGAATTTCTGGAGAGTATAAAATAGAATAGAAAAGAATAGAATAGAAAATAATAGAATATAATAGAGTAGAATATAATAAAACAGAACAGAATATAAAATAAAAGAATAGAATAGAAAATAAAGGAATAGAATAAAACATAGTGTAGAATACATTAAATCGAATTGAATCGAACAGTTTTCAAATCTAATTCGAATTTCTGAGTATAAAATAGAATCGAAAAGAATATAATATAATAGAGTAGAATATAATAAAACAGAACAGAATAGAAAATAAAAGAACAGAATAAAATAGAATAGAAAATAAAGGAATAGAATAAAACAAAGAATAGAATACATTGAATTGAATTTAATTAGAATTGTTTTCAAATTGAATTGGAATCGTTTTCGAATTAGAACAGTTTTCAAATCGAATTCGAATTTCGAGTATAAAATAGAATAGAAAAAAAAAGGAATAGAATAGAAAATAAAGGAATAGAATAGAATAAAACATAGAATAGAATAAAGGAGAAATAATATAATCATCTTCTGAATTTGAATACAATAGAAATTAATAGAATAGAAAAGAATACAATAAAACAAAGGAATGGAATAGAAAAGAATGAACAATGAATTAGAATTTTCCAAATTTGGTCAAATTAAGTTCAATTCTACCAAATTCTGAAAATTTTAATCGATTTGTATTCAAATAAAGGAAACAAATTCCATAAACAAATTAAACAAATTTAACTAAATGAATTTATGTAAATCCTGAATCGAAACTAAACAAACTTTTTCTTTCTGCTCATGTCTAGTCGGCAGTCCATATCTGTGTGTTGGGTACCAGGGCTCTGTGTGGAATGCCACGTACCCATCACAAGTTTAAAGCCCCATACACACGGTCGGACAATCCGCGGACCAGGTCGGTCGGATCCTGTCCGTCGTACTTTGTCCGATGTTGGTTTTGCGTACACACGGTTGGACAAAGTTGTCGGAAAATCCGATCATTCTGAACGTGGTGACGTTTGTTGCCTACGACGGGACTACGTAGAGGCTAGTAGCCAATAGCTTTGGTCTTGTAATGTGATCTGAGCATGCGTAGCACTTTGTCCGTCGGACAACCGTACACACGATCGGATTTGGTGTGATCGGACCGTGTTGTCGGCAAATCTATCCAGCAGGAGATAGGACTTGGTCCGTCGGACAATCCGACGTACACTGTCCGATGGTGCATACACACGGTCTGATTTTTCAACAACATTGTCCGATCGGACAGAATCCATGAAAAAATCCGACCGTGTGTATGGGGCTTTACTGTTCTTGGGATGCAGGGGAAGTTAAACTTGTTGGCAATACACTGACCATTTATCTCCAGCATATGGTGCGGGGAAACTGCACAATGTTCCTGCATAATATATTTTTCTGTAGGGGGTGAAATTCAGGGTTTTTGTTTTCCTTTTTTTAATTCATACATTGTAATTTTACAGATTTAACAAAACTATTTTTTGTAGGGAAGAAACTAACCTTAGCGCTATCTGTCTTCTTTCCCATAATCCACTATAAGTAGATGAAATTAGGTACTGTACAGTCTTATTATCCAACAGGAGGATAAGCTGCAGAACCTTTATGGTTGCTTTCTCTTCTTTTTTCCTATTATTATTTATTATTGGATACCTGGAGCCGGTGATGAGTAGTCATGTAAGTGTTGTTTTCACTTCGTTTTTTCTTATTATCTTCTGTTACTATATCTGGTTCTTCTCTATAATGGACAGCTCATCTCAATTTCCCTTCGGGCAGGCACAGATGGCCATTAAATAGGCTGCCTGAGTCCCCCCGCATCATGCTGTGCCCCTCAACCCCTCTCTTTAACCTTACAGCAGTGGCCCCGTTGTGTCTACATTCTGAGCGCATTGCAAAGAATCTTAATAAGAGTCTGCCTGTGTTGTATTTAGATCATCTACACTGCATTTGGCAAATCCCAATGCAGATGGCACTCAAACAATCTTTTAACCACTTCGGCCCCCGGAAGATTTGGCTGCTCAATGACCAGGCCATTTTTTACGATACGGCACTGCATCATTCTAACTGACAATTGCGCTGTCGTGCGGTGCTGTACCCAAACAAAACCGACATCCTTTTAGGCTGATATATATTCTTCCACATATTTTTGGTAATAAAAATTGCAATAAGCGTATATTGATTGGTTTGCGCAAAAGTTATTGCGTCTACAAAATAGGGGATAGATTTATGGCATTTTTATTATTATTATTTTTTTTTTACTAGTAATGGGGGCGATCTGTGATTTTTATCAGGACTGCAACATTATGGCGGACACTTTTGACATTTTTGAAACCATTGACAATTATACAGCGATCAGTGCTATAAAAATGCACTGATTACTGTGTGAATGTCACTGGCAGGGAGGGGGTTAACACTAGGGGACGATCAAGGGGTAAGCTGTGTTCCCTAGTGTGTGTTCTAACTGTGGGGAGAGGGGACTAACTATAGGAGGTGACAGATGGTTATTCCTAGCTATTAGGAACTCACGATCTGCCTCTCCTCTCCTCACAGAACAGGGATTTGTGTGTTTACACACACATGTCCCTTTTCTGCCTCTCGTGCCCGCCAGCCACGAGCATCGGTACCCCCGCAGTGCAGCGGTCGCGCGTGCGCCTGCTATCCCGATTGAAGGAGCCGACGTATAGCTACGACGGCTCGCGGGATCGTGTTGACCTGCTGCAGTATAATGACGCGGCTGGTCGGCAAGTGGTTAAAATACAATTCTAGCCTAAAAAACCTGTTGGGTTTTAAATGTTAGCAATGTGAGTATTAGAACCTCTGTAGGGATTTTTTTTGTTTTCTTTATTCTTTTTGGAGAGATTTCCTTACACTGCCTGTCCCAGACATATTACAAGAGTGAAAATAAGTCTTCTCCTTGTCCTTGGAACAGATGTCCTCATTAGAGGATATCCCCTCCTTTATCTACTCCTGTTATGGTGATAATCATAAAATGTCAGATCTTAACCTTGCTGTTTGTCATGGTAATAATAGTCACCAGAACAGATAGTGACAACAAAAATCTCAGTGACACATGGTGCAATGAAAACTGACAGATCTTCAAACTCTTCATCCAAAAGTAGAATAAAAAAATGTTGGCTGGAATTCTGCATTGGGTATCTATTTACATCTGGCCTTACAGGATCAAACAAGTCTGAATTCCACTAACAGGACCCCAGTACGGGTGAGATAGAATTCTTTCTTTGGGCCTAACATCTGTTTTTGTTGAAATCTGAAATCAAGATTGAATTAAAACTCAGTGATCATGTGATTTTGCTTGATTACATTGGGGTACAGTCTAAACCAAAAAACATCTCGTGGTTTCATTTAAATACAGTGCATCTGGAAAGTATTCACATCGCTTCACTTTTTCTACATTTGTTATATTACAGCCTTATTCCAAAATGGATTAAATTCATTATTTTCCTCAAAATTCTACAAACAATTCCCCATAATGACAATGTGAAATAAGTTTGTTTGAAATCATTAAACGTTTATTAAAAATAAAAAACGAAAAAAAAAATCAATAAATCAATAAAAATTAATATTTACAGCTTTTGCCATGACACTCAAAATTGAGCTCAGGTGCATTCTGTTTCCACTGATCATCCTTGAAATGTTTCTACAACTTGATTGGAGCCCACTTGTGTTAAATTCAGTTGATTGGACATGATTTGGAAAGGCACACACCTGTCTATATAAGGTCCCACAGTTAACAGTGCATGTCAGAGCTCAAACCAAGCCATAAAGTCCAATGAATTATCTGTAGACCTCCGAGACAGGATTATATCGAGGCACAGATCTGTGGAAGGGCACAGCAAAACTTCTACAGCATTGAAGGTCCCAATGAGCACAGTGGCCTCCATCATCTCTAAATGGAAGATGTTTGACACCACCAGGACCCGGACTTAGTTATGGAGGTAATCCATTCTGACAGAGCTCCAGCATTTCTCTGTGGAGAGATGAGAACCTTCCAGAAGAACAACCACCTCTGCAGAACTCCACCAATCAGGCCTGTATGGTCGAGTGGCCAGACAGAAGCCACTCCTCAGTAAAAGGCACATGACAGCCCACTTGGAGTTTGCCAAAAGGCACCTGAAGGACTCTCAGTCCATGAGAAACATAATTCTCTGGTCTGATCAAATAAAAATTGAAGGCTTTGGTGTGAATGGCAAGCTTCATGTCTAGAGGAAACCAGGTACTGCTCACCACCTAGCCAATACCATCCCTACAGTGAAGTATGGTGGTAGCAGCATCATGCTGGGGGATGTTTTTCAGCAGCAGGAACTGGGAGACTACTCAGGATCAAGGGAAAGATGAATGCAGCAATGTACAGAGACGTCCTTGAAGAAAACCTGCTCCAGAACGCTCTGTACTTCAGACTGGGACAAAGGTAATTTTCCAACAGGACAACAACCCTAAGCACACAGCCAAGATAACAAAGGCTACAGGACAACTCTGTAAATGTCCTTGAGTGGTCCAGCCAGAGCCCAGACTTGAACCTGATTGAACATCTCTGGAGAGATATAAAAATGGCTGTGCACCGATGTTCCCCATTTAACCTGATGGAGCATTTGTTGTCATTATGGGGTATTGTTTGTAGAATTTTGAGGGAAAGAATTAATTTAATCCATTGTGGAATAAGGCTGTAACATAACAAAATGTGGAAAAAGTGAAGCGCTGTGAATACTTTACAGGTGCACTGTATTCGGCAATCACTAGATCAGAATTAAAGGGTAAAAGGTGAGAAAATGTTGCTAACTGTTACACAGTAATACAGTTTTATTTTTGTGTTACTGTACAGCCTAATATACAAATATTAATTCCCATCTTTGAATCTGGAGCTCTGCCGCCCCCTCTATAATGCATATTGTTTTTTAGGTCTCAGAGACAACCATCTACCTTTATATAAATTAAAAGGTTCTGAAAAATTCCTGTGTTTTTTTTTAGCAGCAATTGAGAAATAGAGATTTTAGTAAAAGTTAATTAGTGATTTTATTATCAAAAAGACTTCATTGTGGTACAGGAGTTTAAAATATAAGCTCTGGTGTACATAAAGCGAAACAACAATGGGTTAGGGAAATGCATTCATCATATTTTTCTTTCTGCAAAACCATTGTATTATACAGTGTTCCCTAACATATTAAACTGAATGACCATTTACTATATGGAAATGCCCCTATGAAACTTAGAGTGTAAATCTTGAGGTAGCTGGAATAAATAATGAATAATATAAATCAGTGTAGAGCAGCAAAAACAATCAGCATGCAAAATATCAAACTGTGAAAAAGACCAAAAACAATAAATAAATGAATATACAAAAGTCTCTGTGAATATTTAGCTGTCGGCTAATTGCCAGCTCCTATCTCTCCACAGTGTTGATGATAACCTTCTCGTTAGTCCTGCCTACTTAAGCCATCCAGTCCAGATGATCTCTGCCTTCGCCTTGGTCACATCTCTAGAGACGCTCTCCTGTTTTCCTGTTAAAGACTTGCTTGGCTGACATTCCTTCTGGCTCCGGATCCTGCTTGCTGTTCTTGTACGCTGTTCTCTGGCTCCCTGACGTTTTGGCTTGTCTGACTATCCATTCCGGTTCTTGAACTCTGGCTATGTTTTGACTACGTTTACTCTGTTTATCTTTTTTTATAATTATTATTAAACAAGTGGGATTTAACTGTACTTCTGTCTCAGTCTGATTCAGGGTTTCTGACAGTGAGACTCCGATGCACGTCACTGAGCTCCACTCCTCCCCTAAACACGCATCACCACGTGATAGGCTTAGAGCACCTGAGTGACGCTATATAGTATACATCACTATGGTAACCAAATAACAAATGAGCAGAACAAACGGAAGTGAAATGCCACTCGCAGATCCATCCATTGTCAGAAATAAGGAGGATATGTGGCCGAGGACACCACAAGTACAATGTCATAAAAACTAAACAGAACATAATGACACTGAAACACAGTGTAATATAGTTATGGTTATTATGCGAGAATAGTAACACTGCTGTTTGTTGCCCATCCATAGATATGAAATGCATATTAAACTTTAATTTGATAATACCTACATGTAAATAAATAATAATACATATACAAAATATAAAACGCATTATATTTTAAAACCCTCTTAAAATGCAGTGAAGATATAAAATTAATTTAATAGTAATAATATTAGATATTATTGCACTAATTTATTACTAATAAAACAATTGAAGTCAAAGTCAACGTTCAAACCTCTAGGGGTTAATACCTTTGTTTTGAAAATCCAGAAAGAGTCTTGTGACTAAGTTTTCTAACAAAATTACCCCTCCTCCAATGTTGTTGTACCTTCTCAATGCCCCAAAATTTCAGACCACTTGGATCCCTATTATGGACCTCTCTAAAATGTCTGGCAACACTATGATTTCTTTTACCTTTTCTAATACTATTCATATATTCTCTAACCTTAGCTTGTATACATCTGGACATACTTCCTATATACTGAAATGAACATGGACATTCCAACATGTATACTACCCCAATAGTAGAACAGGTTATATAATTTTTAATAGGATACACCATATCAGTAGCTGTGTCCCTAAACTTTTTTTCCTTTTATTATTAACTTTAGAAGTTTTACAAGAAATACATTTACCACAACTATAAAAAACAGTCAAAAAAGGAAGACCAGGGGGTAATTTATCTCGCAGTGTGGGGGCTTTTCTGTATACAAATTTCGGTATAGGAGGTAAAACTTTATTTAAAACTTTATCCCTCAATAAAATATTCCAGTGCTTTTTGATAATATTCTCTATCTTTTTACACTGGATATTATAGTCAAAAATCATCCCAAAACCATCTATATGTTTATTTGTAGATACTGATTGAATTTTATTTTCTATCAAAGAACCCCTATCCATTGCCTGTACGGCCAATCTTTCCTTCTTGACTATTTCCCTATCATAACCTTTTTGCACAAACCTCCTTTCAGATATCTCTGATTGTTTCACATAATCATTAAGATTTGTGCAATTTCTACGTAGTCTTATAAACTGCCCCTTTAGGGATATTACACAGCCATGGTTTATAATGACAACTATTCATGGCTATGTAACCATTCCTATCAGTAATTCTTAGTGTACAGTACCCCATTATTATTCATAATTTCTAAAAATACCATATTCTCACGATCATATTTCCACGAAAGTACAATATTCTTATTATTTAGGTTCAATGCATCCATGAAGGAAAGAAGACTACTTTCATCCTCATCGTCATCCCATATCATCTATAAATCTGGTGTAACAAACAAGTTCCTTAGGTCTATCTTTGAAAATCACATCAGCCTCCCTGTGTGCCAAAAATAAATTGGCAACTCTGGGAGCAAAACGGACTCCCAAAGCAACGCCTGTCATTTGTAGGTACCGTATATACTCAAGTATAAGCAGAGTTTTTCAGCACATTTTGGGGTTCTTAGCACTAAGTGTCCCCGAGATACGGGGCCCCAAAGTCGGTTCGGAAAATGTAATTCGCTGCTGCAGAAAAGTGCTTGACATTTTCCGACCCGACTTTGGGGCCCTATATCTCGGGGACACTTGGTGCTAGGAACCCCAAATTTGATATTCAAACCCAGTGGAACTAGCACTACAACATATCCAAAGATGAGGTTCCTAGTTCCGAGATACAGGGCCCCAAAGTCGGTCAACTGTGTCTATCTGCAGCAATGTCATTTCGGGACCCTTCGGGTCCAGAGACCCCAAATTTGGGCTGCAGCTAGGGGGCATTTAGGAACCCTTAACTACCAAGTTTGAAGTTTGGGGGACCTATGGCTGCAAATGGGCACAGTGAGGCATGCAAATGGGCACAGTGAGGCTGAGAATGGGCATTGTTGACCCTCTTTTCCACTTACAGTAGCTGCGCATTTCTCACCCTAGGCTTAAACTCGAGTCAATACGTTTTCCCAGTTGTTTGTGGTAAAATTAGGTGCCTCGGCTTATATTCGGGTCGGCTTATACTCAAGTATATACGGTAATATTGATTACCATACCAAAATTAATTGTGCTGAAGACCAAATTCTAAACATCAACAGGAACTTCTGATGCCTCCTACCAAGATCTGATTTACTTAAAGCCCATTTCACAGATTTAATGGCATCTGTATGTTGTATAATGGTATAAAGTGAACTAACATCTGCAGATACCAAATAATAAGTACTTTTAATGGGAATATTCTGTAAAAATCTGTAATAAATGTTTAGTGTCTTTCGAAAATGCTTCTGTGGAAACAACTAACGGCTGAAGAAAAGTGTCTAAATACTGTCCAATACAAGACTTGAAGGAATCTACCCCATTAACAATGGGCCTTCCAGGAGGATTTTTGTGGTCTTTGTTTATCTTGGGCAGAAAATATATTAAAGGTGTACGGCATCCAGAAGGATTTAAATATTCTGCCTCATGTTTATTCAGAATCTTATTCTTAATGCTTTTCTTAATTAATTCAGACAGTTCCATTCTATACTTAATCACTGGATCACTATTCAAAATCTCATAAGTATTCCTATCAATTAATAATCTACCCATTTCAGTTTTATAATACTCTCTACTCATTACCACAATTCCTCCACCTTTATAAGCTGGCCTGATTATAATATCTTTTTTATTTTCTATAGATAATATTCCCCTTTTGATGTAATCAGGTTTATTCAACTTTTTAATTTTAATTGTCTCAAGGTCATTAACAACCATATTCCCAAAGGCATCTACAAATGTATTATTATATGTAGGTGGGTTAAAGATGGATCTATTCCTAAGAGTATTGTAACGAGATCCCTCAGGATCTGTGCCTACATTAGATGCTTTGGTTAAAAAATGCTTTTTAATATTGAGGGTCCTCATACATTTTATGAATACTTACATAACTTTCAAATTTATTAAGATTTTTAACTGGAGCAAATTTTAAAACCTTATCCAGTACCTTCATCTCATCTGTACTCCACGGGATCCCACTCAGATTATAAATACCTTCTCCTACCAGAATTTTATTTTTTTGGAGCCTCCTCCCAGCTCTCCTCCCCCTCCTCCTCTTTCGCCTTGTCCAAATCTGTTTTCAGTTTATTCCCAATCTCTGTTCATCCTTCCCTGCATCCTCAGTGGTCCTAAAAATTCACTCCTCACTATCAAATCCATCTAAAGGGGCAAATCTGCTCCATGTAGGTGTATCATTAACAGTCCAGTAAATTGACGATTCCTACCCTGATTGAATCTATCTCCCCCTTACCAAAAATTGTTTTGGGGAAAACGTGGACCCCCATAATGATTCTGCGGTGGTCCCCACTGGCTATTGGGTTCCCTCCCATTAAAACTATTCCTATTTTCACATTCTTTATTATAATTAGAATTCCCATTATATTGTCCTTTAAAAAAATGTGGGATAGCTCTCTCAGGAGTGCTATCAGAGGATTTCATAACCTCCTCATCCTCCTCTAGTCTTTTCTGCCATTTAAATAAATAATAAAGGAATGGCTGCCTGGAAGGAGCATCTGTTAAGAATCCTTGTGCTGAAGTTAGTTACAGTATCCTTCTGCAGATGATTGTTAAGGCCCATACACACGATCAGACTTTTTGACAACAAACATGCAAATTAGCTGTTTTGGACCAACATCCGACTGTGTGTACGCTCCATCGGACCAACTTTTTCAGTTTTCATCAGACTTTTGTTGGCTGTGCGAACGGACCAACTTTCTGCCAACAAAAGTCAGATGGAGCAAAGTCCTATCGTGTGTACAGAAAACCATAGGACTTTTGTACAAAGTACAAACACGCATGCTCAGAACCAATGCAAAAGATCAGACAACAATACAGAAGTTGACCAAAGGTGGCGGTAAAGAGCAGAAAAACCATGTGATTTGGTGAAAGTTGACTGAAAAAGTCCTGCTGTGTGTACAAAAATCCACGGGAAAGTTTGTACAAAGTCCTATCGTGTGTATGAGGCTTTACAGAATTGCTGGGTGGAACCTTTTGAGAAGGATTTATCGTCCATAAAGTAACTTGGACCGCTATCAGAGGAAGTGGTGGCTGGGGGGCGGAAAACAGTGCACCCACAGCCACCCCCCCAGTCGGTCGGGTCAACCACACCACCCCCCCGGTCGGTTACAAGCCCGGAACTTACCACATCAGTGAGGAGATCTATAAAAAAGAGTGGACCAAAATCATCCTGAGATGTGTAACCAACTTCAAGAAACGTCCTACCTCTGTGCTTGCCAACAAGGGTTTCTCCACCAATCACTAAGTCATGTTTTGCTTGGGATTAAATACTTATTTTGCTCACTGAACTGCAACTTAATTTATAACATTTGTACCATCTGTTTTTCTGGATTTTTGTTTGATATTCTGTCTCTATCATTTAAAATACACCTATGATAAAAATTACAGACCCTTTATTTCTTTGTAAGTGGGCACACTTACAAAATCTGCAGGGGATCAAATAATTATTTTCCCCACTGTAGATAGAAATACTTTTTCTTAAAGCGAAGTTCCACCCAATAGTGGAACTTCCGCTCATTGTACTCCTCCCCCCTCCGGTGCCACATTTGGCACCTTTCGGGGGGGGGGGGGGAATGGGAAGAGTATACCTGTCTTTTACAGGTATCCTGTCCCCACTTTCGGGAGCCTCAGCCACAGGTATTTGCGTCACCGCTCGGGCTCCCTCCTCCTCCCTCCTCCTTCCCTGGCCGCCGTCCAATAGGAGAGAGGAACTAAGCCTTGCGCATGCACAGTAGGGTTCCCGGCATGAAGCTGTAAGGCTACACTGCCAGGTTCCCTTACTCGCAATGGAGGCGGCAGCACCCGACAGCTGATGGAAACATCAGCTGTGGTGCTGACATTGCTGGACTCCAGGACAGATAAGTGTCCTATTATTAAAAGTCAGCATCTGCAGTATGTACAGCTGCTGGCTTTTAATTTATGCAGCGGTGGGCGGACCTCCACTTTAAAAAAGAAAGGTTGAGGATAGCTTAAAACTTACCTACCACTCAGGAACCATTTGATGTCGTTTGCACTCTTAATAATCACAGAAAAAAACACCTTAACTTTGCCTTCCCCATTGCTTTTCCCTAATGCAGACTGAAAAAAATTATTTTAAATGTTCCTAATTTTGCTAGAACTTTGGCAAAGCAAAATGTCCAATTTTGCTTATCCATACAAGTCACCATGTTGCTGCATGCATCCTCCCAAGTTTTCACTTGTCCGTATGCACAATAGGGGCAGGTAGAAGGCTGGTGGTGAGTTGGCAGTGACAGAGCCTCATAAATGGATGTGGCAGCAGAGGAAATCAAGCTAATGGAGCTCCAGTACCTGTATATGATAGTGGTACTGGGAAAGAGACATCATGCCTTGTTCCCACCATGAACTACAGTAAAGAAGTCTTATGCCGCGTACACGCGGTCGGAATTCTTGTCGGAAAAAGCTCTGATGGTTTTCCCGTCGGAATTCTGACGGAATTTCGCTCAAACTGTCTTGCCTACACACAGTCACACTAAATTCCGATGGTCAATAACAACACGGCATAAAACACGTTCGCCTGCAATATAAAAAGTTTCATGCTTCTGAGCATGCGTCAAATTGTTTCCGAGCATGCGTCGGAATTTTGCGTGTCGGAATTGCATACACACGATCGGAAAATCCGATAGAAAGGTTTTCCGTCGGAAAAATTAAGAACAGGTCTCAATCCAAAGACCGTCGGAAATTCCGACAGAAAAAGACCGATGGGCAACACACATGGTCGGAAATTCAGATGAAAAGCTCCCATCGGACTGTTTCCATCAGAAATTCCGACCGTGTGTACGCGGCATTAGAATTGAGGTCACTGATAATTTGTGTTGCTATGAAAATTTTTCAATCCAGCTGTGATTGCCACTCCTTTTGTTGTCTGCTTGCCTACAACCAAACCTTGATAGTTGTAAAATATATTCATTATGCATTAGTGCAGGGTATAGGAATGCCTAAAAACGTATTGAATACACTTAGATACTTGCTGTTTGTCTAAAATCCTGGTCTTTAAAGAATGAGTAAAAGCACTTTTTCTCATTAGCTCAGAGCATAACTAAATACAACGTAAATTCAGTGGAAGAGATGTAATAAAACCAAACAGCAATGAGTAAGTACTATAATGTGTGCATTGTGCAAAAATTAGAGGCTATAGAAGCAAGAGGCGGCTCATGTAAATAGAATTGAGTAGGTGACTCATCCTGCTGCTTCCATGGAACATCATGATGTCACTAATCCCATGACTGACAGTAGTGCTGTATAATAGCATTAAGAGAAAAGTCACTATATTCCCAGTCATAAAAAACTGTGACGTGAGAAATGCAGTTTAAAGATAACATTGCAGTAAAGGTCAAAAATTTGGGATAGAATGCATACTGGAACTATACCATCCCAGCAATGCTGCAGGCTGGAGATTCCAAAACCAAAACATCACATTTTTCTACTATATGTGCACATCAGGAAAATCAAGTTCTTATCTGCAAACTTGTTCCCAGTCAGTGATTCAGAGAAAGAAGGTCAAAATGACAGTCAGGAGACTTACCCTCTGTATTTGTCTGGATCACTAGGACTGAAGCTGGCCATAGATTGATCAAATTTCGGCCAGTTCAGCAGGGACCGCCTGAGATTCGATCCATCTATGGTCAGGCTGGTCCAACCAGCATGACGGATTTTCAGCATGTAATTATTGCCGTTAGCTATAGCCACTAGCAACAATCATTGTGTTCTCCCAGCAAGAACATGTTACTCCCCAAATATGGGTGTAACATGTAACATGTTCCTAAAGGTGAAATATTCAACTGTCTAAGATTGGATTTCCAAAGATTTCTTTGGAGATATTTCCTTTTACTTCTGGTTGTGTCTACATCACAGGGATTTTAACCATGCCCTACCCATTTCACTAAAAAATTTATTTTTAGGTGTACCTAAAGATAAAAATTACTCACATTAGGAAAAAGGGGTAGATCTTAACTGCTATCTAGCAAACATTATGCTTTTGTCTAGACACTTTTCAAAACATATAATCCAGACGAAAGACCATAAAACTGCTGTTACTTATTTATTTAAAAAAATAAAATAAATTGAATGCCCTTTCTACCATAATAGAAATATAAGAATAAATAATAACAGTTTATTTAAAAAAACTCCTTTTGTTACACTCCTTTTTGGCAGTAAATCTCACACAGGACATACACAACAGAGTCTACCATACTATAGACCAGCCTTTCTCAACCATGGTTCAGTAGAACCTTAGGGAGGAGAAAAGAGAGAGAGAGCAGCGCCGCTCTGAGAGTAGTGGGTAAGGATGAGCCGAACACCCCCCCGTTCGGCTCGCACCAGAACCCGCGAACGGACCTAAAGTCCGTGCGAGCTTTAGAACCCTATTAGTTATAATGGATGCGAACGTTCGAAATTAAAAGTGCTCATTTTAAAGGCTAATATGCATGTTAATGTCATAAAAAGTGTTTGGGGACCTGGGTCCTGCCCCAGGGGACATGTATCAATGCAAAATTTTTTTTTAAAAACGGCCGTTTTTTCAGGAGCAGTGATTTTAATAATGCTTAAATTGAAACAATAAAAGTGTAATATTCCTTTAAATTTCGTACCTGGGGGGTGTCTATAGTATGCCTGTAAAGGGGCGCATGTTTCCCGTGTTTAGAACTGTCTCTGCGCAAAGTGTCATTTTTGAAAGTAAAAAAGCTATTTAAAATCACTCGCGGCTAATGTTAATTCACGGCTCCCGTAACACAGAGAACAGTGATTCATTGAAACTCATTCATAAAAAAAAGTCATTGATAAAAAAAAAAAAAAAATGAAAAAAAAAAAGCGTAGGGGTCCCCCCAAATTCAATAACCAGGCCCTTCAGGTCTGGGATGGATATTAAGGGGGATCCCAGCCAAAAAAAAAAAAAAAAAAAATGGCGTAGGGTCCCCCTCAAAATCCATACCAGACCCTTGAGGTCTGGGATGGATTTTAAGGGGAACCCTAGCCAAAAAAAATGGCGTGGGGTCCCCCTCAAAATCCATACCAGACCCTTATCCGAGCACGCAACCTGGCAGGCCGCAGGAAAAGAGGGGGGGACGAGAGCGGCCCCCCCTCTCGCCTGAACCGTACCAGGCCACATGCCCTCAACATTGGGAGGATGCTTTGGGGGTCTAAGACCCCAAAAGCACCTTGTCCCCATGTTGATTAGGACAAGGGCCTCTTCCCCACAACCCTGGCCGGTGGTTGTGGGGGTCTGCGGGCGGGGGGCTTATCGGAATCTGGAAGCCCCCTTTAACAAGGGGACCCCCAGATCCCGGCCCCCCCCCTGTGTGAAATGGTAAGGGGGTACAAAAGTACCCCTACCATTTCACCAAAAAAGTGGCAAAAATGGTAAAAAGGACAGGAGACAGTCTTTGACAATTCCTTTATTAAAATCTTCTTTCTTCTTTCTTCATCCTTCGGATTCTTCATCTTCTCCTTCCTTCATCTTCTTCCATCTTCTTCTTCCATTTTCTTCTTCCTCCGATCCGCTTCTTCTTGCGCTGGTCTTCTCGTCCTTCTCGTCCGGCATCTTCTTCCGTCGGCGTCGGCGTCGGTGTCGGTGTCTTCTTGGGCCGCTCCGCGCAATGGGAGGCTCCCGCTGTGTGAGGCTCCGCTCCATCTGACAGGTCTTTTAAAACGGAGGGCACCTGGTGACCCCGCCCCCCTCTGACATCATGGGGAAAGCCATCATGGAATTCCCCATGACGTCCCTGTGCGTCAGAGGGGGCGGGGTCACCAGGTGCCCTCCATTATAAAAGACCTGTCAGACGGAGCGGAGCCTCACACAGCGGGAGCCTCCCATTGCGCGGAGCGGCCCAAGAAGAGACAGAGACACCGACGCCGACGCCGACGGAAGAAGATGCCGGACGAGAAGGACGAGAAGACCAGCGCAAGAAGAAGCGGATCGGAGGAAGAAGAAAATGGAAGAAGAAGATGGAAGAAGATGAAGGAAGGAGAAGATGAAGAAACCGAAGGATGAAGAAAGAAGAAAGAAGATTTTAATAAAGGAATTGTCAAAGACTGTCTCCTGTCCTTTTTACCATTTTTGCCACTTTTTTGGTGAAATGGTAGGGGTACTTTTGTACCCCCTTACCATTTCACACAGGGGGGGGGCCGGGATCTGGGGGTCCCCTTGTTAAAGGGGGCTTCCAGATTCCGATAAGCCCCCCGCCCGCAGACCCCCACAACCACCGGCCAGGGTTGTGGGGAAGAGGCCCTTGTCCTAATCAACATGGGGACAAGGTGCTTTTGGGGTCTTAGACCCCCAAAGCATCCTCCCAATGTTGAGGGCATGTGGCCTGGTACGGTTCAGGCGAGAGGGGGGGCCGCTCTCGTCCCCCCCTCTTTTCCTGCGGCCTGCCAGGTTGCGTGCTCGGATAAGGGTCTGGTATGGATTTTGAGGGGGACCCCACGCCATTTTTTTTGGCTAGGGTTCCCCTTAAAATCCATACCAGACCTCAAGGGTCTGGTATGGATTTTGAGGGGGACCCTACGCCATTTTTTTTTTTTTTTTTGGCTGGGATCCCCCTTAATATCCATCCCAGACCTGAAGGGCCTGGTTATTGAATTTTGGGGGACCCCTACGCTTTTTTTTTTGTTTTTTATTAATGAATGACAGCTCTCTGTGTTACAGGAGCCATCAATTCATTAGCCGCGAGTGATTTAAATAGCTTTCTTCCTGCAAAAATGACACTTTTTTGCAGGGAAAGTTCTAAGCACAGGAAACCTGCCCTCCTTCACAGGCTACCTATAGACACCCCCCAGATGTGATACTGCAATGCTGTTCTAACAGCATGCACACACATATCCCCAGAAATAAAGAACATATTGTTGTCAGCAGTCAGCAGCACACTGACACGCTGACACTGTGAGTGAAACATAATATGCGAGGCCGCCGCAGCGGCGGCCTCTTATACCGTGGGGCGTGTATTAAAGCCCCTGAGCTATAATTGGCTACAGGCATCCTGCCTGTAGCCAATTATGGCTCTCCTCGCTGCCGGCGCTGTGATTGGCCAAGCATGCGGGGTCACAGTGCATGCTTGGCCAATCATCAGCCAGCATTGCACTGCGCGGGCCGCAATGCATTGCGGGGCCGCTCGCATCACACGAATTTGATGCGAGCGGTCCCAATAGTTCTGGGCTCGCCGAGCGAGCGAACACCCGGTGCTCGATTCGAACATGGGTTCGAATCGAACACCGGGCTCATCCTTAGTAGTGGGTCTGATTACAGTAGGAACTGTATGTAAAATTATAAGAAGATATTGTACTCACACTTTGTTTAAAAATATCGGGCACGTAGCGGTATCTTTATTTTGTCTGTAGTCCTCGGCCGTCATCCGGTATCATGGCTATGGTGGGAAAACGCACCCCGGTCCCTTGCGTCTCGTGGTTCCGAGGTAAGTGCATCCCAGGATAGGCACATCAGCAGAATTGATGACGTCGGTGGGCGTGGTTAAAAGCGCTCCGAGGAGGAGCATGCGTGCTCCTTCATCACGCAATGTTATGATCCTTTAGAGCAGTGATTCTCAACTAGGGTTCCTCCAGAGGTTGCTAGGGGTTCCTTCAACATTGGGCTATTTCTGCCTCTCAAATAAGTTCCTATCGACACCATTGATCTTTTTAGCTATCTGTAAGAAAGTAATTCTTCCCAATGACCACAAGTGTAAGGACTATTCTTCCCACTGACCATCACACTAATGTATCATCAGTTGTAGATTTCAAATTTTTAGCAGGGGTTCCCCGAGAATGGAGAACTATTTCAAGGGTTCGTCTGTGTTGAAAAGGTTGAGAAAGGCTGCTTTAGAGGTTGCTTGGAGTTCCTTGACTGACCACAAATGTAACCAACCACTAATGTGAAGGACATTCTTCCTTTAACTGTCCAACACTGTAAGTTTCCCTTGTCCCACTGACCATCAAAATACAGGTGAATTTCTCTACTGACCACCAATATTAGAGGACATTTTCCAGTTGCCACCAATCTGAGGGAGGACCTTCTATACTGACCCCTAATCTGAGGTGACATTACAATTTTCACTGTCTGCTTTTCTTTTCTCATGATTATTATAGTTTCATTTTTATTTAATAATTATAAAGAGCATAGGGTGTTAGAAACAATGCATTTTGGGTGTCAAATATGCTAGGTACTCTATAAAATTATCTAATTTGTTTATTAACTATGATATCTCCAACTTACTGATTACACTAATTATGACATAAGCTGTAGATTTAATATCGTCCAAGTAGGGGTTCTTTAAGACCTAAAAAAACATTGTAAAGATTTCCTCTGGGTTGAAATGGTTGAGAAAGACTGCTATAGACAACAAAGTGTTATCTTTCAGAAGCAGTTCATAAATCATGGCCACTTTTTACTGAAGTAAATCATAGTGTAGGATCTTTGACAGAACCCCAACACAGGAATAAATATAAATCCCATATTGTGGCAGTTAGGTTCCCGTCTAGTGATATAGCTAACAAGTGTGGAATATCAATGTTTAAATAACAAGTAGTTCTCCAAACTAGCAGTTTGTATCCACAATATTAAACTAAAACCAATTAACTAAAAAGTCTACTATGCTCCATTCTCTTATTCCAAAAGGCAAATCCCCCAACTTGCAAAAATCACATTGCATATGGGGTGATTCCATGCTATGTAGTACTGTATTTAAACCAAGGGTTAAATATTGTTCACAGCAGTTCAGTCAATCAACCAAGCGGAATGCACATACATCTACAACATTTATATAATTTCGTAATAAACCCAAGATAATATTCATGCGCTTGCAAAAAAAAGAATCTGTAAACCTTAGTGACAAAAAACAAAGTAAAACAAATGCAATACAAACTCAATTAGATCGAACTGACAGCAGCATCTAAATCACCAATCCAAGTAGGATGTGTAACAAGCTCCAACCAAATAATAAAAAGCGTGCTATTCTTGTGGAATCCCCAAAAGGAATCACCACAAGCGATTAAATGAGCTCCTTACCAGCTGCTCTGATCCCACAAGGAGACAATCAAACGCCTTGCTGCATAGCAGCCATATACACCACGATCTTGCATGCAAAGGTTCCACAATCTCCTAAGCCAATATAGACTCCATGGAAGAGGTTAACGTACAGAGGAAAACCCACGTAGTGTAGTATTTCACCAAAATTAAAATGATAAAATCACACTTACAATTTTGAAGGAATTACACAGCATGTGTTAAAACAACGAGCAGGTCCAAGCGGTCTGGCCGACTTGCGAAATAAAGTCATGTGTAAGGCCCCTCCCAACGTGTGCGTTTCTCTGTAACCAGCATAATCTGGGGATATGAGGGTTTGTAACACATGCTGTATAATTTCTTCAAAATTGGAAATGTGATTTTACAATTTTATTAAAATTTTGGTGAAATACTACATTAGGTGGATTTTCCTCTGTACTTTAACTTCCTCCATGGAGTCCATCTTGGCTTAGGAGATCATGGAACCTTTGCATGCAAGATCATGGTGTCAATGGCTGCTATGCAGCAAGGCGTCTGATGGTCTCCTTGTGGGATCAGAGAAGCTGGTAAGGAGCTCATTTAATTACTTGTGGTGATTGCTTTTGGGAGCACTCTTTCTTTGGTGGTGCACGTTATCATCATTCGCTACAATGTAAAGTAGTGAGTGTACAGCTTGTATAACAGTGTCAATTTGCTGTCCCCCCAAAATAACTCAACACACAGCCATTAATATCTAAACCGCTAGCAACAAAAGTGAGTACACCCCTAAGTGAAAATTTCCAAATTGGGCCCAAAGTAGCTGGTGGATGTTAGAGACCTTGCACTCCTCCACCTTCCGTTTGAGGATGCCCAACAGATGCTCAATAGGGTGTAGGTCTGGAGACATGCTTGACCAGTTCATCACCTTTACCCTCAGCTTCTTTAGCAAGGCAGTTGTCATCTTGGAGGTGTGTTTGGGGTCGTTATCTTGTTGGAATACTGCCCTGTGGCCCAGTCTCCAAAGGGAGGGGATCATGCTTTGCTTCAGTATGTCACAGTACATGTTGGAATTCATGGTTCCCTCAATGAACTGTAGCTCCCCAGTGACGGCCGCACTCATGCAGCCCCAGACCATGACACTCCCACCATCATGCTTTACTGTAGGCAAGACACACTTGTCTTTTTACTCCTCACCTGGTTGCCACCACACACGCTTGACACCATCTGAACCAAATACGTTTATCTTGGTCTCATCAGACCACAGGACATGGTTCCAGTAATCCATGTCTTTAGTCTGCTTGTCTTCAGCAAACTGTGGGCTTTCTTGTGCATAATCTTTAGAAGAGGCTTCCTTCTGGGACAGCCATGCAGACCAATTTGGTGCAGTGTGCGGCGTATGGTCTGAGCACTGCCAGGCTGACCCCCCACCCCTTCAACCTCTGCAGCAATGCTGGCAGCACTCATACGTCTATTACCCAAAGACAACCTCTGGATATGACGCTGAGCACGTGCACACAACTTCTTTGGTCGACCATGACGAGGCCTGTTCTGAGTGGAACCCATTCTGTTAAATCACTGTATGTCTGGGCCACCATGCTGCAGCTCTTTTTTAGGGACTTGGCAATCTTCTTATACCTAGGCCATCTTTATGTAGAGCAGAAATTATTTTTTTCAGATCCTCAGAGAGTTCTTTGCCATGAGGTGCCATGTTGAACTTCCAGTGACCAGTCTGAGAGAGTGAGAGCCTATAACACCAAATTTAACACACCTGCTCCCAATTAACACCTGAGACCTTGTAACACTAACGAGTGACATGACAACGGGGAGGGAAAATAGCTAATTGGTGTCAGGTAAGTACTCGCCGAGATGCCGAGAGTAGTTAACCCTTGTGACTAGGCGCACCTCGGCCCCTGGAGGTGGTACAGGGAGTGGATGGCACGAAGAGGCACATGCCATCAGCAGGCAGGATAAGACTTGCATAGTACTCCTTGAAAAGTTTGGCAGATGTGCAGAGACTGGCAAAACAAGAAGTCCGAAGCAGGCCGAGGGTCAAACACAGGAGACAAAGGCAGGCTCGGGTCACCGGCAGAGGGTCAGCACTGGAGATAGCAGGCAGACCCGGGTCACAGACAGAGGGTCAAGCACAGGAGATAGCAGGCAAACCCAGGTCACAGGCAGAGGGTCAAACACTGAAGGCAAGGCAGAACCCGTTAAACTTGTGCCTTGTGCCTTCTGTCTATCATGAGTATCACAACTTTTTTTAACAAAAAGAATGCTGACACTCTTCCCTCTCACAGATCTTACGATTGTCCTATCAAACTTTTACCTAGCGCAGAGATCCCCTTTGGAAGAATCTACCACTCTCTGAACTTGAACTAGAGGAGTTACGAAAATACATTGATGAGAAACTCGACAAGGGATTTATCTGGCCATCTTCATCACCTGCTGGAGCGGAAATATTCTTTGTTGAGAAGAAAGATCACACACTCCGGCCTTGTATTGACTATCAGGACTTAAACAAAGTAACCATTAAAAATCAGTACCCCTTCCCACTCATCTCTGAACTGTTCCAGAGACTATGAGAAGCATGTGTATTGTCCAAGTTAGACTTAATGGGAGCTTATAACTTGATCAGAATCAGAGAGGATGATGAGTGGAAGACGGCCTTTAGGTCTTGTTTTGGGCACTTTGAATACCCGGTGATGCCCTTTGGACTTTGTAATGCACCAGCTACCTTACAGCATTTTGTGAATGATGTGTTTCGAGACTTTCTTGACTTATTTACTATTGTCTATTTAGATGACATTCTCATTTTTTTCTACTTCACTAGAGTTATTAGAGTTTGATTATCGGGTACATGTGAAGAAAGTATTAAGCAGACTGCGAGAACATCATCTATATGCCAAATTGAAGAAATGTGAATTTGAGAAGCTCACCATCCAGTTCTTGGGTCTCATTATCTCCGCAGATGGGATTGCTATGGATCCACAGAAGGTATCTGCAGTACTCGATTGGCCTGCCCCTACTGATAAAAAATCTGTGCAGCGGTTTGTGGGGTTCGCCAATTTTTACAGAAAATTCATCAAGGACTTTTATAGTATCATTCCCCCTATCACACAGTTAACAAGATTATGCACAACTTTCACATGGACCTTGGAAGCTCAAACTGCTTTTGAGAGACTGAAGGGTCTACATCTGCACCCATTCTGAAACATCCGGACCCTGCTTTGCCTTATGTTCTCGAGGTTGACGCCTCTGAGATTGCTGTGGTAGCAATACTGTCTCAACGACAAGGGACAAAATCCCTACTTCACCCTGTCGCTTTTTTCTCCAGGAAGCTAAGTGCCCCAGAAAAGAACTATGATATTGGTGATTGGGAGTTACTTGCCATTAAATCAGCCCTGGAGGAATGGCGTTATCTGCTTGAAGGAGCGGCACATCCTATTCTTGTGTTCACTGATCACAAGAACCTAGAATATTTGAGAGCAGCAAAATGATTGAGACCCTGCCAGGCCAGATGGGCCCTCTTTTTCAAAAGATTCTGCTTCCATATTTCCTATCGGCCTGGATCTAAGAACAGGAAGCCTGATGCTCTTTCTCGTATGTTTCAAGATACTGAGCTGCCCCCTGAACCTTACACCATTTTACCTGCTAAAAACTTTCTGTTATTACAGACTAATCTCATCTCTCAAATCAAGACAGCAGTCCTGGATCATTCTTCATCTCAGGAACTTCACCTTCAGCTGAAGGAGGGTCTCTATTTCCATGGGGAGCAGATCATTGTTCCAAAGCAGTTACGGACAGCAGTCCTTTACATGTACCACGACCATCCCCTGGCAGGACATTTTGGAGTACATAAAACTTCAAATCTAGTTCTTTGCTCTTTCTGATGGCCAGACTTGGTACAAAATTTCAGGGACTATGTTAAATCTTGCACAGCATGTTTACGAAACAAGTCTGATAGAGCTAAAAAATGGGGTCTGTTAGAACCTCTTCCTGTACCTGATAAATTATGGAGCATGATCTCTATGGACTTTATTGTCGAATTACCCCGTCCAAAAAATTTACCACCATTTTTGTAATTGTGGATTGTTTGTCCAAGATGGCCCACTTTGTGCCCCTGAAAGGTACCCCTTCTGCTACAGAAACTGCCTCTTCTTTCATCAGGGAAGTAGTACATCTACACAGTATTTTGTGGGGTACAATTTACTTACAGATTACGGAAGTCCTTATGTGAAGTCTTGGGCATTAAACACTGTTTATCATCAGCCTATCACCCGCAGACTAACAGTCAAAAGGAGAGAACGAACCAGACCCTGTGTCACAAAAACCGTCATGTCAGACAGCTTACTGGTGTGCGCCGGCGCGCGCCGACGCGTGCTGGTGTGCGCGTTCCCGCGGGTGCGGGCTTGCGTGCGCGCGCACGTGCACGCGTCCGGGGGCGCGCGCGCGGTGGTTTGAGTGCACCTGTGCGCGCTGTTGGCGCCAACCAGCCTATTTAATCAGGCAGCACCTGTTGGCCAGTGCTGCCTGATCTTCAGCTTCCCAGAGACCTTGCTCTTGTGTTTGAATCCTGTTATACCTTGTCTGATCCTGTGACCCAGCTTGCCCTTTGGAATTCCTTGACCTCTGCCTGCCTAAAGACCTCTGCCTGCCTGAGGACTCTTCTGCCTGCTCCTTTGTACCTCGCCATCGGAACGCTGCCGAACCCTGCATGTATCTGGATTATCCCACTTTCTGCTGAGAGACTTGTGCCTGCTTTCAATACCGCACCTTCTCCCCAGTGAGCCTTTGCTATCTGCATCTGGGACTCTTAACTATCTCTCCTGCCCAGTGCACCAACATACCTGGACTTTACCACACCCTCTGGATACCCTGCATATCCCTACCAATCTTGCCACCAGTGGAATCACCATCTGTGTATCCTGCATACCTGTACCCCATCTTGCCACCAGTGGACTCTCACCACCAACGCCCGGAAACCCTGCACCAGGCTCTCATACCCTTCCTGACTCTCGTGCCTCCTGTACCCATCTCCAGGGGCCGTGAGTGGGACCCGTACGGGAGACCTCCCTCTGCCCAAGTGGACTCACCGGTCAGGTACGTACCAGCGTGATAGTATCAGGCAGCCATGACCGAGTCCGGGCAGGGGGCCTCCCCCATGGAGGAGATGTGCAGACACCTAGCGGGTCTAACCCAAGCAGTGAAAGGCCTACAGGAAGGCTATTCTCGATTGGAAGAACAGGTCCAAGCCATGTCTGCATCTTCTGTCCCTCAGGTTGCATCTTCTGTTGGGTACCCCCAAGCACCCTCCGTGGTCATGCTGCCACCTGAACCCAAGGTACCCATACCGGAAAAATTCTCTGGGGAACGAAGTAAGTACCGTGCTTTTCGCAATGCCTGTGAACTTTACTTCGCTCTGCAACCACAGACTTTTTCATTGGAAGCTACAAAAGTGGGGTTCATCATCTCCCTTCTGACCGGTGAACCTCAAACCTGGGCCCACTGTCTGTTGGAGCAGAAGTCTGTGTCCTTGGATTCCCTTGATCATTTCTTCACCGCAATGGCTCAGCTGTATGAGGACCCTCAACCCGCTGCCACGGCTGAAACCGCATTACAATCTTTACAGCAAGGTCGCAGAACGGCCGAGGATTATGCCGTTGAATTCAAACGCTGGAGCTCTGATACAGAGTGGAATGATGCGGCACTACGACACCAATTTCGCAGAGGACTGTCGGATTCCCTAAAGGATGAGTTGGCTCGTGTAGGGATCCCTCAGTCCTTAGATGAACTTATTAATCTGTCGGTTCAAATTGACCGCCTCCTCAGGGAAAGACGGGGCGAAAGATCTTCTGGTCCATCTCGCCCCTTCTGGATGCTTCCCAAAGTACCTGGTCCTTCCAACCTAGTCCCCTCGGCTTCATCTACCCCGGTTTCAGGGGCTCCTGAACCAATGCAGATCGGACTACTTCGGCCTTCCTTGACCCCAGAGGAAAAGATGCGCAGACGGGCCCATAATCTATGTTTGTACTGTGGGGAACCTGGACACTATGCAAGAATTGGTTGCGTGCTCACAACCCCAGTATCAACTGGGCTACGGGTGAAGTCCAGTTTCCTTCTAGATATTGCCGTCAGAACTGTCACTGTGGGACACCCGATCAACCGGCTTCACTTCTATGTCTGGATACTACTCCACCAGTCCATCCCTAAACCCTACCGGGACTTTGTAGATGTGTTCAGCAAAAAGGGGGCAGAGACACTTCCGCCACACAGGCCTTATGATTGTCCCATAGAACTTCTACCCGGAACAGAAGTACCCTTCGGAAGAATCTTTCCACTTACTGAACAGGAATTGGGCACTCTAAAAGACTACATAGACGAGAATCTGGCAAAAGGGTTCATTCGTCCTTCCACATCCCCGGCCGGTGCAGGTATCTTTTTCGTCGAAAAAAAGGATCACTCTTTACGCCCCTGCATTGATTACCGCGAATTAAACAAAATCACCATCAAAAACAGATACCCTCTTCCATTGGTGCCAGAACTCTTTCAAAGGCTAGGTACAGCCAAAATCTTCACAAAACTGGATCTTCGTGGGGCTTACAACCTGATCCGCATCCGAAAAGGGGACGAGTGGAAAACGGCCTTCCGTACTCGATTCGGGCACTACGAGTACCTCGTCATGCCATTTGGTTTATGCAATGCCCCAGCAACTTTCCAGCACTTCGTTAATAACATCTTCCACGACTATTTGGATTTGTACGTCATTGTCTATTTGGACGATATTTTATTTTTCTCTCCCTCCTTGGCTGACCACCGCAGGCATGTCCGAAACGTCCTTACCCGTCTAAGACAACATGGACTGTATGCTAAATTTGAAAAATGTAATTTCGAGATCCGGAGTGTACAATTTTTGGGACTAATCATATCGGCAGAAGGAATCAGAATGGATCCCGAAAAAGTATCCGCCATCTTGGATTGGCCAGCACCTATAGACAGAAAGGGAGTGCAACGCTTCATTGGCTTTGCTAATTTCTATAGGAAATTTATTAAAGGATTCTCCTCTATTATTTCACCCATCACTGAACTTACCCGACAAGGAATTCGGTTTCATTGGACCCCCAAAGCACAACTGGCCTTTGAGAAACTTAAAGAACTCTTCACTTCAGCCTCTATTCTTAAACATCCGAACCCAGCCTTGCCCTTTGTTTTAGAAGTCGATGCCTCGGAGATTGCAGTGGGAGCTGTGCTATCTCAGCGACAGGGTGCCAAGGCTCTTCTCTTTCCGGTAGGCTTCTTCTCCCGCAAACTAACCTCTTCGGAACGTAATTACGATGTGGGCGATAGGGAACTTCTCGACATCAAGGTAGCTTTGGAAGAATGGCGCTACCTATTGGAGGGTGCTGCACATCCTGTTCTGGTGTACACCGATCACAAAAACTTGGAGTACCTGAGAACAGCTAAAAGATTAAGACCTCGACAAGCCAGGTGGGCTCTATTCTTCTCACGTTTCCAACTCCACATAACCTATCGGCCTGGCTCTAAGAACATCAAGCCAGATGCTCTTTCTCGGATGTTTCTGGATATCGAGCACGACATTCCCCCCGATACCATTCTACCCGCCGGGAATTTCCTGCTTTTGCAAGAGGATCTCATGTCTCGGATCAAACAAGCCTCCATTGGGATGCCTCCCCTGGATGGAGTTTCAAGTAAGGACGGATTGTTCTGGCATGAAGGCAAGATTGTGGTTCCAGAAAAATTGAGGTTACATGTATTAGAATTATGCCATGACCACAAGCTGGCCGGGCACTTTGGTACCTCAAAAACAATTGACCTACTACTACGTACCTTCTGGTGGCCCCAT
This sequence comes from Lithobates sylvaticus, assembly GCA_028564925.1. Taxonomy (NCBI): domain Eukaryota; kingdom Metazoa; phylum Chordata; class Amphibia; order Anura; family Ranidae; genus Lithobates; species Lithobates sylvaticus. The sequence continues at coordinate 44,186,688 of CM053034.1, read as the reverse complement.
CTGACCAGGGATTGTAGGAAATATGTCGAATCATGCTGTGTCTGTGCCCGAAATAAGACTAGCCGAACAAGAGCCTGGGGTCTATTAAAGCCTTTACCGGTCCCAGAAAGACCGTGGAGTATGGTTTCAATAGACTTTATTGTCGAACTCCCACCATCAGAAGGTTTTTCCTCTATCTTTGTCATAGTGGACAGACTGTCAAAAATGGCACATTTTCTGCCCATGAAGGGCACTCCTTCAGCTCTGGAAACAGCACAAACATTCATTAAAGAAGTGGTAAGGTTACATGGAGTTCCAGCAAATATAGTTTCGGATCGTGGTGTCCAATTCACCTTGAGATTCTGGAAGGCTCTCTGTGGATCTCTGGAAATCGAGTTAGCGTTCTCATCTGCATACCATCCACAGATAAACGGCCAGACTGAGAGAACCAATCAGACGTTGGAACAATATTTACGCTGCTTTTCTACCTTTTCCCAAAACGATTGGGCCTCCTTGCTTCCCATTGCTGAATTCTCATATAATAACTCTCTGCACTCAGCTATTAACCAAACACCGTTCTTCGCCAATTATGGGTAGCATCCATCCTTTCTACCTAGGTCAATCCCGGAATGCTCCATACCCGCAGTTTCGGAGACACTGGACTTCTTCTCCACTAACAACAAGCTACTACAGGAGACCATGACTAAGGCACAGGAGAATTACAAAAGAATCTTTGATGGAAAGAAGCGCGGAGAACTTATCCTGGAACCCGGTGATCAGGTCTGGTTGTCCACTACCAATTTGAAGATGGCCTGCCCTTTCAGGAAATTAGGTCCTAAATTTTTGGGTCCTTTTTCCGTGAAGAGAAAAATTAATAATGTCGCCTATGAATTGGATTTACCTACTTCCCTGAGAATACATCCAGTCTTCCATGTTACTCTTTTGAAACCGGTGACTACAAATCCCTTTGCTGGCCGCAGGGTTGGTCCCCCCAAACCTATCATTGTCAATGACGAAGAGGAATTCGAGGTGGAAGCAATTCTGGATTGTAGAAAACGGCATAACCAGATCCAGTTTCTCATCAAATGGAAGAGGTACGGGCCTGAAGATAATTCATGGGAACCTGAGGACAACCTGCATGCGGGTGAGTTGTTACGAACTTTCAAAAACTCACATGCCTCCAGGTTAGCTCAACTGGGCATCCGGAGGCTGCCCTTAAGGAGGGGGCACTGTCACAAAAAACGTCATGTCAGACAGCTTACTGGTGTGCGCCGGCGCGCGCCGACGCGCGCTGGTGTGCGCGCTCCTGTGCGCGTTCCCGCCGGTGTGGGCTTGCGTGCGCGTGCACGCGTCCGGGGGCCGCGCGCGGTGGTTTGAGTGCACCTGTGCGCGCTGTTGGCGCCAACCAGCCTCCCCAATGAGCCTTTGCTATCTGCATCCGGGACTCTTAACTATCTCTCCTGCCCAGTGCACCAACATACCTGGACTTTACCACACCCTCTGGATACCCTGCATATCCCTACCAATCTTGCCACCAGTGGAATCACCATCTGTGTATCCTGCATACCTGTACCCCATCTTGCCACCAGTGGACTCTCACCACCAACGCCCGGAAACCCTGCACCAGGCTCTCATACCCTTCCTGACTCTCGTGCCTCCTGTACCCATCTCCAGGGGCCGTGAGTGGGACCCGTACGGGAGACCTCCCTCTGCCCAAGTGGACTCACCGGTCAGGTACGTACCAGCGTGATACCCTGGAACAATATTTGCGTTGTTTTTCTTCTTTTGCACAAGATGACTGGGCATCTCTTTTGCCGTTAGCAGAGTTTGCTTATAACAACTCAATACATTCTGCTATCAAACACCTTTCTTTGCAAACTACAGATAACCCGTCCTTCTTGCCTTATGTCCCCCAAGAATCTTCGGCACCAGCAGTACAGGATCGTATGGAGTTCTGGAGGTCCAATAACCAGTTCTTGTAAGAAGCTATTACCAAATCTAAGGCAAATAATAAAAGGTTCTATGATAAGAAGAGGAGGGGTAATCTAGACCTGAAACCTGGGGATAAGGTATGGCTATCTACTGCAAACTTAATGCTGGCTTGCCCCTCAAATAAATTAGGACCAAGGTACATTGGCCCATAACCAGTAAAGAAGAGGATTAATGCTGTAGCCTTCGAGCTAAGCTTGCCGGAGAGTTTCGTCTGGGACACTCCTCCTGATTGGCTGAGGCACAGCAGCGGCGCCATTGGCTCCCCTGGTTGTCAATCAAAGCCAGTTAGCCAATCAGAAGAGAGAGGGGTGGGACCGAATGGCAGCTCTGTGTCTGAATGGGCGCACGGAGCTGCAGCTCAGCTCGGGTGCCCCCCTAGCAAGCTGCTTCCTAGGGGGGGCGCTTGACAGAAGGGAGGGGCTAGGAGCAGTAAAGAGGGACCTTAGAAGAGGAGAATCCAGGCTGGCCTGTGCAAATCCACTGTACAGAGGGGTTAGTGATGTGGAGCAGTCTCTCTCTGTGGGGTGATGTGAAACAGTCTCTCTCTCTCTCTGTGGGGTGATGTGGAGCAGTCTCTCTCTGTGGGGTGATGTGGAGCAGTCTCTCTCTCTCTCTCTGTGGGGTGATGTGGAACAGTCTCTCTCTCTCTGTGGGGTGATGTGGAGCAGTCTCACTCTCTCTGTGGGGTGATGTGGAGCAGTTTCTTTCTGTGGGGTGATGTGGAGCAGTCTCTCTCTCTCTCTGTGGGGTGATGTGGAACAGTCTATCTCTCTCTCTGTGGGGAGATGTGGAGCAGTCTCTCTCTCTCTCTGGGGTGATGTGGAGCAGTATCTCTCTCTGTGGGGAGATGTGGAGCAGTCTCTCTCTCTCTCTGGGGTGATGTGGAGCAGTATCTCTCTCTGTGGGGTGATGTGGAGCAGTCTCTCGCTCTATCTGGGTTGATGTGGAGCAGTCTCTCTCTCTGTGGGGTTATGTGGAGCAGTCTCTCTCTCTCTGGGGTTATGTGAAGCACTCTCTCTGTGGGGACAGAAATTAAGGGGAAATCTCTCCAGTTTGGCATAGCTGACAAAATACTGATGGTTACAATAATCCGCCTATACTATACTGAAAATAAGAAATATGTTTTTGACTTAATATCTACCTTAAATCGTGATGCTAATTGCTAATTGCACATGTTACTTGTTTGTTGCCTAAATACTGAAATGTGCTCTTAAAAATGTAATTTTTTTAACTTTTGGAAATGGCAGTAAAAATTTGTCAGTGCCAGTAAATTTTAGGTGTGGTGTCTGTAAATTTCAATCTGGTAGGTTGGCAACCAGTGTTGGTCATCTTACTTTAAAAAAGTAATTTAGTTAAGTTACAAATTACTTCTCCCAAAAAGTAATTGCGTTAGTAACTCAGTTACTACATTGGAAAAGTAATTAGTTACTCAGCAAAGTAACTGACTTTTTTTTTTAAAATATTCTATACGTGTAACTAAGGGGCGGGTCTAGTATTACTGTAACCAAGGGGCGCATTTATTATTTATATATATCGTGTAACCAAGGGGCTGCTCTATTATTACTCTAACCAAGGGGCAGATCTGTTATAGCGTGTAAGCAAAGGGGGGGGTTCTATTATTATTATATCGTTTAAGGGGCGGGTCTATTATTATTATATAGTGTAAGGGGTGGATTTCTACAGAAGAGGGCGAATGTTAAATTAATGGGCAGAGCTCGATATATAACAATAATAATAAATGCGCCCCTTGGTTACAGTAATACTAGACCCGCCCCTTAGTTACACGATAGACGCCCCTTGCAGAGTAGCACGAGCCTCAGGAGGGTGCGGCATCGCCTCGTACAATTACATGTTAACTGCGCCTGCGCTGTGTAGAGTTCACTCAGAGCTGTTTAGGTTCGGCAATTTTCGGAAGCTCCGTAGTCCTTCGTACTGCGCAAGTGCTGCGCCTGCGCAGTACAGGGGGTCCTTATCCGGCGGGGGAACTTTTTTGGCAGGACACCGGAATTACACTACTGCCATCTAGTGGCGGTAGATGTAATTGGGGTAACTAAGCCAAAGTAATGGGAACTGAGTTACCATGAGGGGAAAAGTAATCAGTTAGATTACTAGTTACCCTCTAAAGTAACTGAGTTACGTAACTCAGTTTATTTTAACTCAGTTACTTACATCACTGTTGGCAACACTGTGGGGTTGTGGACATTTGAAGATTGTTCTGTAAAGTTGGAGTGACTCCTAAATAAGATGTACTCCCAGATATTGTATGAACTGTTAAATTTGTGTTCCTTCCAAAGATGTGGATGGCAGCATAGGTTAAGGAGCAAGTGTAAACCGTGCTTACATCCTTCCCCTTTCCCTAAAACACCCTATTTGTGTTACTTCCTTGTGTTCTTGTCTGTGTGCCTTGTCGTCTATGGCCTCTAGTATTATATTTACTTTGCTTAAAGCGGAGTTCCGCTTAAAAAAATTTAAAGTCAGCTGCTGACTTTTAATAATCGGACACTTACCTGTCCCAGGGTCCAGCGATGCGGGGATCGAAGCCCCGCTCGTCTCCCCCTCCGCTCGGCCATGCCGGCATTGTAACTGTGAAGCCACAGCCGGGCACCCACTGCGCATGCACGAGCCGCGCCGCACGGTGTGATTTGCCACGCAGTCATCTGGGACCTGTGACGTGTCCTAGATGACGGCCTAGAGGGAGGGGGGAGAGCTGATCTCCCTTCCTGCGCCAAGGGAAGTGATGTAAAGAGCCCAGGCGCTGAAGGAGGCAGACTACGAGGGACCCTTCTAGCAGCAGGTATTTAGAGGTGAGTAAAAAAAAAAAATTATTCACCAAATGTTTTTTTTTTTTTTTTATGTACATTAATGAATTATTTTTTTTTTTGGGGTGGAACTCCACTTTAAAGTGCTTTTTAATAGTACTTTTACCTGTGAAGTAGTAGTAACTGTCAAAAACTGAACTATTAGGGGTTGATTTACTAAAGGCAAATAGGCTGTTCATCATGAAATTTTCCCCAGAGCTTAGAGAATATGGTGACATTTTACCAAAGGATACCCACTAATGTTGAAGGATAATAAAAAAGACTGCATTTTTGCCTGCACATCATTGAATAATGAAAATCATCAGAGCTTCACCTCATTCAACAAGCTCAGAGGATAATTCTCTTGCAAAGTCAACATTCTATTTGCCTTTAGTAAATCAATCCCTCTGTGAATGACTCATTCTGTGTCAAATTAGTTCTATGTGTCTCAAGTGCTTTAATATTTTTTTAGTTTCTTTACCCTTGAGCCCGGGTTCACACCTATGCGAATTCGCAGCGGCCTAAAACACTGCGAATTCGCAGGACATTTCAAAATACACTGATTTCAATGAGGCATGTTCACATATCTCCGGTGCATGCGCACTGCGCATTGCAGAAAAACCGCGTGCGTCTTTTGGGCAGTGCGGAGCGGCTCAGGTGCGAATTCAGGCCCATTATCTTCTATGGGCACGCATCTGATTCGCACCTGGCTTGCGTTGTGAACAGAAATTCGCAACTCATTGTACTACTTCTGAGGGGGAAGTCCACGCCAAATAAAAAAAAAAAAAATGTCATGGATTCCCCCTCCAGGAGCATACCAGGCCCTTAGGTCTGGTATGGATTTTAAGGGTAACTCCCTACGCCGAAAAAACGGCATGGGGGTCCCCCCAAAATCCATACCAGACCCTTATCCGAGCACGCAGCCTGGAAGGTCAGGAAAGGGGGTGGGGACGAGCGAGCGACCCCCCCTCCTGAACCTTACCAGGCCGCATGCCCTCAACATGGGGGGTGGGTGCTTTGGGGAAGGGGGCGCCCTGCGGCCCCCCACCCCAAAGCACCTTGTCCCCATGTTGATGAGGACAAGGGCCTCTTCCTGACAACCGTGGCCATTGTTTGTCGGGGTCTGCAGGTGGGGGGGCTTATCGGAATCCGGGAGCCCCCTTTAATAAGGGGGCCCCCAGATCCCGGCCTCCCACCCTATGTGAATGAGTATGGGGTACGATGTACCCCTACCCATTCACCTAAGGTATAAAAGTGTAAATAAAACAAAAACACACAATTTTTCAAAATATTTTATTGCACTGCTCCGGGGGTCTTCTTCCGTCTTGGGTGGTCTTTTTGCCGGACTCCGCTCTCTTCTGCTCTTTTACCTAGCCCTTTCACGAGCGGAGGAGCCCGGCTTTCTTCTTTGTCGTCGCCGCCGTCGTCTGGGGGTCTCGTTCTGCCTTCGGGGGTCTTCCGGGGTCTCTTCTGTTTTTGCCGATGTTGCCGCCTTCTGCGCCGCCGCCTTCTTCTTCTTCTTCTTAAGATGTTGACTTGTCGCTCTCTCTGGCCGGAATGGCAGAGACACGCGGTGTGCTGGGACTTATATAGGGACAAGGGGCAGGGTCACATGCTCATGTCACATGGTGACCCCGCCCACATATGATGTCACAGTCCCGGAGGTTTTTTCGACGTAGGGGGTTACCGTGAAAATCCATACCAGACCTAAGGGCCTGGTATGCTCCTGGAGGGGGAATCCATGCCGTTTTTTTTTGAAAATTTGGCATGGATTTCCCCCTCAGAAGTAGTACAATGAGTTGCGAATTTATGTTAGCAGCTGATTCGCACCTAAAACGCTGACAAACCGCAGAACAGCCGGGCTGAGTCTTAACTATTTGTGCTTTAATTTCTCTTGCAGTAAGTTCCAGCTGGAGGGCCCATGGCTGAAAGCAATTTGTTTCATTACAAATCAAAATTTGGATGACATTTTTGTTATTTGGAGATTCCGATGAATCCGAATCTTCAAATTACAATAGTAATAAATTTCAAGGAATCCAAAATAAATTATAACGAAAACAACAAATTTGTTCTTTTCATTCAGATGAGATGATGAAGGTTTTGCCTTTTGTTAATGTTTGAAGCATCCAAAATAACGTAACAACATAGCTAATATATTTGGATCCATTTAGTTTTTATTTTTCATTAATATTTTTCATTATTATAAGAAATGCACTACATATGAAACATATTGCAATAAATAAAGTAAGGTATAAAAGGGAAATAAGATGATTCCTACTTATTGTGTTTGGATCAAGGTGGATCCATCAGAATCTCGAAACCTATAACATAATGAATGAATCGGAAATTAATTTCATCCCATTCGTTACTTTCAGATGCACTCGACTCCAGTCAATATTGTCCAGTCGGCTTATTACATTTCTCTTTGTGGGTAGGACTAGCAGGGGTGACTTGGAGTGCATAAGTGCAGCGTATAACACGCACCTTCAATTTAAGAGGGAAACACACACACAGTATCTCACAAAAGTGGAGTACACCCCTCACATTTTTGCAAACATTTTATTCTATCTTTTCATGTGACCACACTGAAGAAATGACACTTTGTACAATGTACAAGTAGTGAGTGTACAGCTTGTATAACAGCATAAATTAGCTGTCCCCTCAAAATAACCCAACACACAGCCATTAATGTCTAAACCGCTGGCAACAAAAGTGAGTACACCTCTAAGTGAAAAATGTGCAAATTGGGCCCAAAGTGTCAATATTTTGTGTGGCCACCATTATTTTCCAGCACTACCTTAACCCTCTTGGGCATGGAGTTCACCAGAGTTTCACAGGTTGCCACTGGAGTCCTCTTCCACTCCTCCGTGACAACATCACGGAGCTGGTGGATGTTAGAGACCTTGCGCTCCTCCACCTTCCATTTGACGATGCCCCACAGATGCAAAAATTTTTGAAGCAAAATAATGGTCAGTGCCCATCAATGCAGCCTTATCAGTGCCCATCTGCAGCCTCGCCATTGCCCATCATTGCAGCCTTATCAGTGCCCATCATTGCAGCCTTGCCAATTATTGCAATCTGATCAGTGCCCATCTGCAGCCTTGTCAATCATTGCAGCATGATCAGTGCCCATCTGCAGTCTTGCCCCTCAGTGCGCATCTGCGGCCTTGTTATTGCAGAAATAAACAGAGCCGGATCTCCTGTGTACTCGGCTTGGCTCGCAGTCCCACCCCTTGGCCCGGCTCTTATGATGGACATAACACCGGTCCAATGGCGGGATGTCAATGCTAGTAGGCGGGACTGGGCGTGACTGTGAGCAGAGCCGAGTACACAGAAGATTCGGCTCTGTCTATTTTGGCTGCGCTCGTTCCCTCCTTCCCCTCCGAGGCAGCCGTTCGGCGTATAACACGCACACACAATTTTCCCCTGATTTTAAGGGGGAAAAGGTGCGTGTTATACGCCAATAAATATGGCAATTAATTATTATTATTATACAGGATTTATTAATCTTCTGAAATAATGAACACGTTAAAATGAATATAGCCAGTCTTCCGAAATAACCTTTAAAAATATGAATAGATTTGGAACAACAAATGTATCAAATAAATCTGAATATACAAAACAAATTTTGAAAAAAAATCATTCTAACTTAAAGAATATGGCAAAACCAAATGATTTACTTAATGAATGAATCTGAAACAAAACACATTTTTCCGCCTTGCACATCTCCAGTAGGGATGGGCCAAACACCCCTTGGTTTGGTTTGTGACAGAACTCTCAAACATCGCAAAAGTTCAGACCCAAACAACGAACCCCCATTGAAGTCTATGAACAGGAAAAATCAAAAGTCCCCATTTTGAAGGCTTATATGCAAGTTATTGGCCATAAAAAATGGTATGGGGGCCCAAGTACTGCCCTGGGGGACATGTACCAATGCTAAGAAAACTTTTAAAAAGATAATTTTTAAATGTGCAGTGATTTTATTGATGCTTAAAGTGAAACAATAAAAATTAAAAATTCCCTTAAAATATAGTGGCCGGGGGTCCCCTTAACCTGCCTGTAAAGTTGTGCATCTGTACCATGTATAGAACCTGCTGCAGTAAAACTGACATTTATAAAGAAAACTAAATTACATTTACATAGATTTTTCCTGCAAGCTTTCTTTATTTTGGAAACAACAGCTTGGGGAGCCACTCTGTCTGATGAGGCTACATTTTAGTGCACTCAGAACAAGATTTGAGATTTATTTGGATAAATTGTGGTGTCTCTTTGGCAGACTTTGGATGGAAATAACAAAGTTTTGCACCACAGTGAGCAAGCTTTATGTGAAGAAGACAATTATATAGTACACACTTTGAGTGTTGGTGGTGCCTTCATACAGTAATCCTATAGAGGTAATCTGGATTAAAGCAAGAATTGGCCTTGCTGTAAAAAAATTTAAATTTGATGCCCCTATCAGTTGTGGAAAAATTGGTCTTTGGGTGTTGTTAGTGCCTTCACTCCATAACTGTCTAGAGGTACTCTTGATGAAAGCAAGAATTGGTCTTGCTGTAAAAAATAAAAATTTGATGCACCTGCCAAACAGGTGCGGAAAAAATGGTCCTTGGGCCCATTAAACTAATATCAAAAAATGACTTCAAGATAAAATCAACACCCCCAAAGCTTGGCTGCCTAGACAGTCTTGCAGAGATTCAAGATGCCTAAAACACTTAATCAGGGGCATCTGCCTCAAGGGCTTGATAGCTGCTGCTAATCCAGGACTGATTCATTTTTACAAATGTCAGTCAGTCATCAGAGTCTGTGGACAGATACGCTCTTTTATCTGTCGCAAAACCTCCGGCAGCACTGAATGCCCGTTCAGAAAGCACACTGGATGCAGGGCAGTTGAGCAGCTCAATTGGAAATCTATGGGAAAGCTCTCCATGTCTGTGTTTGTCTCTAGATAATCTTCCACATTTGATGCCTCTGATAGGATGTTGAAGCTAACAGCCCTGGGCACCGAGGACTAAAACATTTTTGAAATGCATCACTGAGGCAGCCCCCTTCTCCACAGCTCCTCCTTTGACCAACAGAAGCCTCCATTACATAAGGCATTACATAAACTCCTCTTTAAGGTGTCCTCAAGATATTTGATCCTCTGCTCCCTCTGCGAGGACAGGATGAGTTCTGAGACTTTCCCCTTGTAATGGTGGTCAAGGAGGGTTGACAACCAATAATGATCCTTATCCTTGATGCCTCGAGTTCTTGGGTTCTTTCTCATGCTTTGAAGAAAAAGGGAGCCCAAGCTCCGCAAATTTGCAGAGGCATGAGAAGCAGAGTCCTTGGGGTCACTGAGGATTACAGTATCTGGAAAATAATTTCTTAAGGTTTGACGTATGTCTTCCTCTGCTTCAATGTCTCCCAAACTGCCATAATCCTCTTCCCTCTCCTCTTGTGTGTTCTGTGGCGTAGCAAGGATGGTGTCTGGATAAAGTGGGCCTTGAGAGGAAAGGAAATCCTCGCGTTCCTCCCGCTGCTCTACCTCAACTGCCCTGTCCATAATGCCACACAGAGTATGCTCCAGCAGGAACACAACAAGGATTGTGTCACTGATGCCTGCATTGGCATGGCTCATAATCCTTGTCACCTCTTTAAATTGTTACAGTACAGTGCCATACTCACACAGGTACTCATTGACAGCCCTCTGCAGCATGTGGAGCCGCTGCAGCATTGCCAAAGTTGAGTTCCACCTGGTGGGCATGTCACAAATCAGGCATTTACGGGCAGGTGGAATTCCCGCTGAATTTCAGCCAACCTAACACTGGCTGTATATGACCGCCTGAAATGACTACAGACTCTTCTGGCCTGCTTCAGAAGATCTTGCAGATCTGGGTTCCTGTTTAAGAAACGCTGCACCACCAAATTCAGGACCTGTGCCAGGCATGGCACATGTGTAAACTTTCCCCGTCGAAGGGTAGACAGAAGTGGCACACCACCATTCCTGGCTCAAGCTTCCGTGGCATGACCCACGTTTGGGCCTGCCCCTGCAGAGTTGAAAATATCTGCTCTGGTGTGGCTCTTGTCCCCTAGACCAGTGATTCTCAACCTCAGTCCTCAAGTAACCCCAACAGGCCATGTTTTCAGGTTTTCCTTTATCTTGCACAGGTGCTTTAAATCAGATTCAATGGCTTGGCATTTTGGACAGCTATTAAGGCCTCATGTGCAATCTTGAGCACTTGCTCGGACATTTCGACCAGTCAGAACTACCCACTCTGCCTCTACAACCATTCAAAAATAAATCAGGAGGTGTGTGTCTTTTCCCCAGTTGTCAGGGGAGTGGGGGTAAGCAGATATCCCCGGGTTGGGGGACAGAGAATTCCAGCTGGTGACTAGGAGACACTGAGCGGTGTCTTACCTCACCAGTGACAGCGGTCTCTTCGTGGCTACAGGATGGCCCTCTCCTCCTCTTGCCCTGCTGAACACGGTTACCATTCCATTTGTCAGCACACAGCACAGACACTTTCCCATCCTGGGCTGTTTTCACCCCGTGCTCCTCTCCATTCAGGAAATGGCTCACAGCTTCTCCCTAGCCAATGAGAATGTGGAACGTGGAAGGCAAAGTGGAAGCCCAGTACTGCAGCGTGGCTGTGGGGCCCTAGAGCAGGTAGGAGCTGGACTTTGTGAAGGATATGATAATATGACAAAGAGGCTGCACGGGCCCCCTGGAACTAGGTGTGGGGGTGCAATTGTGACCCCTGAGACCCCTTATGCTACCATGCTTCCTGTGATAGACAACACAATTTACTGGCCGAGGAAAGGGAGGTTTTGAAATCTTTAGTATCTAACCCCACAATTACGATTAAACCCTCCGATAAAGGGGATACTATCGTTATTATGAACAATGAGCATTATGAGGAGCTATGCAATAGAATTTATGTAACAGGCAACGGTACTGTAAAATCTCTTCAACAAAAATTGACAAATTCCATCAGGAATTCTACAATTTAGTTGATGAGTCATACGCTGCTAATATTTTGTCAAAATCAGAATGGGATTATGTGCGAACTACACTACCTCGCACTCTAACCTTTTATTCTTTGCCCAAACTACACAAGAACATGCATCATCCATCGGGTCAGCCCATCATATCAGGCAATGGCTCGTTGATGGAAAACCTTAGTCAGTTTGTGAATGGTCATTTACGCCCACACGTATTGAATTTACAGAGTTATGTAAAGGATACAGTGCATCTATTACAGATTATTGATGGACTATATGTTCACAAGCCTCAATCCTTGTGGCAATAGATGTAGGGGCCCTATATAGCTCAATGCCACAAGACAAGGGGCTGACATGCATCAGGCATGTCATCTCGCAAAACAGTCTTTTTGAAAAAATAAAAATCTATTTTTGATAGATGCTTTGGATTTTATACTCCATCATAACTATTTCACCTTCAAAGGTGTACACTTCCTCCAGGTACAGGGGGTAGCGATGGGGACATCCTGTGCCCCATCCTATGCCAACCTGTACCTGGGGGAGATGGAACGCATGCTTACTCAATCAGAGCACATGTATTAATTATATGGTATCATTACATTGACTATATTCTTTTTGTGTAGGATGGACCCTCTGACAAACTGCAAAGCTTCCTTCAAGATTTGAATGTTAATATATTAAATGTAACTTTTACCATGGCTTTTGACTACAGCTCTATTACCTTCTTGGATGTAACAATCCATAAGGACAAAGATTGCCTGCTAACTAGTTCCCTCTACCGGAAACCCACAGCCGGGAATTCTATACTGCATGCAAGCAGCTTCCATCCCAAACCTCTAATCTCCTCAATCCTATATAGTCAATACCTACGGGTCAGAAGGAATTGTTCAAATGACAATGTTTTTAAGAATGAGGCAGACTCCTTAAAAGGCTTTTGGCACGAGGGTATTCCATCACATGCCTAAAAAAGCCTTTAAAAGAGCTTTCACAAGAACGAGACATGACCTCATTTACAATCCTATGTCCTCTAAAAACAAGACCAATCCAATACAGATCATTACCAAATTTTCAAATCAACACAAAATTATAAAAAACATTATTAAAAAATATTGGCATGTGTTGAAACTCGATCAAACCATTGGCCCATTTGTATCCGATATTCCCTCCTTCATATTTAAACGGGCTAAATCATTAAAAGATCAATTAGTCACAAGCGAATATCTGGGAAATAGGGGGAAATAGACCCCTGTAAATGGGACATATAGATGTGGGGGCTATTGGCAATTTATGAATATTTAAAAAAATATAAGAATATCTAATGGTGAAAAGTACCAACCTAAGCACTATGCAAATTGTCGAACTCCTGGTGTGGTATACTATACGATTGCTCATGTTTCTATGTAGGGAAGACAAGTTTAGAATTCTGGAAGCGAGCGTACCGACATATTGCAGCTAGGAAATAATGCAAACCAAGCCTTCCCCTTGGTAGCATTTTTAAGCCATCCACAATAGAAATTTTCCAAAAATATTGTTTTTGATTCTAGATCGCATACATCCGGGTATGCGTGCAGGGCCGGATTTCCCACAAGGCCACCGAGGCCAGGCCTCGGGGCGGCAGTGGTGCAGGGGCGGCGCATATAGCAGCAGTTCAGCATCCCGAAGAACTGTTTAACATATATTCCTGCCTGTGCGCTCCGTCTCCGAGCCGAGCCCAGCGATGGGCAGCAGGCATACCTATTCAGCCTGTGATTGGCTGAATAGGTCACATGCGGGCGGCGGACACGATTGGTCACATGTGGAGGCGGGGCTTGACTGTGGGTGATCGCCCGGAGTCCCGCCTCCTTGCCTGTCGTGTGCTCTGCTGTGCTGTGTCTCCCGAAGTCCTCACTGAGGTATCGTTCTCCTCTGTACTCACAGCCCCCTCTGTAAGCCACTCCCCCTCTGTCAGCTACCCCCCCTCTGTCAGCTACCCCCCTCTGTCAGCTACCCCCCCCCTCTGTCAGCTACCCCCCTCTCTGTCAGCTACACCCCCCCTCCCTCTGTCAGCTACACCCCCCCCCCCCCTCTGTCAGCTACACCCCCCATCTCAGTTACCCCCCCCTCTGTCAGTTACCCCCCCCCCCTCTGTCAGTTACCCCCCCCTCTGTCAGTTACCCTCCGTCTGTCAGGCCACCCCCTCTCTTACCATCTTTCTCTCTCACCCCTCCTCCCTCCCCTGTAAGCTACTCCCCCCCCTCTGTCAGCTACCCCCCCCTCTGTCAGCTACACCCCCCCCTCTGTCAGCTACACCCCCCTCTGTCAGCTACACCCCCCCTCCCTCTGTCAGCTACACCCCCCTCCCTCTGTCAGCTACACCCCCCATCTCAGTTACCCCCCCCTCTGTCAGTTACCCCCCCCTCTGTCAGTTACCCCCCCCTCTGTCAGTTACCCCCCCCCTCTGTCAGTTACCCCCCCCTCTGTCAGTTACCCCCCCCCCCTCTGTCAGTTACCCCCCCTCTGTCAGGCCACCCCCCGTCTGTCAGGCCACCCCCTCTCTTACCATCTTTCTCTCTCACCCCTCCTCCCTCTCAGCCCCTTCTCTCTCCCTGTAAGCTACTCCCCCCCCCCCTCTGTCAGCTACCCCCCCTCCCTCTGTCAGCTACACCCCCCTCCCTCTGTCAGCTACACCGCCCCTCCCTCTGTCAGCTACACCCCCCATCCCTCTGTCAGCTACCCCCCCTCTGTCAGTTACCCCCCCCCCCTCTGTCAGTTACCCCCCCCTCTGTCAGTTACCCCCTCTGTCAGCTACTCCCCCCTCTGTCAGGCCACCCCCTCTCTTACCATCTTTTTCTCACCCCTCCTCCCCCTCAGCCCCCTTCTCTCTCCCCTGTCAGCTACTCCCCCCCCCCCCTCTGTCAGCTACTCCCCCCCCCTCTATCAGCTACTCCCCCCCCTCTGTCAGCTACTCCCCCCCCCTCTGTCAGCTACTCCCCCCCTCTGTCAGCTACTACTCCCCCCCCCTCTGTCAGCTACACCACCCCTCCCTCTGTCAGCTACACCCACCCTCCCTCTGTCAGCTACACCCCCCCTCCCTCTGTCAGCTACACCCCCCCTCCCTCTGTCAGCTACACCCCCCTCCCTCTGTCAGCTACACCCCCTCCATCTGTCAGGCCACCCCCTCTCTTACCACCTTTCTCTCTCACCCCTCCTCCCTCTCTCACCCCTCCTCCCTCTCAGCGCCCTTCTCTCTCCCACCCCTCCTCCCTCTCAGCCCCCTTCTCTCTCCCACCCTTACTCCCTCTCAGCCCCCTTCTCTCTCACCCCTCCTCCCTATCAGCCCCCTTCTCTCTCTCACCCCTCCTCCCTCTCAGCCCCCTTCTCTCTCTCCCACCCTCCCTCCCTCTCAGCCCCCTTCTCTCTCTCCCACCCTCCCTCCCTCTCAGCCCCCTTCTCTCTCTCCCACCCTCCCTCCCAGCCCCCTTCTCTCTCTCCCCCACCCTCCCTCCCTCTCCGCCCCCTTCTCTCTCTCCCACCCTCCCTCCCTCTCAGCCCCCTTCTCTCTCCCACCCCTCCTCCCTATCAGCCCCCTTCTCTCTCTCTCCCCTCCTCCCTCTCAGCCCCCTTCTCTCTCCCACCCTCCCTCCCTCTCAGCCCCCCTTCTCTCTCCCACCCTCCCTCCCTCTCAGCCCCCTTCTCTCTCCCACCCCCCTCCCTCTCAGCCCCCTTCTCTCTCCCACCCTCCCTCCCTCAGCCCCCTTCTCTCTCCCCCACCCTCCCTCCCTATGAGCCCCCTTCTCTCTCCCACCCTCCCTCCCTATGAGCCCCCTTCTCTCTCCCACCCTCCCTCCCTATGAGCCCCCTTCTCTCTCCCACCCTCCCTCCCTATGAGCCCCCTTCTCTCTCCCACCCTCCCTCCCTATGAGCCCCCTTCTCTCACTCACCCTCCCTCCCTATGAGCCCCCTTCTCTCTCCCACCCTCCCTCCCTATGAGCCCCCTTCTCTCTCCCACCCTCCCTCCCTATGAGCCCCCTTCTCTCTCCCACCCTCCCTCCCTATGAGCCCCCTTCTCTCTCCCACCCTCCCTCCCTATGAGCCCCCTTCTCTCTCCCACCCTCCCTCCCTATGAGCCCCCTTCTCTCTCCCACCCTCCCTCCCTAGGAGCCCCCTTCTCTCACTCACCCTCCCTCCCTATGAGCCCCCTTCTCTCTCCCACCCTCCCTCCCTATGAGCCCCCTTCTCTCACTCACCTTCCCTCCCTATGAGCCCCCTTCTCTCTCCCACCCCTCCTCCCTATCAGCCCCCTTCTCTCTCTCACCCCTCCTCCTTCTCAGCCCCCTTCTCTCTCTCACCCCTCCTCCCTCTCAGCCACCTTCTCTCTCTCAGCCACCTTCTCTCTACCACCCCACTCCCCCTCACAACCCCAATCCCCTCCATCTTTCTCACCCCCTCTCTCTTCTGCCTCCTCACCCCCTTACCTCCTCCTCTCACCCTTTCTCACCTCCCTCCCCCACCTCTTCTCCCCCCTTAGGGGGCGAGGGCCCCATGATTCCTAACAGCGACCCTGTGAGTGTACAAGTTTGGATGTGTTTTGATTCCTGTGTCCTGCCGACACACTGGGCACAACGATGCAGCACCTGCCTCTACTTTGCCTTCTCTCCAAGCCCCCCCCCCCACAAGGGAAGGGAAGAAGGTAAATAGCACTACAGTAGAGCAGCTTCGCTCCACCCCCAAACTCCGGCTTACACATTTTCTGGCTCAAAACGTCTCTCGGTAAGGCAGTCTAATGCGGGTCTTTAGGGGCAGGGGACACTGATGGGGGGGGGGGGGCGGCATTGAAGGACCCGGCCTTGGGGCGGCAAAGGGAGTAAATCCGGGCCTGTATGCGTGGAGGTGACTGGAATAAGATCCTCCTGCAACACGAGCAGAGATGGATCTTTCACTTAAATGCAACCAAACCTCCTGGCCTGAATGAGTCTATTTCATTCAGGTCATATTTGGAAGGATTCGAATCAGGGGGATAAGAATGGGATCCCAATGATGCAAATCTGATAGCTTAACTGTCTCCCATATCTCGGTACCCCCGTCTCCTGCAACAAAAACTATTGTCTGTCACTATAACATCTTTTGAGTATAAATGATGTAAATCTATTGCATTTATTCTATTAAGAGTATTTTCTTTGATGTAACATATCAATGCGTGATTGATGGAAACTGTATCTATATGGCTCAGAGTTGATGTTTCTCTTCTCTTCTCTCCTTCTTTCCCTTTTCCTTTATCTGATGTTATAGCTCATTTGTCCTCTTTTTCTTGCTTTGTTCTGTAAACATCAGGGTTAATCTCTGCTGCCTGTCATTATATCATCAGCCATTGGGGGTCACCGTCACGGACGTCAGTCACCTGGGCGTCACGTCCCACCACTGTCAGCGGATGATGTCACAACGCTGTTGCCAGCGTTGCTCCCTGTCTCGGCTTTCCCTGCCGAGATGACGCCCTGGGGGGGCGGGCCTGCATGCCGGGGATTCGGAGGGCACTCCCTCTTTCCGATCCTATCCCCACTCTGGTCACAGCTGTAGGAGATACAGCTGATTACAAGGAGATGCCCTTTATAAGACCGACACTTTTTGCTCAGTCTCATGCTGCCTTTTGCACCGTGCAGACTGAGCATTTTTCAATCAAGACCAAAGGTAATAGTCAGACCCTTTTTGTATAATCTTGCAGAGCTCATTTGAGCTGGATACTATTTACTACCCATGGATCTGCATGACCGCACCTTTTATATTTTATATTTTATATTTATATATACATATAATACTATCCTGGCACATAATGTGTGTGGTCCATATTAATTCTTTTATAAATATTTGATGTGACCTGTCTGCAAAGAAAATAGAGGAGCTCTGTGTGATGCCACTAACACACTAGAAGTCCTGTGGGTGCTTCTGCAAAGAAAATAGAGGAGCTCTGTGTAGGATGCACTAACACACTAGAAGTCCTGTGGGTGCTGCGCTGAGAAGAATATAATAGGAGCTCTGTGTGATGCCTACTAAACACACTAGAAGTCCTATGGGTGCTTCTGCAAAGAAAATAGAGGAGCTCTGTGTGATTGCCACTAACACACTAGAAGTCCTGTGGGTGCTTATTGCAAAGAAAATAGTAGGAGCTCTGAGTGATGGCACTAACACACTAGAAGTCCTGTGGGTGCTTCTGCAAAGAGAAATAGAGGAGCTCTGTGTGATGCCACTAACACACTAGAAGTCCTGTGGGTGCCATTCTGCAAAAGAAACATATGAGGAGCTCTGTGTGATGCCACTAACACACTAGAAGTCCTGTGGGTGCTGCTGATAAGAAGAATATATAGGAGCACTGTTTGATGCCACTAACACACTAGAAGTCCTATGGGTGCTTCTGCAAAGAAAATACAGGAGCTCTGTGTGATGCCACTCTAGAAGTCCTGTGGGTGCTTCTGCAAAGAAAAATAGAGGAGCTCTGTGTGATGCCACTAACACACTAGAAGTCAGCTGCAATTATAGGAGCTCTGTGTGATGCCACTAACACACTAGAAGTCCTATGGGGTCTTCTTCATATGTGTGATGCCACTAACACACTAGAACATACAAAGAAAATAGAGGAGCTCTTGGTGATGCCACTACGACACTAGAAGTCCTGTGGGTGCTGCTGAATATATAGGAGCTCTGTGTGATGCCACTAACACACTAGAAGTCCTGTGGGTGCTTCTGCCCGTTATCAACACACTTCAAGTCCCATAGGTGCTTCTGGGAAGAAAAATAAGGTGTGGGACCAGTCTTTTTCATATTTACATATAGAACTCCATTATAAAACTGTGCATGCTTGGTAGTACCAACTTCAAGTCCTATAGGTGCTTCTGGGAAGAAAATATAGCTCTGTGTGGTTAATGGGACTAACACACTTCAAGTCCTATAGGTGCCCTGGAAGAAAATATAGCTCTGAGTGTGTGATGGGACTAACACACTCAAAGTCCTATAGGTTCTTCTGGGAACACAAAATGTGTGGGGTTGGGTGGACACAAAGTGCCCTCTGTGTTTGGTCCTGAATCTGGGCCTGCCGTGCCCTCTTCCCTCACTGGCTTTCTTAAGCTTCGATAATATATGGCAGCAGACTTCCTCCCTCCCTTTAATAGGAAGCAATATTGGCGATATCCAAGAAATATATGGTCAGAATCAAAATTATAATATGTCTATTGTAGAGCTTTCGTAATTATGTTTAATGATGAATGCTTACTGCCTTTTGTTCTCTATTAATTGTAGACAACTAATTATTGAACCACTAGCTTCCCAAAGAAGAGGATTACCGTTACTAAACTTGAAACACGTCAGGCATTCTCTGTCCTGTTCTGCTATTTGACAGAGTCAAGTGGTTGTCTTATATGTTTTTTGATATTACACCTGAGTTATATATGCAGCCAACTTTGACTTTTACCAATGTTATACTCTCATATTTGTAACTTTTCAAATAAAAAATAAATATATTTTCAATATTATCTGATTTTAGTTAACGAGGTCAGGGTCATTAAGGACTCCAGGAGCCCTTATGCTTCCCCGATTGTGGTCGTAAGGAAGAAGAATGGGTCCCTTTGGATGTGCATCGTTTAACAGACCTTGAACCGAAAGACCATCCCAGACCAATACACCACTCCCTGCATAGAAGAGGCCCTGCAATGCCTATTAGTGGCCAATGGTTCAGTGTGTTGGATCTAAAGAGCGGATACTACCAGATTCCCATGCACCCAGAAGATCGAGAGAAGACAGCTTTTATTAGCCCACTGGGGTTTTTCGAGTTTGACCAGCGGCTGATGGAGAACACTGTGGGTGATATAAACTTGGTAGAAGTATTAGTTTACCTAGATGACATCATCATGTTTGGCCGAACGTTGGAAGAGCACAAGGCCCAGTTGGCGAAAGTTTTCCAGCGACTACATGACGAGGGGTTGAAGCTGTCATTAGAGAAATGCCAGTTCTATCAGACATCAGTCACATACCTGGGACATGTGGTGTCTGCGGAGGGGATAGCAACTGACCCTCAGAAGCTAGAGGCAGTCACTTCTTGGCCTTGCCCCACTACCGTCACCGAATTGAGATTATTCTTGAGTTTCTACTCCTATTATAGAAGGTTTGTGAAGAACTTCTCACAGATTGCTCGATTGTTGAACAAGCTATTACAGAAACAGAAGGAAGGGGAGCAGCAGAAAACCCAGAGGGGAGGCCCCAGGAAGCCTTGGGAGTCTATCCAGGAACAATGGATGGTGAAGTGTGAAGGGTCCTTCCAGCGGTTGAAGGAGAATCTGGTTGAAGCACTTGTGCTGGCCTACATTGATCCCTTCAAACCCTATGAACTACATGTGGATGCCAGCAGAGAAAGTATCAGGGGGGTGTTGTACCAAGAGTCAGAGGGGAGACTTCGCCCAGTGGCCTACGGGAAAGAGCGTCAGCGTCTTGATTTCCCACTCCTGGTTGATATTTCAAACTGAATTGAAGCTCCGACAGGGCGGCTAACCACCGCTGTCCAGTGGCGTCCAATTTGGCGGTGGATACTGAATCAGTCTTCACCACAAAGGTTTCCCCATAGAGATAGACACGCAGTTTATCCACTACAGCCCACTTGAGAGCCAAGAACTCCAACTTGTGCACTGAGAAGAACTACCCTGTGCACAAGTTGGAGTTCAGATTCGGCCTGATGGAAAAAATGGGCCCCTCAAGACTTGGTACCATAACCATTTGTTGCCCATTTCAGAGGCAGTACCTCAATGCTCAATGCAAAATGCCGAGGCCTTTTTTTTTGTCCCAGTCCGGGCCTGTATATATATATAAAAACAAGAAAACCGCACTGGACAAAACACAATTAATAAGCAGCAAACCACATGTGATAAACAAAAATACAGTATATAAGAA
This sequence comes from Lithobates sylvaticus, assembly GCA_028564925.1. Taxonomy (NCBI): domain Eukaryota; kingdom Metazoa; phylum Chordata; class Amphibia; order Anura; family Ranidae; genus Lithobates; species Lithobates sylvaticus. The sequence goes on along the minus strand of CM053034.1, from coordinate 44,166,034 downwards.
AAAGGAGGTTGCGCTATGTAGATAGAAAAATTTTAGTGAATGACAAGTACATATGTACCGTGAATTAATACGTGACCATCATTATCATTTATATGAGGTAAATGCCAACAAATATTGTGCAATGAGTGTTGATTATTAATCAATATTGTAGTATAAGAGAACACATATATGGCCAAACACCCAATGAATAGTTGCCAATCATATATATCAAATATTCAAAAAATTTGTTAATATTCACAAAATATATTTTGGTATAAACTGTCCATAAGTGGTCCTATAAGACAGGCATAAAGTGACATCCGTGCAGTAGGTGACTCTTTAAATCAGGTTGTCATCGGTGATTCAGTGACTTTCCTCTGTGATCCCACCACCAAATGAAATGCAGGCTTACCAGCTGTAGAACAAGTAATCGCATGTGGCTACAACCCAGCCAGGGCCTTTTCCTCTACCTCTCTTCTGAGCGTCAAGCCGAAAACCTCTGTGTCCTTGTCAGGGGGTCGCAGCTTTGTATCTCATCAAGACAAGCAGTCCCCCAAGCCAGAAAAGAAAAGGAAGAAGGGGCAAACCATGGGTGGGATCCAACTTGTTTATTTTTTTAAAAAACGCCCAAGGCGTACAGACATTCAGATAAAACAATAGGCAAAAAATTCAAATATTGCGGCCGGCCGGCTCTAGTAACAAACGCCCATGCTTGTCCGAGGCGTAGAACGCGGTGACGTCAGCACGTCGCTCCTCCCTACGCGTTTCGTCAGAGATACGAAGTAATCATGGTGCCCCATGATTACGTCATATCTCTGATATGGCGTTTTTTTTAAAAATAAACAAGTTGGATCCCACCCATGGTTCGCCCCTTCTTCCTTCTCTTTTCCGGCTTGGGGGACTGCTTGTCCTGACGAGATACAAAGCTGCGACCCCCTAACAAGGACACGGAGGTTTTCGGCTTGACGCTCAGAAGAGAGGTAGAGGAAAAGGCCCTGGCTGGGTTGTAGCCACATGCGATTACTTGTTCTACAGCTGGTAAGCCTGCATTTCATTTGGTGGTGGGATCACAGAGGAAAGTCACTGAATCACCGATGACAACCTGATTTAAAGAGTCACCTACTGCACGGATGTCACTTTATGCCTGTCTTATAGGACCACTTATGGACAGTTTATACCAAAATATATTTTGTGAATATTAACAAATTTTTTGAATATTTGATATATATGATTGGCAACTATTCATTGGGTGTTTGGCCATATATGTGTTCTCTTATACTACAATATTGATTAATAATCAACACTCATTGCACAATATTTGTTGGCATTTACCTCATATAAATGATAATGATGGTCACGTATTAATTCACGGTACATATGTACTTGTCATTCACTATAATTTTTTATCTACATAGCGCAACCTCCTTCTTTTTATATACTGTATATATATATATATATATATATATATATATATATATATATATATATATATATATACATATTTGTCGTTGTTATACTTGTCTTGTATTGCAGAAGGGTTCTTCTGCTGAGTTGGCTCTGTTTGCCTAAAATTCAGCAGATCTACTGCTTCCTCATTATAGCAACATTCCCCTTTTTGGTTCAAGCTAAATATTCATAGAACCTAAATACGCTGAGTTGTCTGATTATTACTCCACAGTGAAGCAAGGATGTCTGAACCCAGAGTGTCAGGTGAGTTGGAATGTTCACCAGGTCATGGCCATGCAGATGAGCAGGTAATTCTAAGCAGTCTCATTAGAGGGCCATGCTACATTAATTTGATCAAAAAAGTTGTATATAAAATTCACTTTTGTAACTTTCAATGTTTGCCAGTGCTAAACCTTTCACCCAATTTCTAAATTGTTGCATTTGTAAACTTTTTTGTATAATTCCCCTTTAATAGGGTGTGGCAGGGGTGTGTGTCCTATGACTACATACTTTTGCCTACTAGGTGTCTATCGTTCCCATCTCAGAAGTTGGGAGGTATGTACAAGTGCTGACTATGGGAAGTTACCTTTTATAGTGTGTGGTGGGACTATGAGCACTGAGCTGTGATTGGAGAAAGTAATCATTACTTTGACCAATTAGGGCTCTGAAAGTGATAATTGGTGAAGCTTTGCACCAGTGGTCAGGTACAAGGCTTCATCCAATTAGGGCCCTAGAATGCACTATGAAGCGTGTAGTGCATTTTAAGGGGGTTGGTGGGCGAACATTCTGCCGAGCAAACTGCAAATTCGGTTATTCCGCAAACAGCTGAACAGGTGAAGTTCGGGCTGAACATTTGCTCAGCTCGAACTGCTCACCCATCTCTAATCTCTCGCATAGAGCAGACTTACGGCTATGATCATGGGTGCACTGAAAACGTGTGGATGCACAGATCTTGGATTCCATGGTGAATGCCTGCAGTTAGAGAGCAGTGGATCTGGTTTGTTATCCAGCAGTGAATAATATCAGAGGGAGTGCCTGGGGGCATGAGTAATGTCAAAATGCAGTGTTAAAAAAGAAACACAAGAAACACTGAAAGACTGGATTTGCCAGTATGTCAACCTTTTGAGAGCACCCACTATGACAATAATCCATTATTGACAGTTCATATGAGTCCAGAGCTAACCCATGCTGATACTGTTCAGTAGGGTTGGAATTTGTGTCCTCTCCCAGAGACAACTCCTTTCTGTGTGGTCTAAGTGATATACTGTATATCAGTGGCGGCTGGTGTTTTTTTTGGGGGGGGGCGGCAAACAAACACCCCCCGATGGTTGGTCTGGTACTTACCCCATCTAGGCTGCGGGCAGCAGTCATTGAGCAGTGGGCAGTGGGCATTGGGCAGTGAGCATCGGGCAGCCCTCCTGAGTCCCTTTCCTCCATCATGGCGGCTGTGCTTCTCCTCCCTTCCTTCTAGGCATCCAATATGATCGTCTACCCTTTCAGCCAACCGGGTGATGGGACCCGCTTCCTGATTAGCTTGGATCAGTGTTACAATAATGAATCATAGTTCGCTATTGTAACACATCTGGGTGGGCTGTGAGCACATTCTCTGCGCCCTAAGTCCACCCTATTTTGAAGCCTATTAGAGCCTTTGGCTGTAATCAGTGCTTCAAAAAAAAAAAAAAAACACATCCGCCATTAGAATTCATGCGCCAGGAGTCCTGCAAGGGGCCGGACGCATGGATATGGGGGTGGCGGCATGGATAGGTGGGGGTGGCCCCTTAATAGACGGGCCGCCCCTGCTGTATATATCTAGTTTCTTTTGTCACTGTGGGTTTCTATATATAGGGTATGTGTATGATGTTCTGTTTAAGGTTTATGTATCTTATTGTTTCATATTTGGATGTGGAAATATTTTTTTCTGGTAATTTTCAATTTTCTCTTGTATCAGGACACAGGCTTCCTTGCTCCAATCTGTGGGTGACTTAGGGAATGGGAATACTGGGAAGATAAAACAGTCAAAAGAAGGGTATTTACATTTTATACAGTTTTTAGAATTAGATAAAGACTTCATAAATGTCGAAAGGCATTGTGACAGCCCCAACTGTGACAGGGGCTTTTGGAGGGGACTAGGGGCTTGCCTCCTACCCACTGATTATGGCCCATGGAGGAGACTGCAGATTTTATCTGCTTCTCATGGTCAGAGCATGAAAAAGAGCTCAGTTCAGCCTCTAATCCCATTAAGAGAACAGATCATTCTCTAATGATGGACAACAACGTGATGAACGCTGAGAGCGAGGCTTGGATTAATTCTCTGACTGAGGACAATAAAGATTACCTTCAGGAGGAAAGGTGTGATATTAATCTTGTACAGATTAATTGTCAGAGGGAATGAGGTGGTCCTCCTGCAGACTGAGTTGGAGACGCTCCTTCACTTGGCACAAACATATATATCAACAATCTCCCTCAAGAAATCTATGAAGATAAATAAATTCCACTTCCTCAGACTGCTGGATCATTGTATACGTTTTTTCTCAGTCTATTGTAGACTGTTGCCGGACAGTCTGGGATCCCTGATTAATCAATGCATTGTCTAGGTGTGAATTCCCATTGTTAATTGAGTCACCTATTGTTTCTGTCTGTTGGCTAATTTGGCTAACTCTTGGAGGTTCCTACATGATGGGATTAGCCTTTTGTCAACTCTACCTCGGTATCTAACCATTGTGTGATGTTTTGGGTAATATTTGGTTGTATTGTTCATGTGTGACTGACCTAATTTTGAAGTGTATAAAAACCTGTATTTCTGTTCAAAGAGTCATTCTTTGGTTTTATCTCAACATCTGGTCTGTGTACAATGCTTGGGGAAAAGGACTGGTATTAGCTCTCGGTCTGCTGGAAGGGTTTGGAGAGCAGGTGACACTGTTTGGCGGAAGCACCCAGGCTGGGTGCCAGGCATTCCGTTACAGGCATTATCCGTGTAGAGCACATTTTTTATTGCACCAGTTTGCAGTGTTTTTATCTGAATGGAATAAAGTTTGAGATTTTATGTGACATCGGAGGTGCTGTTCATCCTTTTCTTCCACAATTGACAGGTTTACCTATTAGATTAAGTAATAGTATTTTGGTAGGTGGGAGGGATGGTGAAAATTAGTTTACATTTACTATAGACTAGATCAGTGGTGGTCAACTTTCTTGATACAGGGGGCCTCAAGTGCAGTCTCTGCCAAAGGGTCACACATACAATTTGGTGAATATTAATTATCAGAGACAACAGACACACAACAGGATGTAGTTAAAGACTGTGGGCATGATACAAGAGATGGTAAGAGACTGTGGTAATAACATAGGAATTGGTCAGAGATTGCAGACATGATACAAGGAAGCGTGGCTGATGAAGGAAGCATGGCTTGCTTCCGAAACACGTTCTCATTGGCTCTCACGGCAGATGGACTGACAGCTCCTCTCTATGGTACACTCCCGCTGAAAGTACATACTTTGGACAGATATCCGAACACCGGACAGACCATCTCGGCAATACAGGGCAGTTCAATTCTGGCTCCCTCTGGATGGATCTCAGGCTGATCTCACTCCCTCTATACAGCTTGCCTTTTTCCTATAACGGATAAAGACAATAGCTCCCGGTTCACACTTGGACTTCCCATCCACTGCGAACTGTCATCATCCCCCACCACACCCGCTTGAGTGCCATTGCTGTTTATATTGTTTTTTTTATCCTCTAATAAACTGTGCTAAACGATGCCTGCTTCATGCTTTTTTTCCCCTTCCCTCTTGCATTTTAGATTGTGGATTCCCAGCCCACTTCTAAAGGCAGCCTTGGAAGCATCTATGGTGTTAGCCAGTCTTTTTTCTATTGACATTTATTCCTTTACCCCCGGGAATAAGACTTTTTTTTTGTTTTTTTGGCTGTTTATTTTAATCAGTTGATTAATTATATCCTATAACCATGGGATTGCCACAGAGATAGTGCTGTAGTATGTTGTGTTTTGTGTTTCTACCACCATATTACATGAGGCTGCTAGAAATCAGTACTATAACAGGGCAATAGGGAAACGCAGATTAGTGTCTGCAGGGGCCTCAAGGGCTCCACAAGTGCCGCACGTTGGACACCAGGGGAATAGACAGTAGGCTTAGACAGTTAATAAAGTAATTGTAATCTAGCCTTTACATTAGTGATCGTCTCGCTCTACTATTATTCGTGGTATGTTTGATTGCGCTCAGCCGTGCATTGTTCAGTGCCTTGTCATGATTTTATACTGTATATTGTATCTATATTAGAACTCTGTTAGCAATATTATCTGACATCACGCCAACACAGTGAACCAGTTCTATTCTGACTTTACTAAGTATATATTAATATTGAGTCATTCTTTCAGAGGTCTTAATCCTTTTGACTCTCTGTTTTTTTGTGCTGCCCGTTTTCCTGTGCACATTTTGTTTCCACTTTAGTCTGATTAGATATGGGAGGAGTTTCTGGGGGTTGTCTATCCCCTAATTGTTTTTATTTCACTATAAATATTTTCAGTCTGAGTATGGTCACCAGCTATGATTAATCATCTATTCTGATGTGAAACGCGTTAGTCTGTCTGTACCTTTCATCACCATGATGTAAGAGATTTTGGATCTTCTACATTGTTTTGCCACGAATAAAAGGTGTTATTCGGAGTGCGGCTGTTTTCTTCAAATTTCTATCCCAGTAAGGGTAGTTATGGTATATTTAGGCTTGGATGAAATCTCTGCTATAGGTGTGTCATCCTGATCCAATTCCTCAGAATGAGAGGGACCATTGTCAACTACCACCTCCCACTCAAATAACGTGTCTGGTGGGGAAGTCAATGGGTCATGACTGAGAGCTCCACGATCTATGGCCATGAAATCTGACATTGTGGCAACCAATGTAGTACTGCCAGGTATGGCACATGCATGCTTACATTGGACCATGGTGGACCAACGTAACTATGCAAAAAAAGCCATGCCTAAATTTTAGTTTTAAGAATTTGAAAATGTTTACACAATAAATTGTGTGAATATTTACTTCAATTATACAATCCATTTACAGATGAAATAAATAAACAGGCATGAACTTTTCACAAAACTGGATAATTAACGTGGTATTAAAGAGGAAGTAAAGCCTCCTCCAAAAAAACAAAAAAAAACGCAACCTGCAAGGCAAAGGCATAGGCAAAGGCAAAGGCATAATGAGCTAGTATGCATAGCATACTAGCTCATTATGAATAACTTACCTGAGAACGAAGCCCCCAAAGCGACCCTCATCCACGACCTTCTCCGCCGCCATCAAGCCGGGAGTGACTTCCGGGTCTCGCGGCTCCAGCGCTGTCATTCGCTGGATCGGCGATGAAGTCACTCCCGTGCATGCGCACAAAAGCGGCATATCGCCGTGATCTCGGCATGCACAGTGCATGCGCCATAGACAGCAATGCCTCTTTTTTTTCGAAATATACATGGTTTAGGAGATATTTATTGGACCTACAGGTAAGCCTTAATCTAGGCTTACCTGTAGGCCAAAGTGGTTTGTAAAAAAATGTTATATATTGCAGCTTACTGATCCTTAGATGTGTTGGCTGTATTCGTTTTTTCTTTTTTAGGCCTTTTAACCCACTGTTTTTACTTGGTGATCTGGCCAGTAACATACACTATATTACCAAAAGTATTGGGACACCTGCATTTACAGGCACATGAACTTTAATGGCATCCCAATCTTAGTCCGTAGGGATCAATATTAGGTTGGCCCACCCTTTGCAGCTATAACAGCTTAAACCCTTCTGGGAAGGCTGTCCACAAGGTTTAGTAGTGTATCTATGGGAATGTTTGACCATTCTTTCAGAAATGCATTTGTGAGGTCCGGCACTGATGCGGACAAGAAGGCCTGGCTCGCAGTCTACGCTCTAATTCATCCCAAAGGTGTTCTATTGGGTTGAGGTCAGGCCAGTCAAGTTCCTTCAGCCCCAAATCGCTCATCCGTGTCTTTATAGACCTTGCTTTGTGCACTGGTCCAAATCATTTGGTGGAGGGAGGATTATGGTGTGGGGTTGTTTTTCAAGGGTTGGGCTTGGCCCCTTAGTTCCAGTGAAGGGAACCCTTAATGCGTCAGCATACCAAGACATTTTGGACAATTTCATGCTTCAAACTTTGTGGGAACAGTTTGGGGATGGCCCCTTCCTGTTCCAACATGACTGCGCACCAGTGCACAAAGCAAGGTCCATAAAGACATGGATGAGCGAGTTTGGGGTGGAGGATCTTGACTGGCCTGCACAGACTCCTGACCTCAACCCAATAGAACACCTTTCGGATGAATTACAGTGGAGATTGCGAGCAAGGCCTTCTTGTCCACATCAGTGCCTGACCTCACAAATGTGCTTCTGGAAGAATGGTCAAACATTCCCATAGACACACTCCTAAACACAGCCTTACCAGAATAGTTAAAGCTGTTATAGCTGCAAAGGGGGGCCAACTCAATTTTGACAACAGGATTGTCAGTCTGGGGGGAAAGTAGTGTTAGATGTACAAGCAGATTTAGATACACTAACATATTAAAGCCAAACTCCAGCTTTAAGCCATTACACAGGACCAGAGCTCCCACAAGGCAAACTAGGCAGCCGCCTAGGGCGCACTGCCGCCTACGGGCGCAACCAGAGCCGCTGGGTACCATCCAGAGGATCATATCCCCCCTGGCAGATGGTGGCTGGTGCAGTATGGGAGGCGGCTCCATCTGGCTGGCTGCATAGTCGCTCGGCGTGGAGAAGGTGCAGGCAGATTCCCCCCACCCCCTTCTCCGGAGCCAGGGGCGACCATGTCGGTGTCCAGCAGCCGTGGGTATCAGCTCTCTGTGCACAGAGACAGCCGGGATGGATCCACCCAGGTCCGGACTGGCCATAAGACACTCACTGGGCCTAGGCAGCCGGCTCACTTGTCCTGGAGAAGCAAAGAGCCCAAAGCAAAGCTGCTACACCAGCCCGCCCTGCTACCCCAGTCTCTCCGCGGCTGGCCATCAGAGCCCGGGGGTGGAACCGAATGATCAGCTGATCTGATGGGGGAAGAGCTGGAGAAGGTTTCCCATGCATGAGCTGTGAGTCGCAGCCTGTAGGAGACCCCATCTCCTGAGCCTGGGACTGCTGCCCGCTGCCTGACATGTGCCAGTGACCCAAGGTAAGAACTTGCCAGGTGGTGAGGATGAAGAATTCCAGACCTTATCACTGGTGTGTGAACCCCTCCACCTGACTCCATCCCTCCACCTGGCTCCATCCATCCACCTGGCTCCATCCCTCCAACTGCTCCATCCCTCCACCTGGCTCCATCCCTCCACCTGGCTCCATCCATCCACCTGGCTCCATCCCTCCAACTGCTCCATCCTTCCCCTGGCTCCACTCCCCTCCTGGATGCACCCCCCTCCTGTCCACTAGCTCCATTCCTCTACCTGACTCCATCCCTCCACTTGGCTTCATCTCTCCACTTGGCTCCATTGCTCCACCTGCTCAATCCCTCCACCTGGCTCCACATCCCCTCCTGGTTGCACCCCCTCCTGTCCACCCAACTCCATCCATCCACCTGGCTCCATCCCTCCACTTGGCTCCATCCCTCCACTTGGTTCGATTGCTCCACCTGCTCAATCCCTCCACCTGGCTCCACATCCCCCTCCTGGTTGCACCCCCCTCCTGTCCACCCAACTCCATCCATCCACCTGGCTGCATCCATCCACCTGGCTCCATCCCTCCACTTGGCTCCATCCGTCAACCTGGCTCCATCCCTCCACCTGGCTCCATCCCTTCTGGTGCTAAAATTATTGAATTCATTTTGTTTTGTTTTTTGTGGGGAGCACAAGTAGCTGGTCTCGCCTAGGGCGCAAAATAGTCTGGCACCGGCCCTGCCATTACAGCAACCTGTTTGTTCCTTTTAGGATGAAGGTTTTACATATATAAAAAAATGCTTATCAATTTAAGCACCCCTGTCAGTGTTAAATGTCTCAGTCCCCTAACTGCAACCTCTGCAACCAGAGCTTGCTCTGTTGAAAAATAACAGACTTGCTGGCCAGATCACCAGGTCAAACTAAAAGAAAGAGAGCATAAAGAAGAAAACGAATGCACACAACTAAGAATTGGTTAACTGCAATATAATAAATGTTTGCTTTCAGGTTTAATATCGCTTTAAAGTGAATCTCCACATTAATTGACGTGAATCTCCTCATTGATTTTATACTGTAAATTCCCGAATCTTGTTTTTAAAATGTTTTTTTTTTATTGGTTTCATAATATGCAGTACTCTAAAGTTCACAGCAAACAGTAGAGTTAAGCAGGAATAAAAAAAAAAATGCAGTTTTATTGTCCTTTTAATGTGCAAAGTTTACATAGTACTTAGGTTACATCAGAGAGCCTAGAATGAGAGCTGGTGCTTTCCTGGTTTATGGGTCACTGGGGTGTAGCTACAAGTGATGAGTGAGACCACGGGCCCCGGAACTTATCAAATGACTCCTAGAGGTGTAAGTAAGTTGATATAAAGGCAGTGCTGCAGTAATCAGACACTTCCACTCAAATAATGATGAATGATGAGGTCTCTATCATGTAATGAGAATAGATTTTTTGGTGTAGAAGTAAAGTATTCATAATAGTTTCTATGTGTAAGAAGAGAATTGGAGATCACCCACTATTCACGGTAGGCATATCTTCAGGCATGGGGGAAAACCAAAAGAAAATGTAAATAGGGTGACTTTTGACTTAAATTATTGTATAAGTTGACAAATCCACATAAAGTAGAAATCTGTCTCCGTTCCACATCCCTGGAAACAATGAGCATAAGGTCAGAGTTTTAAGTTATAACATTTTAGAGAGGTGTGGTAGATTTGATGATACACATTTAGTTGTAGAATTTTGTCCTTTGTGGAAATAACAGAGGTTAAAGAACCTTTTTTTTCTTCATTTTGGAGTAAGGGAGGGTTAGATCCCCTGTTGGTTTATTTTTTGCCATCCGTGCCCCATTGGGGAGAGGTAAAAAGTTTTATTGATTCAAAAATCTGGAATATAAACATATCATATGGAAAAATAGCCAGAACAATTAATCAGAACCTTTACCAATAGAATGATTAAAACTTAAAGTGGATGTAAACCCAAAATTTTTTTTTAATTTTTTTTTGATGTCATAATGTAGATTTCCTTTCATTTGAGCCCAGTCTTGCCACACAGATTTACTCGAGGCCTGAGCAATCCTCTTTTATTGTTCACTTAGAGAAATCTTGACAAAGTCTTGAAAACTTTGCCAAAAACGCCCCCTTGCTGTGAGTGACAGGTGATTTACATATCATGCACTAGCCTGAGACAGGCACATCCTGTGTAAACAGTTCACAATTCACATCCCCCTCCCCTCCCCTCCAGCTCTCCCAGCTTTACTGTGTTTTGACTGGATGTTTCTCATCATGGGATGCAGTGAACAGTCAGCAGACTATAGACAGACAAGTGATTTAGGGGACATGTATGTAGTCAGAGCTGGGCAGAGTAGAACATCCAGTGATCTGATGATAACCTGTCTCAGGCTAGTGCATGAGATATGTAAATCATCTGTCACTCACAGCAAGGGGGCGTTTTTGACAAAGTTTTCAAGACTTTGTCAAGATTTCTCTAACTGAACAATAAAAGAGGATTGCTCAGGCCTCGAGTAAATCTGTGTGGCAAGACTGGGCTCAAATGAAAGGAAATCTTATTATCTACATTATGACATTAAAAAAAAAAAAAAAAAAAATGTTTGGGTTTACATCCACTTTAATGACAACGTTGTCATGATTAATCACTTCCCACCGGGCCACTACATATGTACAGCCGGGCGAGCGCTCTCACTTTCTAAGTTGAAAGGAACATCCCTCAGAAGGAGGCGGATAGCGCGCGCACGTGCCCAAGCAGGGGCGCGATCCCGATGCGCTTGTGTCACCCGGAGGGCTCTGTGATTGTCCCTCCTGATCACATGAGGACCGTGTCCAATCACAGCCATCATGTGATGTAAACAGAGAGCCGGTTGCTAGGCGATCGGCTCTCCTTTCCTCACTCAGAAGTTGTCGGTGAGGAGAGGAGAGAGAGCGGATCGCTGCAGCCGGCTGGTGATCAGTGAGAATGAGCTGTTTTTAAAGCTTTTAACACACTGATCACCAGTGTAAAACACACATGTAAAACATGTACACAATGTAAAACACACATGTTCCCAAAATCCAAATGAATTAAGATCAAATCTGTCATTGAAGGCTTATGGTGTCTGTCGAAATGTTCCCAAAACACATGTTTCCACATAGTAAAATCACCTGTCCCCCACAGATTTAACAGTAAAATCACATGTCCCAATGATTATCTGCACACACATGTCCGTGATCACCTGCGCACATCTGTACATGATCATCTGCGTACATATGTCCGTGATCACACAAACCAATTATTATACACTTAACAGGATTTTTTTTTACCAAAGACATGTGGCAGAATACATTTTGGCTTAAATTTATGACAAAATTCGATTTTATTGGATTTCTTTTAAAATAGAAATATTGTTTGTTTTTCCAAATTTCTGCTCTTTTTTCGCTTATATCGCAAAAAATAAAAAAAACAGAGTCCTAAATAAATACCGCCAAAAGAAAGCTCTCTTTGTGCAAACAAAATGATAAAAATGTAATTTGGGTACAGCGTAGCATGACCGCGCAATTGTCATTGAAATTGTGAGAGCGCTGAAAGCTGAAAATTGGTCTGGGAAGGAAGGGGGTGAAAGTGCCCAGTATTGATGTGGTTAACAAACAGCCCAGATTCATAGCACACTTAGTCACTCCACATACACACGGGGATGGCTGATAGTTCAAATCCTAAGATGAGGCATCCAGTAGCACCAAATCGCAAGAAATATTTTGTACAAGGATCCCTCGAATTCTATGATACACAGCGGTGTGTCAAACATTGGAAGCGGGTATATCCGAGGAAACAGCCACTATGATATTTAGCTACATTGGAAGAGTTGATATATGCTATCCAGAGATAATTGCATGTGCGATTGCGGGTGAATATAGAGTCTAGATGTTAGAAAAAAAAAAAAGATTCAGCATGGGGAGATATATGGGGTGAGCTGGAAGTGCCTATTGTAGATAAAGTTACAACAGTTGATTACCGTAAGAACTTATAAATGCGATACAGAAATGAAACACTGTAGTAGCAGGACTTCAGCATCCCTTATCATTATCTCACCCACTATGCCGCATGTCTCCGTGAACCGTTCATAACGGTGAGGTGTAACAACCATTCGAATCGCATGTGCGATATAGAGTCCAGATGTTAAAAACAAATAGATTCACCTTGGGGAGATATATGGGGTAAGCTGGAAGTGTCTCTTGTAGATAAAGTTGCAACAGTTGATTACCATAAGAACTTATAAATGCGGTGAGGTGTAACAACCATTCGAATCCCCATGTTTTCAGGTAACCTTACTCTGGATATTTTTAAGCAGTTAAATGAATCATCAGCCAATGTTGGATTGCTGACAGTTCTTCAAAGTTGGTGCTGGATAGTGTTTTCCGTGATGCCAGATTTACTCCATATTTAGGCAGAGTGATGCGGGAGATGGAACTGCATGTGGGTGGCCGGATGGCCGAGCTGTATAGCACCGTAGTGTTAATGCATTTCACCTGAGCTTCTTCAGAACAATGCAATAGACTCATTCACAGGCTTATAACAGGGGGACTCCTCCCCTTCCAGGTTTTTTAACTTAACGAGCCACTGGATTACAACAATGGTGTAATAATTTAAAAATTTTATTTAATACAAAGGTGTCATTATTCTCCTTGTTTGCATTAATGGTGCCGAGAACAATCCGGTTTTCCCTAACTAGGGGGTAATTCATCCAATTAAGTTATTTTCTCAAAGTATGGTAATATTCATTGTTAAAAAATAAAAAAATAAAAAATTTGAAAATAGAGGAGACAAAACACCACCTAACTTGGCTCACATGTAGATTAGTTACTCGGGTGTAGTATTGGATGTAGTGCAACAAAATCGCACCCTTTTCCCAATTGAATAATTGGTATATTTCTGCCACATATCCCAGTCGGCATGATTAGGGTTCAAGGAATACCTGTAGACTTAGTCCAGTATTTAACCCTTTTGGGATCATAGTCCGTAAACGGAAGGTCCATTCCTTTTCCTTCCGCAGAAGGACTGTATCATAATCTCCCCTGTGATTTGGCAAAAATAGAGCAAAAACTTTGTCATTAAGTTTTAATCATTCTATTGCTGAAGGTTCTGATTAATTTCTCTGGCTATTTTTCCATATGATATGTTTATATTTCAGATTTTTGTATCAATAAAACTTTGTACCTATTCTGCAGTGTGTGTTCCATTTGAAGCCTCTTACTAAACCTCCCTGGTTTAATTTTCTCTGTATGCATTCTATTAAGGCTTTAGGAACCCCAGTTATAAATAAACGGGTAATGTACTTAATATATTATTTTTATTTAAACTCTCAGCGTTGAATTTCCACTTTCCATATCTGTCATTGTCAGTACCAGGGAAGCAGGCAAAGTGTAGTCCAGGAACAGACTGAGGTCAGTACCAGGGAAGCAGGCAAAGTGTAGTCCAGGAACAAACTGAGGTCAGTACCAGGGAAGCAGGCAAAGTGTAGTCCAGGAACAGACTGAGGTCAGTACCAGGGAAGCAGGCAGAGTATAGTCAGAGGCAAGCTGAGATCAGTTTTCAAAATCCACAGGGAAAGGTCAGAAGCAAGCTGGGTTAGCAACAGGAGATCAGTCAGCAGGAGCGCAAGAACAAAGGTCACGGGGAAGCGATCAGCACACACAAGACCTCCTTTAAAGAGGCAGCTGATGAGCTGCCAAAGAATGAGCATTAGCTGAAGTCTTCTCTTTTCAATGGGGTGGATATAGGCAAGTCAATAGTACCTAAGTATTGTTCTAGCTTAGCATTAAAGTAGATTACAGTATAAGTGTACAAAGTGGTACATAAGGTCATGAAAGCATCTGGTACCTTTTGTGTGAGTTTTAGTCCATTGGGTGTAATCAATTTAGAGATAGAGGTGAGAGTGTATTTAAGTTAAGTAAAGTAAGCTAGTAAGCAAGTAAGCCTTGTACTGGTGGGTATGTAAATTTTTTTCCCTTAGCTTTAGTAAGAAGGAATAATTTATGCTATTTTTCTTATCCAACAAATCTCTATATTTGAATGTAGTGGGGTAGAAGTAAAAAGGGCTTCATCTTGTACCATAGCTGTTTCAGAAGTGGCTGTGTGTGGGTTTGTCTAATGCCCTGTACACACGATCGGTTTTCCCGTCGGAATAAACTCTGAAGGTTTTTCCGACGGAATTCCGACAGAATTCCGCTCAAGCTGTCTTGCATACACGCGGTCACACCAAATTCCGATCGTCAAGAACGCGGTGATGTACAACACGTATACGTATAAAAAAGGAAGTTCAATAGCCACTGCGTCACCCTTTGGGCTCCTTCTGCTAATCTCGTGTTTATCTCGTGTTAGTAGAAGTTTGGTGAGAGATGATTTGCGCTTTTCAGACTCGTGCTTTTCAGATCGTTTTACTGCTGTTCAGTTTGTGATAATTTTTCAATAATCCAAAAAAAGGAGATCTTGATGAAATAAAAAAAAAAAAAATTTCTGTAAAAAATAACTCTAAACATTATTATGGAGATCTGGCTTAAAAAAAATAAAAGGAAGTTCAATAGCCACTGCGCCACCCTTTGGGCTCCTTCTGCTAATCTCGTGTTTATCTTGTGTTAGTAGAAGTTTGGTGAGAGATGATTCACGCTTTTCAGACTCGTGCTTTTCAGATCGTTTTACTGCTGTTCAGTTTGTGATCATTTTTCAATAATCCAAAAAAAAGGAGATCTTGATGAAATAAAAAAAAAAAAAGATAACTATAAAAAATAATTCTAAACATTATTATGGAGATCTGGCTTAAAAAAAAAATAAAAGATTATTCATGAGATCACAAGAAATAATAAAGAAATAAGTTGGTCAGAACTCTGTGTGAATATCAAGCAGCAAAACAACTTCATTATTCTAGCATTATAAAGCGCAAAAGAATGCGCTACATTAAAAGATCACAGAATTTGCAGCGTGAGGAATGTGCTATCACCATTACGAACTCTAGACCGAGCACTTCCGTTTCGTACTTGCTTCAGAGCATGCGTGTTTTTTGGTGAGTTGGAACAGCATACAGACGAGCGTTTTTGCCAATAGGAATTTTTTCCGTCGGAGAAATATAGAACACGTTCTTTATCCAAGTCCGTCTGAATTTTCAACGGAAAAAGTCCGGAAATTCTGACCGTGTGTATGCAGCATAAGTGTATCTATCATGGTTATAAAGAAGCTGTGAGAGAGTGTGTCATAGGTGTCTGAATGGCATGAATACGATTTCCTATTTAGATGACTCCATCTCCAAAAGATGAGGTTTACACATCCGTTTCCACAAGTCAAGGGTCTGGTCTCCACAATTCCATCAAGCAGCCTAACTAAATATGAAGTACAGCAAAAAACAAAATATCCAGTACCAAAACTGGACCATCTGCAATTTCCAATGTGGACAAGGATATTCGATTTATGAGAGTCTGTTCAGTTTGAGAGGGCTGATGTCACTGTAACTGCAACGTGTTTCTTGAGCGTGTGCACTGCGAATGACATGGCAGCTATGCTCCTTTGTCAAGCTAGCTAGTGGGACTAAAGAGCTGCAATATAAGGAGTGATCGAGGAGTGGGGAAAGGGGAGGGGCCAGTATATCTAAACAAGCATAACATACTGAGGCGATATGTTGCTCAATCGCTGGCACTGTATAATAAAGGTTGAATATCATAAGGTGATGGCAATAGTAACCGGACATCGAATGAAGGGGAAATTACTGCCTAAGGAAGAGCAGCAATTATATTTTTTTACACAATGAGCAGTAAATGAAAGGAGAGGGGAAAGTATAATATACATACAGTACACAAAAAAACAACTTACGCATATAACAGAATTATTATGACTACATGTAAATATTAATACAGAGCATAACAAATGATTAATTTACACCAAAAATTGATCAAAGATAATTGAAAACAAAATGTATTAAAAAATATTATTAAAAAACAGTACATTAGTAGGAAATAGGAATATAAAATTAAATAGACATTAGTATAAACGAATCAATTAAACAAATGATGAATCAACTGATCAATCTAAAATGAAAAATGTATAATTAATTGTTGGATAGGGGAAAGGTGGGGGGGGGGGGGGGTATATTAGGTGGCAAGAGGGAGAGTAAATAAACAATGGTGTCAAAATAGTGGTATGTGTGAAAAACATATACATACATATAGTATCTAACAAAAGTGAGTACACCCCTCACATTTTTGTAAATATTTTATTATATCTTTTCTACAATGTAAAGTAGTGAGTGTACAGCTTGTATAACAGTGTCAATTTTCTATCACCTCAAAATAACTCAACACACAGCCATTAATGTCTAAACCGCTGGCAACAAAAGTGAGTACACCCCTAAGTGAAATGTCCAAATTGGGCCCAAAGTGTCAATATTTTGTGTGGCCACCATTATTTTCCAGCACTGCCTTAACCCTCTTGGGCATGGAGCTCACCAGAGCTTCACAGGTGGCCACTGGAGTCCTCTTCCACTCCTCCATGATGACATCACAGAGCCGGTGGAAGCTAGAGACCTTGCGCTCCTCCACCTTCCGTTCGAGGATGCCCCACAGATGCTCAATAGGGATTAGGTCTGGAGACATTCTTGGCCAGTCCATCACCTTTACCCCCAGCTTCTTTAGCAAGGCAGTGGTTTTCTTGGAGGTGTGTTTGGGGTTGTTATCATGTTGGATTACTGCCCTGTGGCCCAGTCTCCGAAGGGAGGGGGTCATGCTCTGCTTCAGTATGTCACAGTACATGTTGCAATTCAAGGTTCCCTCAATGAACTGTAGATCCCCAGTGCTGGCAACACTCATGCAGCCCCAGACCATGACACTCCCACCACCATGCTTGACTGTAGGCAAGACACACTTGTCTTTGTACTCCTCACCTGGTTGCCGCCATACACGCTTAACCACATCTGAACCAAATACGTTTATCTTGGTCTCATCAGACCACAGGCATGGTTCCAGTAATCCATGTCTTTAGTCTGCTTGTCTTCAGCAAACTGTTTGTGGGCTTTCTTGAGCATCATCATTAGAAGAGGCTTCCTTCTGGGATGACAGCCATGCAGACAAATTTGATGCAGTGTGCGGCGTATGATCTGAGCACTGACAGGCTGACCCCCCACCCTTTCAGCCTCTGCAGTAATGCTGGCAGCACTCATATGTCTATTTCCCAAAGACAACCTCTGGATATAATGCTGAGCATGTGCATTCAACTTCTTTGGTCGACCATGGCGAGGCCTGTTCTGACTGGAACCTGTCCTGTTAAACCGCAGTATAGTCTTGACCACTGTGCTGCAGCTCAGTTTCAGGGTCTTGGCAATCTTCTTATAGCCTAGGTCATCTTTATGTAGAGCATCAATTATTTTTTTCAGATCCTCAGAGAGTTCTTTGCCATGAGGTGCCATGTTGCACTTCCAGTGACCAGCATGAAAGAGTGAGAACGATAACACCAAATTTAACACACCTGCTCCCCATTCACACCAGAGACCTTGCAACACTAATGAGTCACATGACACCAGGGGAGGGAAAATGGCTAATTGGGCCCAATTTGGACATTTTCACTTAGGGGTGTACTCACTTTTGTTGCCAGTGGTTTAGACATTAATGGCTGTGTGTTGAGTTATTTTGAGGGGACAGCAAATTGACACTGTTATACAAGCTGTACACTCACTACTTTACATTGTAGCAAAGTGTCATTTCTTCACTGTTGTCGCATGAAAAGGTAAAAATATTTACAAAAATGTGCGGGTGTACTCACTTTTGTGAGATACTGCATATATATATATATATATATATATATATATATATATATATATATATATATACACACACACACACACACATGAAGGGCATATGCTTATATCTGACAAGTCGATAATTGCAAAAAAAATATAGGAAAAAAAAGGGGGGGGGGGGAGGGATTTTTTTTGTAGAGATTAGACATGACATGGAGTATTAAAAGTGAAATAGGGATGAATTATAGATTGTGATGTAATTCTAAAGAAAAACACACTTTCACTTTTGCAGAAAAAACTTTTTACCACCTGAAAATGGCTGTCATTGCGTAGGAGACACGATCTCCAGCAAAGTGACCGCCCAAGTCTGTTTTTACTAACCCAGAAAATGGCCGCTATGATGGCGGAGACATTATCTCCAACAGAACGGCCACCAATACACTTCCTGTCTCCGTATATAAATTGAAGCATATGTTAGCAAATCCGGCTACCCTGATGAAGTCACGTGTCGTGATGTAACTCGTAGGGCATGGCCAGATACATAGAGTGGACCGGAAGTGACTTAGGAGGCGTCTGTAATGCCGTGTTTGCACTTTACAAGCTCTTTTAAACCGTTTTTAAGATAAGTATACATTTGGCTTTGGAATAAATTTGTATTGTTTATACGTTGGGAGGCCATTTTTTTGTTCTCATATAATATTCGGAACCTTGAGATGACCGTGTAATTGGGACCCCCGAAGGGAAAGTTTGGCACCATCATATGGAGTTGTGAGCCTGGTCTAACACCATCCAGAATCAGAACCTTCAACACGCCTGGAAATTGGATATTTGAAGCTGTAAGCCGGTCTTCACAATAGGAGATCAATAAGGCTGATTATACTTCTTACTGAGGTAAGAGCCGTGGGAGCATTGAGCTATTGTGAAGCCACAGTGATTGTGTACAGAAGAATTTGTTTATATCTCTTAGAAGAATCGCTTCACCACACCTGATATTTTGGACTTTGATCACCGATTCTATTGTCATACGTGTTTAACTGTTTTAGCACATTATGGATTAATTATTTACACTATTCATGATTTAGGAAGTTGCGCTGATCACTTCTACTTATATTTACTCTTGTGCACTGTGTACACTTTAGGTCCAGCAGCAGCTTTTCACCCTTTTATTTTATTTTTTATTTATTATTATTTTATTTATTCACTTGGTAGTGCGAGGGACCACACCTTTCACCCCTTCATTCATTGTCCGGTTATTATTGCCCTCATCTTATGATATTCAACCTTTATTATACTGTGCCAGCGACTGAGCAACATATCGCCTCAATATGTTACGGTTGTTTTGATATACCGGCCCCTCCCCTCTCCTTTCCTTTCCCCACCCCTCATTCACTCCTTATATTGCAGCTCTTTAGTTCCACTAGCTAGCTTAAAAAAAGGAGTGTGGCTGCCATGTCATTCGCAGTGCACATGCTCAAGAAACGCATCGCCATTCCAGTGACATCATCCACCTGCGCCTGCTTCCAACTGTGCTCCAAGCCTTGCTTTGAAGTGTCTTCACCACGGCCAGCCTCTCTAACGAACATCAGTTACTCAGCGAGCTCATCGATTCTCCTCCTGCCCGACTGGACTGTCAGCAGATGTCACCTTCCCCTGTTGGGATCTTTTTACATGCCTGAATTTAACTTCAAAAATGTGAATTGCTTGTATTAAATTTACATTAAAAATGTGTTATACATCTGCACCAGGATGCGCATCTCTCCTTGTCTTTCCAGTGTTTTGGAACACAGTTCTCTGTTCCTATGTAACGGCAGCCCTGTGTGTTGGATTTCCCATCATCTCCCCTTATGGTGATTGGACTATTAACACTGTTTATGACCATGGACTATTGTCATTATTTCTACTTTTTGACCCCGATTATTGTACTGAACTAATGTTCATGCCACATTACACTATGGGATTGGTTGTTCCAGTTCTCTGCACCTTCACTTGTATTACTAATAGTTTGTGATATGCTTCTTAAAAATATATCACATATAGGACTTTTTGCTCCCTGAAAGTAAAAAGTGAAAATAAATAAAAAAATTTAAGATAAAAAAATAAAGTTACTTGATGGACTTTGAATGCTTATGCTCACAGTCTCAACCTCCATCACATTCCATTTCTTTAGTCTATACTGTGCTTCTGAGTGGCACAATGCCGTTTTCATTTTGTTTCCAGAAGCAATAGGAGTTGGACTGCAATAGACAATTATCCAATGAAAATTGGGTTAAAGAATTTATTTGAAGTACCTATATAGCTCCATTAATTTACATACACATATACCGTATTTATCGGCGTATAACACGCACCCCAAGTTTAGGAGGGCATTTTAAAGGAAAAAAAGTTTTAGGAGAGAAGTTTAGGGAATTTGCAGCCTTGCCCAGTGTCATTGCAGCTTGCCCAGCGTCATTGCAGCCTTGCCCAGCGTCATTGCAGCCTTGCCCAGCGTCATTGCAGCTTGCCCAGCGTCATTGCAGCCTTGCCCAGCGTCATTTGCAGCCTTGCCCAGCGTCATTTGCAGCCTTGCCCAGTGTCATTGTAGCTTGCCCAGTGTCATTGCAGCTTGCCCAGCGTCATTGCAGCCTTGCCCAGCATCATTTGCAGCCTTGCCCAGCATCATTTGCAGCCTTGCCCAGTGTCATTGTAGCTTGCCCAATTTCTTTGGAACTTGCCAGCGTCATTTGAAGTCCGGTCCCAGTTTAAATTTCCCGTCGCCGAGACTCTCTGTCGCGTGCGCCACCGAAAAAGACCGAAGAGCGGCCGAAAAAGACAGAAGCGCCCTCGGAAAAGGCCGAGCCGACTGTCCAGCTCCGCTCGCGGTCCCGCCTCCCTGCTGTTTTTCGGAGCGAGCGCAGGGAGGCGGGACTACGAGCAGAGCCGAACAGTCTGCTCGGTCTATTCCGGCGCCACTTCGGGTTTTTCCGGCCGCGACTCGGTCTTTTTCGGCAGTGCTCGCTATTTTTCGGCGGCGCTTGCCATTTTTGTCATTTTAGTCATTTTTTTGGGGGGTATCGGCGTATAACACGCACCCACGACTTTCCCCCGATTTTAAGGGGGAAAAAAGTGCGTGTTATAGGCCGATAAATACGGTATATATATATATATATATATATATATATATATATATATTACATTCACATCAGTCCCTGCCCTCAAAGAGCTTACAATCTAAGGTCCCTATCTCACATTCATACATACACATACCAGGGCCAATTTAGACATGAACCAATTAACCTATCAGCATATCTATGGGGTGTTGGAGGAAACCAGAGTACCCACAGGAAACCCATGCAGGCACAGGGGGAACATTTTCTGAAAATTTTAAGAAGAGAGGGGTGCCCTCCTACAAACTCCATAAATCACAATACATATGTATTAAAGTCCATAAACATCCCAATAGAGTGCTTCTGTAAATCAAATGCCCAAAAAGTAATTAAAGTGCCTTGCAAAAGTATTCACCCCCCTTGGCTTTTTACCTATTTTGTTACATTACAGCCTTTGGTTCAATGTTTTTTTTCTGAATTATATGTGATGGATCAGAACACAATAGTCTAAGTTGGTGAAGTAAAATTAGAAAAATAAATACATAAAACTATTTTTCAGAAATAAAAAAATGATAAATGGCATGTGCGTATGTATTCACCCCCTTTGTAATGAAGCCCATAAAAATCTCTGGTGCAACCAATTACCTTCAGAAGTCACATAATTAGTGAAATGATGTCAACCTGTATGCAATCTAAGTGTCACATGATCTGTCATTACATATACACACCTTTTTGAAAGGCCCCAGAGGCTGCAACACCTAAGCAAGTGGCACCACTAACCAAATACTGCCATGAAGACCAAGGAACTCTCCAAACAAGTAAGGGACAATGTTGTTGAGAAGTACAAGTCAGGGTAAGGTTATAAAAGAATATCCAAATCTTTGACGATCCCTAGGAGCACCATTAAATCTATCATAACCAAATGGAAAGAACATGGCACAACAGCAAACCTGCCAAGAGATGGCCGCACACCAAAACTCACAGACCTGGCAAGGAGGGCATTAATCAGAGAGGCAGCACAGAGACCTAAGGTAACCCTGGAGGAGCTTCAGAGTTCCACAGCAGAGACTGGAGTATCTGTACATAGGACGACAATAAGCCGTATGCTCCATATAATTTGGCTTTAGGGCAAAGTGACCAGAAGAAAGCCATTACTTTCAACAGAAAACAAAAATGGCACGTTTTGAGTTTGCGAAAAGGCATGTGGGAGACTCCCAAAATGTATGGAGGAAGGTGCTCTGGTCTGATGAGACCAAAATTGAACTTTTTGGCCATCAAAGAAAAAGCTTTGTCTGGCGCTATGTCAGTTTAAAAAAACATTGAACTAAAGGCTGTAATGTAAAAAAATAGGTAAAAAGCCAAGGGGGTGAATACTTTTGCAAGGCACTGTCGCACTGTCCCCGTAGGGCTTGCTGTGTGTTGACTTCTTTGACCTCCCTCTGATTACCTGCAGACAGTTGCTAGGGGTTTTTCACATATCCCCCCTTACTCCCGTTTGCTTGTTACTCAGTAAACAGTCCGGGGTATTTGTTTTTTTTTAATATTTATTGTGGAACTTGGATGGGAGAAGGGAATAGTGGGATACCTCAACTTAACTATTCACAGTAGATAAGGACAACTCTCACTTGGCCTCACCAGAATACTTGTGGAAGCAGATACACCGCTTTAGTCATACTGCCACATGTATGGAAGAATTAAGTCTTCTTGCTCTCTCTAGCAGAAGATTTGATGCAACTACTTTATCTTTAGGACACTATCTAGCATCACTTTGATTGACACCCATCCACTGACTCTTCTAACTGAAGGGGTGGCCCTCACAGGACAGGCCCCAATGAGACAGATCTGTACTCACAGCAGGCAGAATCAGATCCTTCTTAGTGTCTCCCTTTCAGTCAGCTCTGCAGGACCTCTGGGCTCAGCTTCTGATTTCTAAAGCCCTCAGGTCGACTACCCAAGTCCACATGGCAACTTCTACAGAGGAGGGGCAGCAGTTCCCTTCCTCTGGGACCCTACTGTCCAGCTGAAGACCCTGAGTACACGTGCCCTTGGCATTTATACAGTCACCCAGCATGCATCGAGGCATCTTCCTCTGCCAATAACCAGGGCTGTAACAATGCCTTTGCCCTCACTTGCCAGGTTTGCTCTTTTAAATGTATTTCCCAATGGGATGCACTGGCTAATGCCCTTATTTAATATGCTCTTAAAACAAACCCATCTCTCCTCCGTGTTCTTTGTTCCTAAGATTTTATCCCAATTAATATCTTCTAGCAAGAAGAGAAAAAGAGAGAACAAACTGCGCTGTCTAAGGAAGGTATATATAAGAAGCAGCCTGCACAACAGAGTTCTGTATTAAGTGAATAGAAAATAAATATAAAAAAGTGCGGCACTCATAGATCACGGATGTGATAGTCGTAATCTAAGAATACCAATAGATATTTATATGTCCATATAATGTGGACAAAAGAGTGTGTTTGTGATGTAACACCCCAAATAAACCCACTTATTTGGGGTGTTACATCACAAACACACTCTTTTTTCCACATTATATGGACATATAATTATCTATTGGTATTCTTAGATTACAACTATCACATCCGTGATCTATGAGCGCCGCACTTTTTTATATTTATATCTTCTTGCAAGCTTCGTAGTTTAGGGAAGTTGGCTCTTTTGAAATTCAGTGTCTTTGTATTCCCCTTATGTTTCCTATTTGTGTGATTCATACTGAAGCTAATTGACCTGTGCTCACTGTTTCCTAAATTTCCCTGTATTTCCACATCCATGATCAGGTTTGTATTGTTGGTAATCAGTGGGTCTAGTAACACTTTGTTTCTAGTTGGTGCGTCTATAATCTGACCCATGAAATTGTCCTGCAAGACATTTAGGAACTATCAAGCCTTAGACGAATGAGAGGTTCCTTCCGCCCAGTCTAAGTCTGGATAATTAATCCTCACACACTCTCTCTTTATGTCTTGCAAGATCATAGGTGTGCGCAGGCTATTGCATTAGGGTGTGCACCCCAAAGCTCAAATACATAAGCTTTTCTCTGCAACCTCAGCTGCACGGGGCAGTGAATGAATGGGAAGTGCTCTGTGCTTAAAGTTACACCCAAAACACTTAACCCCCCAAAATGTTTAGCTCCCCCTCTCCACATCACACACACACAAACATAAATGTTGTCAAGGACTCACCAGACGTTTCCGGACTCTCCGTGCGCGCGCGGGTGCGCATGCTAACGTGCGCGGCGGCGCGCGCGTGCACGTGCGAATGCGCGAGGGCGCAATTGCCGCCAAAACGGGCTTTAAAAGCCCAGCAGTGACACTTAGCCAGTGCTGTGTTGTCTCATCTATCCTGTTGCCAAGTACCTGAAACCTGTCTGATCTGAACCACGATCTCCTGTTATCGACCCGGCTCCGTTTGACTACCCTGCCTTCTCCTATCCGACCCGGCCTGCCTGACTCTGCCTACATCTGCTTCTCGTTACCGACTCCTGCCTGCCTACCAACTCTGCCATTGCCTTGCCTATTGCCATCTGTCTGATCTACCGGCTGCCTGGTTCTGTTGTGTCCAGCTTCATCATCCACAGCTGATGTCTCACACCCTGCCACCTGTATACAGATACCTCTGGAGGACCTCCTTGTTGATCCCAACACCTTCCTCTACAGACAAACCAGGCACTCCTACCCCACTGTGCTCACGTGACCACTGTCCCCATTCCAGTGGACCGTGAACCAGCGTTGTATGAGAGGTCTTCTCCTACAAGTCAGGCTCTACGTCCAGGTACGTAACAGTACAACACAGCCATGACTGAGCCTGCAGGAGAGACCTCCCCCATGACGGAAATTTGTTCACACCTGTCTGCCCTCACCCAGGCCGTAAAATCTCTACAGGACGGGTATACCAGACTGGAAGGTCAAGTTCAGAATCTCATCAATCCTGTAAACGTGGCTCCTGCTCCCGTTGCCGCCTCTGCCCAGGCTGTTTCCCCTCCTTCTTCCGTTGTTATGCTTCCACCTGAGCCAAGGGTCCCCATACCTGAGAGGTTTTCGGGGGATCGAACAAAGTTCTGGGCCTTCCGCAGGGCTTGTCAACTTTATTTCGCCCTGCAACCCCGGACTTTCTCACTCGAAGCCACTAAGGTGGGGTTTGTGGTCTCCCTGCTATTAGGAGAACCGCAGATCTGGGCGCACCGACTTATTGAAGTGGACTCTATCTTGATCTAGTCCTTAGCGGCCTTTTTTGAAGCTATGACCCAGCTTTATGAAGACCCCGAGCGGGTAGCCACAGCAGAAGCTACCTTGACTACGCTCCAGCAGGGTCGTCGGGCGGCCGAGGACTACATCTCAGACTTTAGACGTTGGAGCGCAGACACTCAATGGAACGATGCGGCTCTTCGGCATCAGTTCCGCATGGGCCTATCCGAAGGACTGAAAGATGAACTGGCCTGGGTAGGCATACCTGATACTCTTGAGGCTTTAATCACCTTAACAATTCAGATTGATCGCCGCCTCCGAGAACGTCGCACTGAACGGTCCTTTCAACATAACCGCCCTACTTGGATGACCGCTAAAGCTCCAGTTCCTGCTGCCCGCTACCTGCCTCCACCCAACTTTCAACCGACCAGCTCTGTACCTGATTCTTCCGAGCCAATGCATTTGGGACTGATCCGATCCACCTTAACCCCAGAGGAGCGCACACGTCGCCATCAGCTGAACGTCTGCCTTTACTGTGGAGCAACAGGGCATTACGTGCGCAACTGCCCGGTCAAGATGCGTAAGTGCTCTTCCTCTGTTCCTGCCAGTCTTTCAGCCTTGACTGCTAACGCAACCCACATTGCTCTCCCTCTTTTATTACAGTTCCAAGGAAGGACAATCCCAGTCAAGGCAATCATTGACTCCGGGGCATGCAGCTGCTTCATTGACTCCGCCTTCGTCAGTCAACATAACATCCCCTTACGGAATAAGACCCACCGACTTTCAGTCTTTTTGGCCGATGGCTCCCGCATCAGCTCTGGGCAGGTGACCCAAGAGACTTTTCCCTTACCTGTTACCACCTCCTCCCAGCATGAGGAGCTCCTGACCCTTGATGTCATCTCTTCCCAGTTGTTTCCAATCATCCTGGGCATTCCCTGGCTTCAGGCTCATAATCCCTCCATCAATTGGACTACCAGAGAAATCAGGTTCTTGTCTCCCCACTGCCAAGAACACTGTCAACATGGATCTACCCAATCACCCGTCACCTTATTATGCATGGACACTGACCAGAACCTACATCAATCAGTACCCGAACCTTATCATGGGTTCCTCGATGTGTTCAGCAAGAAGGGAGCAGACTCTCTTTCACCCCATCGATCATATGACTGCCCAATTGAACTCCTGCCCGGGGCCGAGATTCCTTTTGGGCGTCTTTTTCCTTTATCAGAGAGAGAACAGGAAGCATTAAAGGTCTATATCAACGAAAACCTGGAAAAGGGGTTCATCCGCCCATCTACCTCCCCAGCCGATGCCGGAATATTTTTTGTGACCAAAAAGGATCAGACCCTCCGCCCGTGTGTGGACTATCGGGAACTAAATAAAATCACGGTCAAGAACCGTTACCCGCTGCCCCTAATACCCGAACTATTCCAGAAACTAAGGTCTGCTAGTATCTTCACAAAACTTGATCTAAGAGGGGCCTACAATCTGGTCCGCATTCGGGCCGGGCATGAGTGGAAGACAGCATTCCGAACGCGGTTCGGACACTATGAATATCTGGTCATGCCCTTCGGTCTGTGTAATGCACCTGCCACTTTCCAACATCTTATTAACGACGTATTCAGAGACTTCTTAGATTTTTTTGTAATTGTTTATTTGGATGATATTTTGTTTTTTTCTGAATCACTCAGCCAGCACCGTGAACACGTCTGCAGAGTCCTAGACCGCCGTTCGCCTGCATGGGTTGTACGCGAAGGCAGAGAAGTGCGAATTCGAGCAACGAGAGATTCAATTTTTGGGCTTGATAATCTCTTCAACCGGTATTAAGATGGATCCTCAAAAAGTGTCTTCCGTTCTAGACTGGCCCGCACCGGTAGATAAGAAAGGCATACAACGTTTCATTGGCTTCGCAAACTTTTACAGGAAATTTATCAGGGGATTTTCTGCCATCATCGCGCCTATCACACAATTAACCCAACAAAACGTCAGATTTCATTGGAGTTCTGAAGCTCAGGACGCATTTGAAAAACTTAAGAGACTTTTTACCTCAGCTCCAATTCTCAGCCATCCTAACCCATCCTTGCCCTTTTTACTAGAAGTAGACTCATCCGAAGTAGCTGTGGGAGCGGTCATTTCTCAAAGACAGGGTAAGGAGGACTTGATACACCCTGTAGGATTTTTCTTTCGAAAATTATCTCCGGCCGAGAGGAATTATGACGTTGGGGATCGGGAACTTCTTGCCATCAAGACAGCCTTGGAAGAGTGGAGGTATCTGTTAGAGGGCGCGGTCCATCCGGTATTAATATATACCGACCATAAAAACTTAGAATACCTGAGATCTGCCAAGCGATTGAGACCCCGACAGGCTCGTTGGGCCTTGTTTTTCACCCGCTTCTGTTTCCATATCACCTATCGGCCTGGGTCAAAGAACGTCAAACCAGACGCACTGTCACGCATGCATGACAATTCAAGAGACTCACCTGCTCCTGACACTATTTTGCCCACAAGTAACTTCTTGCTTTTACAAACAGACCTCCTATCCCTGATCAAGGAAGCTTCCACCAACTCTCCAAGGCCCCCAGGAACCACCTTGACATCACGAGATGGCTTGCTATGGAAGGGAAGCCAAATCTTTGTTCCGGAAAGTATCAGAGTTAAGGTACTAACACTGCTTCATGACCACCCCTTAGCAGGGCATTTTGGGGTCCGGAAGACCCTTGAACTTATACAACGTACATTTTGGTGGCCCAACTTAAAAGAGTTTTGTGGGAGATACGTCAGTTCCTGTCCTGTCTGCATACGGAACAAGACCTCGAGGAACCGAGCCTGGGGCCTGCTAAAACCTTTACCTATACCGGACAGACCCTGGAAAATGATTTCTATGGACTTTATAGTCGAACTACCTCGCTCTGAGGGGTGCACAGCCATTTTTGTGGGTGTGGACCGCCTATCTAAAATGGCCCATTTCGTGCCCTTGAAGGGAACCCCATCTGCTGAAGAGACGGCCCGTGTGTTCATCAAGGAGATCGTTAGACTACACAGAGTACCTGCAAATATAGTCTCCGACAGAGGGGTGCAGTTTACCTCACGCTTCTGGAAGGCACTTTGTGAGACCTTGAAAATCGAGCTTGCCCTCTCCTCAGCCTATCACCCTCAAACCACGGGCAGACAGAGAGGACCAACCAAACCCTCGAGCAGTACATCAGATGTTTTACTTCCTTTACACAGGACAATTGGGTTTCCCTGCTGCCTCTAGCGGAATTCGCCTATAATAATACCAGTCACTCGGCCACTAACCAATCTCCCTTTTTCGCCAACTATGGTTTCCACCTAACCTTTTTACCAGATTTTGTTTCAGAATCTCCAGTTCCGGCAGTCCAGGAGACGGTAGAATTCCTCAACCGCAACAACCGGGTGCTGCAAGAAGCTGTGTCCAAGGCCCAGGCAGACAGTAAGAGAAATTTCGACCAAATAAAGAGGGGGGAGCTGGTCCTGCAACCTGGAGATCAGGTATGGCTGTCTACGGATAACATTAAGCTGATTTGTCCCTCTAAGAAGCTAGCACCTAAATTTATGGGACCTTTTCCTGTCAAGAGGAGAATTAACGAAGTTGCCTATGAACTATCTTTGCCTGACTCTCTTAAAGTTCACCCATTATTCCACGTCTTTGTTGAAACCTGCTGTGCCTAATCCTTTCCCTGACAGAGGAACCAGCCCGCCTGAGCCTGTTCTAGTGGATGGTAACCAGGAATATGAGGTGGAGGCGATCCTAAATTGTAGAAAAAGACACGGGCAAGTACAATTTTTAGTCAAATGGAAAGGGTACGGCCCAGAAAGCAATTCCTGGGAACCGGACAGTAACGTACACGCTAAACGTTTGGTTCGTACACATATTACCTTGCATGCTGAAGTGAAAGTGAAGTGATTTCAAGGCCCATTATTCATGGTTAACTCTAAACTGATGACCTGTAGGGGCTTTTAAAGTGTCACCTATGGAAAATAGTGGGTACTGAAGTTCGTCATCATTTTGCTCACGCACACAAATTTAAAGCTTGATATATTGGATATCTATGTACCCCATCTTTTATATTTGACAAAATATTGGGTAAAATATTACGTGTATGTGCCATAAAATTAGCTTAACGTGGTTGTAAACTCTGTTACACCACTTGTACCTACAGGTAACCCTATAAAAAGGCTTACCTGTAGGTACTGTAAATATCTCCTAAACTTGCACAGTTTAGGAGATATCCACTATATGCGCTGCTGCCAACGTCATTGGCGCATGCGCACTGAAGAAACGGACTGCTCGCGCCAAGCCTTCATGACTGGCAGCACCTGCGCGCATGCACGGGAGTGACGTCATCACAGCCTACGGCCAATCACAGCGCCGGAGCCCGCAAAGCCGGAAAGTAACTTCGGTGAAAGATGTTGGCTGTGGGAGCAGAGTGCAGGGCATCATTCTAAGGTAAGTATTTTATAATGAGCTAGTATGCAATGCATACTAGCTCATTATGCCTTTGTCTGTTTTTTTTCTGGAGGTTTACAACCTCTTTAAGTGTATTTTTTTTGACATTTTGTGCTTGATTAACCGTTGCGCAATGATTGATACAAAAAAAAATTGGGACTACAACTATTTTATTCTCCAGGGTATGTGCTTTCAGAAAATATATAATGTTTGAGGTTTCAACTAATCTTCAGTCCTAAATGATTTTTTAAACGCGTGTAAAAAAACTTGAAGATGGCTCCGGCCGCCTACATTTATATTCACATGGGAAAAAAAGTTCTAAACTATTTCACTTCCTTGTCATACAATGAAGGAAGTGTAACAAGTGAAATTAGTGCAGCATAAAGTCAAATGATTCTAAAAATATCACATACTCATATTTTCATGAGTGAAACGCAGGGCAAAGATAATACGGCGAACTTTGTACAGGGCACTGCTGTGGAATGTTCCGGCAGTTTTGGAATCCGCTAATCAACATACATCTGCAGTGTCATAAGCTGGAATAGTGATTAGGTTCAGAGATTTGGTGCCATAAAATGCAGCTGAACTGCTGTCTATGCTTCAGGAATTTCCTTTCTGCCAAGAACGACAGTGACAGGGCGGGTCACAAACAACGGGCTGTGTCACAGGAAGCGTACACAACCACTATTAGCTTTTGTACGGGCTGACAAACCGAAAGTACAGTAGTATTGCTGCTATCTACTGGAGGCAGCTTCATTGGGTGTACTCTGGTCTCAGCAGATGGAGGAGAAAGATTGCAGCAGTTTAGAACACTATGGAAAAAAGGAGAGAGTGCCCCCGGGACTTTATAGGCAGTAGTCAAACCAGACAAAAGAGTAGAAGAGTATAGTAAAATGCACAAGTTTTATTATAATATATAAAACGATAGTATAAACATTACAAAACAGCGTTAAAAACTAGATTTGTAGCCATACATTTACAATACAGAACTGATGTCTTGAGCATACGGTTGGTCTTGTG
Source organism: Lithobates sylvaticus (assembly GCA_028564925.1). Classification (NCBI taxonomy): domain Eukaryota; kingdom Metazoa; phylum Chordata; class Amphibia; order Anura; family Ranidae; genus Lithobates; species Lithobates sylvaticus. Next base: position 44,134,922 of record CM053034.1, on the reverse strand, counting down.
GTAGGAGGCCAAACCACAGGCAATTACATAGAATATCCCAACATGTTTCGAAATGTAAAAAATCCCTTCTTCGGGGGATGATCAAAGCAGACTGTATTTTTCTGATGGTATAATAGTAACACGTCATTATAAGTTAGCATATACACATAATATACAGAGTAACATCAAAATGGGGGATAAGTTCAACATGGCATGGTGTAATTTTGAGACAAGATTAAGCATACGCACAAAATGTGGCTACATTTTATCATATCCACAACAGGGTCTTTTAATTCTTCCACAGTGCTCCATCACATTCCTTGTTCCCCAAAAGGTGGTACATTGAAGTAGCAGATAGAGTAGTGTCCCTGGCCCAGGTCAGATTGCACATAAGAAGGGGGGAACTTTAGAACACTATGATCCTGGGAGGTAGTATGCACAAGTGCATGCTGTCCAATAAAGAAACATAAGTTTAAAACTGCAAATGAAAGAAAATATCAACTAAGTATGGGTTGTATGTAATATAGCCATAAATATGAATGCAGTTATATATCAAAAGCAAAAAAGTCAAACTAAACTTTCAGTTTAAATCAGCTAAATACATTCCAGGTCCATTAAAAGAAAATAAAACCTACAGTTTGTTTTCTTTGAAAGCAATATAGAGAGGGACCATTGCTCTCTGTGTTAAATCAGTGGTCTCTCTGAAGAGGTCTGACACACCCCTTGCTAAGTCAGTGCTAAAGCTCCCCATCAGAATACTTACAATTGCAAGTGCTTATTGGTCAGTACAACCACATTACCGTGCTGACCAATGAAGTGCACTTCTTTCTTCTAGAACACCTCATCAGAAGAAGACTTAAACGGGCTTCTCATTGGTCAGCATGGTCACATGGCTGCTCTAAGCAATGAGAGCTTGCAATTGAGAACTGGATACAGAGGGAGCTAACCAGCAGTCTGGCAGCAGCAGAGCACACAGATCAGGCCTAACTAAACAATCACAGCTTACTGGATACAGTGAGCCAAACTATGCTTTTACCTTACCAATTTAAAGCCACACTGCCTACAGTGTGGCAACTAAATTTACCTATCAAAACACACTTTAACGCTTATCTAACTATCTGTCAGGATCACTTAGTGCTCCTGTATCCTAATTCCAGCATCCGGGTGTTGGCTGTTGCATTCTCCCTGTCTGTGTTCACCTGCAAGGTGATTGATGGTCAGTCACCTGTTATAAGCAAGCCAAACACTCTATCCCTTGCTTGTGATAGAGACAGAGTTACCTGCATTGTTCCTGATCAAGCCTCCCGTTTGCCCTGCTTTGCTGTTGGATTTCCCTGTGTATGACCTGGATCGGATATTGGACTATTCCCTGAACTCAGCCTGTCTTATTACCTAGCCTGTCATTGGATCGGATATTGGACTATTCCCTGAACTCAGCCTGCCTTTTACCTGGACTGTCATAGAACCATGCTATCTGTCTGCTAAACTGCAAGTAGTCTGTTGTTTACTCTGCCCTGGTATGGTGGCAAGGGACTATAGCATTGTGTATAAGTCCTGGGGGCAACCAACCAAGTTTAATACCCTCAATTAAACAAAACAAAACAAGCTATAGACTAGTCTGTTTTACTGAGTGACTGTAAGATGCTCCTCCACCTTCTGTTTGAGGATGCCCAACAGATGCTCAATAGGGTTTAGGTCTGGAGACATGCTTGGCCAGTCCATCACCTTTACCCTCAGCTTCTTTAGCAAGGCAGTGGTCGTCTTGGAGGTGTGTTTGGGGTTGTTATCTTGTTGGAAAACTGCCCTGTGGCCCAGTCTCCAAAGGGAGGGGATAATGCTCTGCTTCAGTATGTCACAGTACATGTTGGCATTCATTGTTCCCTCAATGAACTGCAGCTCCCAGTGTCGGCAGCACTCATGCAGCCCCAGACCATGACACTCCCACCACCAAGCTTGACTGTAGGCAAGACAAACTTGTCTTTGTACTCCTCACCTGGTTGCCACTACAAATGCTTGACACCATCTGAACCAAATAAGTTTATCTTGGTCTCACCAGACCACAGGATAAGGTTCCATGTTCTTAGTCTGCTTGTCTTCAGCAAACTGTTTGCGATCTGACACACACCCATGCGTCACTTTCAGTTCACAGACTCCTCCGAGTGCGTTCCACACTGGTGCGCGCGCCGACAAGCAGGAACCAGGCTGGTCCTATTCATCACTCTGGCGATCCACGCGCTGCAGCCCACTGGGACGCTCCTATGTATACAGCTCTGGACCTAACACCCCTTCAATTAGGGGTGTACTCACTTTTGTTGCCAGCGGTTTAGACATTAATGGCTGTGTGTTGAGTTATTTTGAGGGGACAGCAAATTTACACTGTTATACAAGCTGTACACTCACGACTTTATGTAGCACTAACCCCCGAAGGAGCTGCTGGTTTGATTTGAGCTTACCGTTACCTTCTTGACTTTGTGTGCGTCTAGGGGTTTCCCGAGGTAGATGGCCCAAAGAACTGCAGAAACTGACACTGAATCCGCTTTGGGATTTTTATTTGCAAAAAGGGTAGACAAACACAGTCTCTCAGTGAAGGATAGAGGGTTAGGGTAGAAAGTTCAGGTACTCTTGGAACTGCTCAAAACTGAAAGTCTCTCACTATAGAAATCCAGAGAATAGCCACTCACAACTGGATCCTCACAGCCACCGGATAGACCTCCTCACACCAGGCCTAGCAGCCGATAGAGTGCTCATATAAAGCAAAGTCTCTGCCACAGACTTGTTGTAGAACACTTGTACAATAAAGTCTCTGCCACAGACTTGTAGTACACTTGTGGTAACTGAAGGATGAAGACAAATTTAGAGAGCCCTCATACGGTACCAGTATCTTGCAGCCGGTCCGGCGATACCGTACGAGTATAGATTCACTTTGTGTCTTTAAACTGAGCCCCCAGGTTCATTCTGAGAAGCCAGCCTTAGCGCATGGCTTTCTCCTGAAGAGTCCTCCCCTAGATGCTTCTCCAGTTGCTGGGCCTCTCCTAGCTGAGACGGCACCGGACCACCTTTGAATCCTCCTTCCAGTAACTTTGCCTCGGGCTAGCCAGCCCCGAGACTCGGAATTGGATGGATCCGCACCCCAGGCCATGAGAGCCATGGGGGCTGGTCAGGAGGACCATGACCAAACAGCCAGAAAGCTCTTCTGGACCGGAACCCAGAAGCACGTGATCTCAGTACCTTAAGTACCCTCTCCCAGAAAGCACAGCAAGATGACACTTCCACTGGGCTGGTTCCGAGAGAGAGTGGCACTTAATGCGCCTAGCCAAACTGCGTTCTCACACTTGCCAAAAGTGACAGCGACACCTGTGGCCAAGCAGAACCCAGTGCAATCCAGCCAGACTGGTACTGAAACCATAATTTGGTATAATCAAGCCCAAAACCAAACTGCGGTTTTAGGAATTTTAAATAGAAAAAAACACATAGCGCATGCTCTTCAGGAGCCGGCACTACATTTATATTGTAGCAAAGTGTCATTTCTTCAGTGTTGTCACATGAAAATATATAATAAAATATTTACAAAAATGTGAGGGGTGTACTCACTTTTGTGAGACACTGTATTTTTAGGTACTTATATAGTATTGACAATTTACAAAGTGCTATACAAATACAGTATATTATATATTCACATCAGTCCTTGCCATCAAGAAGCTTACAATCTAAGGTCTCCAACTCACATTCATACATACACTTCCTAGGGGCAATTAACCTACCAGAATGTCTTTGGAATGTGGGAGGAAACCCATGCAGGCATAACGAGAACATGTAAAAACCGGCAGGTAGTGTCATGGTTGGGATTTGAACCGATGACTCTAGTGCTGCCAGGTGGAAGTGCTAATCACATTAGCCACTGTGCTGTCCTGATGGATGCTGCCCCATTGCATCCTCTCCCCACAGGTACCAGTAAGGCAACCATTCAAAGCAGTGGCATAAATAGAACCTTCAACGGCCCAGTGCAAGAAACCAAGAAGGGCCCCCCCTGCCCCCAGCCAGAGACTGTTGGCAGAATGCCAGGGCCTGGTCTCAAGTGTGTCCTTTGTGACCCTGGTAGTTCCACAGCTCGTGTCAGCAGTTTTTTATCTTTGTTATTTATTTATTTTTTACCATTATTTTGTTTTACAATATTTTTTTTTTTTAATATTAAAAAAAAATATTTTTTACAATCTTTTATGAGCCCTGTTGGGGGGCTTTGGTGACATATCAGGGGTCTAAACAGACCTCAGATTTTTCACCTTTGAGAAAGAGAAAGGACATTGAAGACACAGTCCTCAATCTCCATCTCTGCAACCTCAGCTGCACTGAATGAAGAGACAGGAATTGCTCTATACAGAGCTTCCCGTTCATTCACAAAATGAAGCATTGTAAACACGGTTTACTGTTTAAGTTATAAATGAACAGAGATTTACTGGCCCCTTCCCCGCTCTCCATCCTGAGAGATCCCCCGTAGCAGCCGGCAGGAGAAGGGAACCTAGCAGGCTTGTGGGGAATGGGGGGGTGGGGGGGGGGACCAGGAGAGTGCACAGGGGGGCTGGAGAGCACATCGGAGCAAAAAAAAGCTGAAAAGCTGAAAAAAATTAAAAAAAAAGCTAAAAAGAAATAAGAGGAACGGCTACATATAGAGGAACCGATCTCCCCATTTTCCTCTTGCAGTTGTTGAATGCCTGCTTTTCACCTCCTCTCCCTCCCCTGGCATTCAGCGGATGCAGGAGAAAAATAGAGAGATCAGTTTCTCTATATGCAACCACCCCACCTCTCCTCCTATCCAGGCATACAGGGGGGCGCATGGGCCCCCGGCAGCATGGGGCTGAGTCGCAATTGTGACCCCTGTAGGTATGCCCTGCCCCCTGTTATAAAGCAATATACCAAAAGGTACAGTATGTAAGGGAAAGAGCTGGTAAGCCTCTACACTACCTGGATGTGACACTGTCATTTTACATTAAATAAGAAAAAAAAAAAACAGGCAGCTCACAACAAATGTTCAACCATGAAAAACTGTCTACTAGGCCAGATTAAATAAAAAAAAAAAAAAAATGTGTTTATCTCTACTGCTTACACATATAATGATGGACATTAAATGCCTGTCAGACACATGCTATAGCCTCATCATAAACATACATCTTGAAATACACAGGCCATGGAGATAACTCAGCTGCATGTGCTGTCTAAAATGTGTGAAAGCAATTGATCTCATTTCATGAATCAAAAAACTGAAATGGTCCCCTCTCCCAGCGGTCTTCGCACATCGAACAGCTGTGACTTCATGCGAAACTGCCTTAGTAGAATCAAACTGTCAAACATATCCTTGCAGCGGAGAGATTAGATTAGATTCTTGGACGAGGTGATGTTGGCAATCTGCCAGTTCCTTGAAATACACCGGGCGCATGGATAAATGGCTGCAGTGGTCACAATGGAAAAGTACACCATGATGTGCTTGTTAATGTTGTCTCTACCTATTATTCATTACAGCTGAAAGGAGCTTTGTGCTCAGAAAGGCTACCATCTACTTTATCTTTGCAGTTCATAAACTAATAAATAAAATTAGTCTGTATGCGTAGGGAGCCTGCCATGGGCAATAAAGTCCCTATTTTAAATTTAGAACTGCTGTCAGCCTCGGTCTGAATTGATAGTTCAGCTTTCTACCAGTGGCGGCTGGTGCTCAAAATTGAAAAAAACAAACAAACATAATTTGCAGCCTCACTGTGCCCATCAAACGCAGCCACTGTGCCCATCAATTGCTGCCACTGTGCCCATCAAATGCAGCCACTGTGCCCATCAAACACAGCCACTGTACCCATAAATTGCCACCACTGTGCCCATTAAACACTGCCACTGTGTCTATCAAACGCAGCCACTGTGCCATCAAACGAAGCCACCATCAATTGCCGCCAGTTTGCCCCATCAATTGCCCCCAGTTTGCCCCATCAATTGCCACCAGTTTTCCCCATTAAATGCTGCCAGTGTCCCCCCCGCCCGGCACTTACCTGTCTCGGGTCAGCGCATTCCTCCACACTCCCTCCGAGTCCTCAATGTCTTCTCCCGTCCTCTTCTGCTATGATTGGACGCCCAATAGGCATCCAATCACAGCGCCTGTCGCTTCAGCCAATCAGATGACAGGTAACCAGACCCGGTGCACCTGATTGGCTGAGAGGCAGGTCAGTGTTAGGGAAGAAATTTATTTGATTCCCTAACACAGCACTGTGTAAGCAGCAAACACACAACAGTGCACCCCCTGTTTACCAATTTGGAAGCCTATTAGAGCCCACGGCTCTAATCAAGATGCCTATTAGAGCCGACGGCTCTAATCAGGCACTTCCAAAAACACCTCACCACTGTAATTCAGATGCCCAGCGCCCGACAAGGCAGTGGCGACAATAGATAGATTCATGCAATGCATGAATCTATCTATTGAAGATTGATGGATGCAGGAGAGAGGGGGCAGCGCTCCTGTGCCCTCTATGGATGCACCACCACTGCTTTCTACAAGTTTTCTCCTAAACTCTGGTTATTGCTTACCTCTGCCTGATGCTGGGGAGTGTCCCTGGCATTGTATGAGGAAATAGACTGAGTTTTGAATATTTACAGTATATCTCCCTGGCCAACCACTAGGTTTACTGCCAGTGATACATGCAGGACAGGAGGATGACCTTCCGGAAGCTTCCTTGCCTCCCAGGCAATGCCTGGAAAGGATGGGCAGCTGCTCTCCCGACCTCCCAGGCCTTCATGAAATCATTGAATAAATGTCAAATAAAATCAATTGATATTTTTATTACAGGTCCTGCTAAAAAATGTTCCCCAAATAGGCATTAGGAACATAAGGACTAACACGTATATCTATGAAAGAGATCATAATCAGAGATGGTAGTCACAGTCCTTGGAACAGGATGCAGGAGCAGCTTGGCACTAGAGCAGAAAACAAATGCAGGACCAGAAGACAAGCAGTGGTTAAAAACAACCGGGCAGCGATGGACCAAACCGTCAGGCAGTGTCCAGGAGGCAGGCCATGGTCAGTAACAGCCAGGCAAAGCAGTATAGAAGTCCAGGGAACAGGCTGGGGTCAGAGTAATCAGGTGAACAGAGCTCAGACAGAAGCAGAGGTGGAGTCCAAGGGCAAGCCAGGTCATACACAGATAAGCAAGAACAGGGGATCAGGTATTCAGGTTTCAGGAACACGGAAACAAACTGAAGACCATTCAGCAACTGCTCATAGTGACAGACCAGTTTGAATAGGCAACAGGTTGCCATGTGCCCATGGTAATTGGTATGCGCACGTGTACATGTGTGCACTCGTGAAAATGTTTTTTGACTCAGAGATATGAGCATGTGTGTAATACATATGTGCATGAGCATAGGCCCACATTGGTTTTCTGGTGCTGGGAATCTGGTTTACCTTACAGATGTATTCTCATGTAACTACATAGAGCAATCTCAATGTCATTCCATCTATAACAAAAAAATTTACATAATTGTAAACACACATAACAACATATACAATATTCTATATATTATGGAAATTAAATATATCATATTACCTGCTGTGGAAAGAAAAGAAAAAAAAAAAAGAAAAACCTCCATCCCAATCTTACAGGGAGGTGTGGTCCAGAGAGGTAAAACACGCCCTATTCTGTGATGCACTAAGGCAGTGCATGATGGGATATGAAGTTTCCTGGATGGTTACATGTTGCTACAAGAAGTCAGGGCTCAGAATGCATTTTTGGAAAATTTTGAACAAAGCGGGTGCAGATTGAAGGCTGTCATGGGCTAGGATAAATAAGCAAGAGATAAGCACATTGGGATGGCTTGGGCAGAAAAGACACTGGAAAAGACTTTAATTTATTATGAAAAGAGAAATGCTGCCTGAAAAGGTGAATGTAACGACACCCCGAGTATGAAAGGGGTTAAAGCCGTTTACAACATTCCATTCCTGAACACAAAGGCAGCTACCAAACACTCCAATCATCCGAACAAGAAACCCATACAAATAATTCTCCCCCAAGTATGAGACGAGGCGCTGTCTTGAGGTTCAAACAGTAATGAACCTTTATTTTGGGCTCTCACACAAATATATACAGCAGGATGAACATACAACCTCTCACCAGAAACCTAATTAACATGAGCTAATTATCTAATCCTTTAGACAGCCTAGGTGACTCAGAGACATGACCTTTAGACAGACTTCACGTCTCCTAGCTCACTGACTATACACTACACATTATCATACATCTCATTCATACAATTGCAGGGTTAATTAGCACACTGGATGAAAAGACTCTTTAGAAGCTGTGACAAGTCATACTAGATTAATGGAATTGGAATTGACATCAGCATCTCCTAACAGTATTTGTCCCAGCATTATAAATCAGCCACTATTTGTAATATGGAAAATACAGGGTTCCCAGAGTCTGTGTCTCTTGGGGGGATATGGACCTGAATCCAAAGTAACACCACCTCAAGGGTCTCAATGCATACAGCTCACAAAGAACACCGTTCCCCCAAATACCAAGGCCCATGATCGGTTGGCAAGAGGCTAGCATTCAGTCCCCTCCAAAAGCCTCTGTCCCGGCTAGATCTGTCACATTTCTCCCCTTTCGGCAGGAGACTAACACAGGAGGAGACCCCAGACGGGTTCACTCCGAAGTTAGTCAGTAGTTCCAGTCCTCTAATGCTGGTATCCACACTGTACCCCAAACAAATTGTTCCAAACAGAGTATAACTCACCCAGCCAACCTCTGCCTCTCTCAGAGAACATGCCCGCCGCTGGGGAGAGTCCTGGACTGGCCCTTCTCCCTGGAGTCCTTTCACCGCTATAGAGAAGACAGGGTGACTGGGATCACTCTGTCATGCTGTTGGGGATCTGGGCCGACTGCCCAGCATCCCTGGGGTATACAGGTGGGGACTGAAGCCCCATCCACCTTTACAGGAAATTCGTCCTCTGTTAGTTAAGGGTAGAGGCCAGCAGCACCCTGCCCTGTTGCCAGCCCTTCTGCTGGAACCCCCACACCATCTACTCCGGCTAACTTTTGGGGAGGGAGGCCGACTCCCCCGGCTCCCTGGAACTCTGTAGTTGTTGCCATTTCTGGGCAGAGTTTGGTAGCACTCTGCCCTGTTGCCAGCACTTCTGCTGGGGACTCCACATCATCCACTTTGGCTAATCGTTGGGGCAGGAGGCTGAATTCCTCCCCTCCCAAACTGTGCAGCTACCATTGGGGAGGTGAGCTGGCTGCTTCTTTTTACGTTCCCTCATCTAGCTGCCGGGATGACATTTCTCTGGCACTGTTTTCCAGGTGCATGAATCCTTGTTGGGGAGTGACCATCACCTTCCCACCCTGGGCCTCCGGAACTGCCGCAGGTGTAGGGCAGAGGTCTTGGACCCTCTGTCCAGTTGTCAGCGCTTCAGGTGCATAAGTTTCTGGTAACTCCACCGATGCTGCTGGCAGAAAATCCCATGTCTCTGTCAGTATTGTGGGAGAAAGGCCAACTGCCTCTTCTCTCCGGGAAGCTGAAGCTGATGTTGGTGCTGGGCAGAGGCTAGCAGAGCTCTGCCCTGTTGACAGCACTTCAGCTTTTGGATCTACGGAATTTCCAATGCCGATTCTCTGGCATGCTGCTCAACGCATTCTAGCACTTTCCTGTATGCCCTTTCCAGATGCTGTTCCTTCCTTAGCAAGTAGTCTAGATCAGGTTAAAGCTCTGAGACCCCTGCAAGACCGAGCATAGCCTCTCTGTATTCTTGTAAGTCTTTAAGGATAGGTTCCCCTTCAGCGCCATACACAAAACAATCTGAAAGGCTTTCCCACAGCAATCTAGGGTCACCAAATCATATCCCTCCGGAGAGCATTCTGTTCTCTCCCCTAAATATTCCTGCTCTGCGCGCCATTGCAGAGCCCGATACCGATTTGACCAGCTCTATTTCCTGCTGGACCAGCCTGTCAAACTCAGTCACCCATTGCTCCTGGGGACGCTCTCGTCGGCAAGAGGCTAGCATTCAGACCCCTCCAAAAACCTCTGTCCCGGCTAGGTCTGTCACAGTGAACTTGGCCTTTAAAGGGTAAATCACTATAATATTTGCTTTAGTAGGTTTGATTTGCTTTTTAAGCCTCCCCACCGATTGGTGGTGGTGGGAGGTGGATTATTGTTGTTATCTTCTTGCTTGAAATGTGTTTGTAGGTTAGAGTGCATTTGGATGTAAGTTTGGGATGGAGATTTAAAAATGTTTTCTTTCCACAACATATGGGACAGTTAGTATCATTTATTTTGTTTCCATGATATACAGTATAGAATATGTATATGTACGTTTATGTAAGTACTTACACGAGAATACATCCCATGTCCTGAGGAAGTGGAACACCTGCAAAATGCGTAGCCTGCTAATTAATGTGATTATGGGGGGATGATTCTGATGTCTTTCAAAGATATGTGTTAGTCCTTGTGTTCTTAATGCCCATTTGGGGCAGATTTTTGTACATGGATTGCAATAAAAATATCTATTGATTCTATTTTTTGTTATCTGACATTTATTCAATGATATTATGAGAAGCATATTTGAAAGTCCCTTATGATCTATTTTTTTGAATGCGAATTGTCTCTTGCCCTCATGAATTTATTCATGTTTATTTTTGAGAATCCACCCAATTTCCCCTGTTTCATAACTTTGGAGGACACATGGACCAGAGAATGGCATGCCCAAGCCGGGAGCCTGAACTGAACAGTCATATGCCCCATACACACGGTCGGAAAATCCGACCACAAAATCCATCGGATTTTGTCCGACGGATTTAGTCCGACACTGGTGTTGCATACACACGGTCGGACTTTGTTGTCGGAAAATCCGATCATTCTGAACGTGGTGACGTTTGTTGCCTACGTCGGGACTACGTAGAGGCTAGTAGCCAATAGCTTTGGTCTTGTAATGTGATCTGAGCATGCGTGGCACTTTGTCCGTCGGAATTCGCTACACACGATCGGAATTGGTGTGATCGGACTTTGTTGTCGGAAAATCTATCCAGCAGGAGATAGAACTTTATCCGTCGGACAATCCGATGGAAACTGTCCGATGGTGCCTACACACGGTCGGAATTTCTGACAACATTGTCCGATAGGACAGAATCCATCGGAAAATCCGACCGTGTGTATGGGGCTTTACACTGTCTGGCTAGAGGTGTTGCCCAATAAGCCTCTGGATAGGAGCACCAAGGAAGAACTTTGTCTGCCAGAGAGGGTTCTAGGGAGCAAAGTAAAGACTACAAGAAGACTGGTGGCCTGTCCAGTGAGTTAGGTACTGTTACACTAATAGAAAATTGACCAGAGTGCTGGTCTAGCTCAAAAGTCCCTTTTCTCTATTGGCTGTATGATCGTTTTGGAGTCTTTGGAGTTGGAATCAAACCCTGAGATGAAACGTCAGCCCATTTGACCTCTGGGGGTCCATAATAGCCTTTAGGGGTTAACATGGGGGGCACCCACTGACGTAACCGGATGACCCCACCCCCTCTGATGTCACATGATGCCAAAATGGGCGGGTCACTCGGTTACATCACAGGGTGGCCCCGCCATTGCCTAACAGCTGTCACAGCCAAGAGACAGAGGTCGGCGGGAGGCCTTCCATCGAGGTAGAGCTTTTTTTTTCTTTTTTTTTCAAGTCTGTATTTTTTTTTTAAGAAAGGAATTGTCAAAAAACTGTCTACTGTGGTTTTTACTTTTTGACACTTTTTTTTTTTGAATGGGTAGGGGTACAATAGGAACTCCAAAACACCCTTCCCATGTTGGCGGCAAGCGGCCTGGTATGGTTCAGGAGGGAAAGCGCTCGCTCGCCCCCCCCCCTTTTCTGGTCTGCCAGGCTGCTTGCTCAGATAAGGGTATTTTATGGATTTTTGGGGGACCTCCACACCATTTTTTTTCAAAATTTTGGCGTGTTTTTTTTTTCTTAATTCTGTCATAGGGTTCCTCTTAACCACTTCAATGCACTATTATATACTCTACACTGACTGCGCTGTGTATATAGTTTCCTGATTACGGCTGGCGTCAGCTCTCTCTACACCCTTATTGGCCATGAGGATGTTTTTTCCTCAATGCAGTGGGCCTTTAGTACATCTGGTCTAGCCAGAAGACATAAGAACTTTTTGATTGATAGCCTGAGGTTCTGCTTGTCGAGGAACTACTTCTGGTATGGCAGACAATTCTATCTTCAAACCAGGGGAGTAGCGATGGGGGCCCGGTTTGCTCCCAGTGTAGCCAATCTCTTCATGGCGCACTGGGAGGAGGAAGCCATATTTAAGAACAGACCCCCTGAGCTTGTCTGCTACCAGAGATATATCTATGATCTCATCATGGTTTGGGATGGAGATAAGTCTGGGATGTCTTGATACATTCATGCATAAACTTAATGACAACAATAAAAATATATTTATATATATATATTTATATATATATTAAGATGCTTTTAGTTAAACAGAGAGCACTATGTATGTCTTATTGATTTTACATGACTACTACGTTCCCATCAACTGTGTATGAGGCTGGATTCCGATCCTTGGACAGTTTAGAGGCAAGTTTTCACCTTGTGAGTACCCCTCTGGGGAATGCCAGAATGACCTTAATGTTAATTCAGAGGTCCACAGTGTGAGGTGAGTGGCCTGTATATACGGTGGTGGAAGCACTAATAAGGATGCGCAATAATTGCAACATTTTCCGAGCACTCTTATCACTACTGAGGAGATCATTCTTACCTGTTGGTGTCATCTTTTACATCATCCTTGGCTCTCATACTATATGAACTGGCACTGTTTATATGTCTTTGATTTATGAGATATTACCCGAATATATTTTTAATGTTAATTTTTTTTTGTTTTTAGCGCTGCACTATTTTCTATTTTATGTGCTTATTCAAGGATTGCTATATATTGGCTTGAGTGTTCAGCTGCTTACGATAGGATTTTTATTGTGGTTTTGCGCTGACTGAACTCATCTGTTTACCATGTCATTGAGATAAACTAGTACTTCCAACAAGTTCATGATGCCCACCGTGTTCTCCTTCAGCCGCTGGAAAGAGTCAGGGGCCCCTGTTAGTGCCTGTGACCCCTGTTAGACCCTGTGTCCCAACTCCCATCGAGTTATCTGACCTTTAAACCTCTCCTCCCAAGCGGGAGGGGGGGGGTAGATTGGGATAGTGGACGGTGGTTCCTATCCTATCTCTTTTCTGCTCTAGCTCATCCCCTGCCACTGGAGTGGCAGCACTCACTTTCTCGATCACCATCCGAGGCTTTAAGTTGATTGGATGACTAGTGACATTCCTTACACTGATGGACTCCATAGTAGGGCCCGTGTGGGTATGATCTCCGGGACCAGTTCTATCCCAACTTCCTCCTTGGTTGGATCAGTTTCCACCACCATGTAAGGACCACGCTGGTCCCATGACAGTTTGACCATGGCCTTCAGACAGGCCCTCTCTCTTAGCTGTAACACCCTTTCCCAAGCATCCAGTCGCCACAGCCTTCCTACTCCTTCTGCAGGTGCTTTATTCTCCTGTAGCACTCGTTGGAATGCCTGTCTCAGTTGAGGATGAATCTTCCCTACTGGGGTGCCCTCTAAGGCCAGTGGGGTGAGTAGTCTTCTCACAAGGTTTGTGTTGGTGTCTACTAGTAAGGAGTTTCGACCTGCCCAGGGGATCAGGGACAGACAACAACCAATGTATTAAAGGTCTCTTGCATGGGTGTATCATAAGGGGTGGCAGGGGTCACAATCGCAACCTCGCATCTAGCTCGAGGGGGCCCCTGCAGCCTCCCTGTCATATTATCAAATCCTCCACAAAATACAGCTCCGATCTGCCCTAGGGCCCCACAGCTACGCCTCAGTACTGGGCTTCTACTTTGCCTTCCACAGTCCAGACTCCTTTGTTCCCATTGGCTGGAGAAAAGCTGTGAGCCATTTCCTGAATGGAGAGGAGCATGGGGTGAGAACAGCCCAGGATGGGGAAGTGTCTGTGCTGTGTGCTGGCAACATGGAATGGTAACCAAGCTCAGTGAGGCATGAGGAGGAGAGTGCCGTCCTGTAGCCACGATGGGACCGATGTCACTGGTGAGGTATGACACCACTCAGTGTCTCCTAGTCACCAGCTGGGATTCTCTGTACCCCCACCCGGGGATGTCTACTTACCCCACTTCCCTGACAACTGGGGAAAAGACACACTCCTCCGGGAAAAGACACACACCTTCCCCCAACACCTGCCAACACTGACAGAGAAACCTTCAGAAATTGCTAAAACAAATCCCTTAATACCACCTCAGGGGGCCCCTGAAGGGCTGCAGGCTCCAGATTTTGTGTCACATGGCTTTGCCTTCTCTAAGTGCCCCCCCCCCCCCCCAAAGCCCCCTGACCACCCCCTCCACCCTACATGCTATGCCCGGCTGCTGAGCTCCTTTCCCATTACAGCACTCTTTACCGTTCCTCCTCCGCAGGGCTGAAATCACATTCCTTTACAACACAGCCAGTTAGCCATGATCTGCACAGGGTGTATCTGCCTACTGCAACTACACTGCCGTTCCGACCAGAGAATTTCACAGGTCATAATGGGGTCCCTGTCCTCTTATTCTCCAGTGGTAATACCTGTCCTCTGATTCTCCAGCGGTGATCCCTGTCCTCTGATTCTCCAGTGGTAATACCTGTCCTCTGATGTAAACAGAAACTCTGGGAACTCAAAACTCTTAAGCCACTTTCAGTATCTTGGCGTGCGGTGGATGTATCTGCACGCAAGTTGGAAGTAGTGGGGGGGCAGGTCAACTTTTGCATTGGGGCCCACAAGTTTCAAGCTACGCACAGCAGTATAGAAGGTTATCTTGATGGGTATGTATCCATTGTAGGGGCACTTCTCTGTTCCTATGCCCCAGATTTATAACTCCTCGAGTTGCCTGAGGGGGATATGCTTCAAGTACTTATGGTAGAAGTCTCGATACAGTAGTGTCACCTGGGCTCCAGTGTCCAGTAAGGCTTGCGTATAGATGCCCGCTACTTCTACTGAGACTATAGGGGAAGGCCCCACTAAATACTTTGGCAGGTTTCCTACAGGTGACTCTACGGTTTGTGCCCTAACCATCTTCTTTGAAAGCGGGGGAGTTGATTTGTTTTCTCGTTCAGCAGGGTGTGCATTGATTTCCTGTCCCCGTCTTCCCTTATCCGAGGATCTTAATTTTGTGGCTAATTTAGGCACCAAGAGGTTAGGGGAAACTGGTGACTTTCATATCCTCTTTTTTTCTTCTATTTTCTTGCCTTTGGAGCGCAGTTTTCCTTTGGGACTCCCAACCAGCTCCTTCATTGAGGTCCCCTGAAGTTTCCCGCCGACTTTGGGAACAGCAATTTCTGTAAAGCTTTTAAGACTTCAGTGAATAATTGAGGGCTGATACCAGACTTGGGGCACTTAGCTCGGAAATGTCCAACCTCTCCACACTCATAGCATCTCTTGTCTCACCCTTTTTACAGTTTTTGTTCACTTGGATGGGCTCCTTGTTCCTGAACCTTAGCTTGACTCTCCATCACTCGCATCAGAGCATGATACATTTGGGCCTGAGCCCCTTGGGTCATCAATTCGGCTGGCCCTAGTTCGGCTACATGCTTATGGACATCAGGGGGGTCAACCCCATTGTTCAGACTCAGTTCCACTATCCTCATCTGAAAAATCTATTTCTGAATGAACAGCTTAAGTCACTACTTTCTCTTTGTTCCCAGCAATAGAATTCGACTCTCTGGGTCTTTGACTTTTCTCCTCTAACAGAGCCTCCTCCTCTCGAACCTCCCTTATTAACTCAGGATAGGTTGGTACTGCTTGAGTTCTCTTCAGCAATAGCTTCAACATGATGGGGTGTTTTGGCCGACTCTTCTTTGAGGTCAATGCCCTTCTTGAAGACGATTTGATGCAGCATCCTGTCTACTTGGGAGATGTATCCAGACAGACACTCTCCCCTCTGTTGGTGAGTGTGGTTGAATTTGTACATTAGATCAGCAGTAGTTTCAACCCTCCCGAATACAGCATACAGTGTAGTGTCTATGTAATCCAAGTTTACACAAGTCTTCTTGCCCATTCTTAGGTTACGGATCACATCACCCGCCGGGCCTCGAAGACTCTCGCTCAGCCATTGTCATTTCACAGCCTCTGCAACACTCCATTCTTCCATGGCCTCCAGAGCCTGGCTCATCCTGCTCTCAAACTCATCTTCCCCCACTGGGGTTCGCAACTGCTCAGTGAAGAACCTAAGTCTTTGGTAGCTTGGTAGTGGTTTGACTGGCATTCCCAGATACATTCTTCACCAGGCTATCAACTAATTGGCTCATATCCGTGTAGAAAGAAAGGGGTGGGGCACTCGCCCCTTGTGAGTCAGCTCCCACAAGTACAGGACCCTTGCCTTGAGGTTTTGCCGACGGCTGCTTCTCGGGCTGTTCCCTTTCCGTCTTGAGGAGGAACACCCTAGCGGTCACTCCTTCAGTCAGCTGCACCTCTTCCTCCTGAAGGTACACAGGCACTTGCCATTCTAACTGTGCCCTGGTTTGATCCAACTCTTCTGTGGCTTCTGTTTCCACAAGGTAGGCCTGGTGCCCTGGTGACAAAGCTCTCATTCACCTTCTGATCTCCTTCTCGGTATGCGCATTCACCGAGATCTCCAGAACAGTGCTTTTGTCGGTCAGGGCCCCCTGACTTCTGCCCCAAGCAACTGCAGCCATTGAGGTGGCCTCCCACGCAAATTGTGGCTCCAGTCTAGGTCGTCTAAGGAAAGCTACAGATTTAATCCCGGACCAGCCCCCAAATGTAGCACTGCCCCCTGGGGGGTTGCTTGGAATTACCTTCTCATCTGCACTGCTATGACCTGGTGAACATTCCAAAACACCTGACATTCTCAGTTCAGACATCCTGGAACCACTGCAAAGTAATGAATCAGACAACTCAGTGTATTTAGATTCTGATAGTATTTATTTAAATCAACTGAAAAGGGAGGTACACAACAAGGAGAGAATAAATCTGCTGAGCTTTGAGCCGACAGTGCCAGCTCAGCAAAATAATTCCTCCGAAAGTCAAAACAAGGTAATAACAGATATGCAGCATGTTAAAACACTTCCTTTAGAAGGTAATACTTTCTCCCTGTAGATAAATGTAACCAAACGGACTAGACTGACTCACTAAAAGAGGTTACCTGGCAGAAGTACAATGGCTCTAGTAATGAAAGCTTAGGCCTACAGGTGATAGTATAGGGCCCTTGTGGAACTCTAACTTTAATGTTCTCATTGCAGATCTGATGTTCTTCTCCGGTACGTTGGAGCTCGTTATTTGTAATACAATTAGGTGTAGGGAGATGTACAAGGTTTCTTGTAGAAAGTGAAGTTAAAGCATTTAAACACTGCATGCAGCTAAATTCAGGAATGTGTTTGTAAAGTGGATGTGTCTGATGCAAAGTGCCCCAGTGATACTGTGACAAGAGTGCAGATAAAAAATAGGCGATTAGCCCTCTCACTGATAACCAGGTAGATGTAATGTCTTCCGAACAGCTTCTGGTGCTTTGAGTTTTCTTTTGCAGCTTTACACACGGACTGGCTGGTCACTGGACTGGTGCGGTAAGGATGTCTGATGGCAACCCACGGAGCTAAACCCTTCTGGCATGAGTGGGCAGATATTACACCTCGAGGTAGGCTGCGACCTCTCTCTCTCTGCATGGAGAGGTCTGTCTCGTGTCAGGCCCAGGAGGAAAAGAGCGACGGGTGGGTCTCTGTCTTCTTTTATAGCTTCAACCAGCAATCCCTCTGATGGTAGCAAATATCTCTGGGATATGTAGTCCAGATGCATGGACAGGCAGAACAGTTATCAGTCTGGTGAGCTACCCATGCCATAGTTCCCTTGACTGGACTCACAAATATGATGTCATTTAATAGCACTGGGCAATAAGGGACATGCAATGCGTAAAGACACCTGAGGATTGCTGCACTTTGCAATTGTAGTCCACATTGTACACATGTAAGAGAAATCTTAACTTAGATGTTTTTTTATGGAACAAGTATCCCTATTGGAAGATTAACCTCCATTTCTGTTCTGGTGGCAATTTTTAATTTCCTCTCACTTTTATTTCTGGCGATATTGATATCTCTCCCCTACAAGGCACAGACAACATTTGAAATCTAAAAGAGATTCCAACCCCCTCACCATACTATCCAAATCTAAACACATTTGCCTTTAGAATATATGTAGCACTCTACCAGATAGGTTTCTAGTTATGTTAGGTCAATGTAGTTCTTTTGGTTCTCCTGTAATTAGTAGAGCAGCTTGTGATTATGTTGGGCTGCCCTGGGTTCTGCCGGTTGTTGGCTTGATTGCTTTCCTCTGTTTTCTGGAGGCTTCCAGATTATAGGTGAGAGAATTAGATGACTAGCCTGAATATTTATGTGGTTCCAGCCAATCATTGGGGAAAGGTGCTCAGAAGGTGCTCAGAAGGTGGCTGGTAAAGTGCATACATAGTTTGGATTATATATAACAGAAAACTGCGCGAAACTAGTGAATATAAGCAGCAACACCCCATGTGATATACAGTGGTGTGAAAAAGTGTTTGCCCCCTTCCTCATTTCCTGTTCCTTTGCATGTTTGTCACACTTAAGTGTTTCGGAACATCAAACCAATTTAAACAATAGTCAAGGACAACACAAGTAAACACAAAATGCAATTTGTAAATTAAGGTGTTTATTATTAAAGGTGAAAAAAAATCCAAACCATCATGGCCCTGTGTGAAAAAGTGATTGCCCCCCTTGTTAAAACATACTATAACTGTGGTTGTCCACACCTGAGTTCAATTTCTCTAGCCACACCCAGGCCTGATTATTGCCACACCTGTTCACAATCAAGCCATCACTTAAATAGGAGCTGCTTGACACAGTAAGGTCCACCAGAAGATCCTTAAAAGCTACACATCATGCCGAGACCCAAAGAAATTCAGGAACAATTGAGAAAGAAAGTAATTGAGATCTATCAGTCTGGAAAGGGTTATAAAGCCATTTCCAAAGCTTTGGGAATCCAGCGAACCACAGTGAGAGCCATTATCCACAAATGGCGAAGACATGGAACAGTGGTGAACCTTCCCAGGAGTGGCCGGCCGCCCAAAATTACCCCAAGAGCGCAGCGACGACTCATCCAAGAGGTCACAAAAGACCCCACAACAACGTCCAAGGAACTGCAGGCCTCACTTGCCTCAGTTAAGGTCAGCGTTCATGCCTCATCAGGAAAAGACTGGGCAAAAATGGCCTGCATGGCAGAGTTCCAAGGAGAAAACCACTGCTGAGCAAAAAGAACATCAAAGCTTGTCTCAATTTCTCCACAACACATCTTGATGATCCCCAAGACTTTTGGGACAACATTCTGTGGACCGATGAGACAAAAGTGGAACTCTTTGGAAGGTGTGTGTCCAAGTATATCTGGCGTAGAAGGAACACTGCATTTCAGAAAAAGAACATTATACCAACAGTAAAATATGGTGGTGGTAGTGTGATGGTCTGGGGCTGTTTTGCTGCTTCAGGACCTGGAAGACTTGCCGTGATAAAAGGAACTATGAATTCTGCTGTCTACCAAGAGATCCTGAAGGAGAATGTCCGACCATCTGTTCGTGTACTCAAGCTGAAACGAACTTGGGTTCTGCAGCAGGACAATGATCCTAAACACACCAGCAAGTCCACCACCGAATGGCTGAAGAAAAAAAAAATGAAGACTTTGGAGTGGCCTAGCCAAAGTCCTGACCTGAATCCTATTGAGATGTTGTGGTATGACCTTAAAAAGGCCGTTCATGCTCGAAAACCCTCTAATGTAACTGAATTAGGACAATACTGCAAAGATGAGTGGGCCAAAATTCCTCCAGGACGCTGTAAAAGCCTCATTGCACGTTATGCAAACGCTTGGTTGCAGTTGTTGCTGCTAAGGGTGGCCCAACCAGTTATTAGGTTTAGGGGGCAATCACTTTTTCACACAGGGCCATTATGGTTTGAATTTTTTTTCACCTTTAATAATAAACACCTTCATTTACAAATTGCATTTTGTGTTTACTTGTGTTGTCCTTGACTATTGTTTAAATTGGTTGGATGTTCCGAAACACTTAAGTGTGACAAACATGCAAAGGAACAGGAAATGAGGAAGGGGGCAAACACTTTTTCACACCACTGTACATAAATCAAAAGTAAGAAAGAAAAAGTTGCGCTAAATAGTTTGGAGCCTCAGACAGCATAGTTCTTTACCAGGTGGAGAGAGTCCCAGCCAGAAGGGCTACCGCCCTTCTAGGCAGCCAAGATGAAGATTCTGCTTGTATTCACAGAGGTCTCCCACTTTGCTTAGCTGGGGGGGGGGGGGGGGGGGGCTATCCTGCTGCAAATTATTTTGTGGCCAAGAGAGCCATTCCATTGGGGATCCAGTCTGCAAGATTCACTGAGGAGACTGTGCACCTGAATGCACAGTCTCCTCAGTGAAGGAGGGAGACATTCAAGTCCCAGGGACACTGTAAGTACAGACCTGAGTAAGGGGTCCTCATGACTGTTGCTGCTGGTAACCCCTGGTGCACTAGTACTAGGGCTTGCCTGGCCCGGAACATTACTTATGGTGTACTAGTGCTGTCCACTTTCTGTCCTATTGCTGAAGGGACTGTCTTAGGAAGTAGCTGCAAAGAGAAGAGTGTCTTCTCATTACTGTTCATTGTTTGGAGTATATCACAGATCCCCTAGCCCCTTCCAAGTTAATCTACAATAAACTTAAAAAAAAAATCAACCCCTGAACTATTTACTGAGCCAGAGGAGTGAATGTTGCTGCCCTGCTGCCACTACACTAGTGGAAAAAAGAAAAATCAGCAGCCCTTGCGGGGGTTAAATCCACTTATGCATTTTATGGCACAGTGTATTTCTCCTGTTTAGCCTACATAAAACGCTCATGGCAAATACTAGTTTGGCACTCTTTCCATTGACACTGGTCTTCATTGCATTATCTCAAGGTACAAGAATTTGATGCAACTCAAGACTTTCTTCTCTTCTCATATTTCTGGACTGGCTGCTAAAGCAGAGGAGTTTCCGTGTTTAGTTCAAGAAAGCTCAACAGCTAAAATCTTTTGCATGATGATGATGTTGTTATCTTTATGTCACCAGCAATATATTATCATTGCTGTTTGTGAGTACTTTTGAGCTTTGGAAGATCTCACTCTGGACATAAATAATTTTTAAGCCAGCAGATAACAATAGCAAAGTATTCTGTGGTGTTTATCAGCCGTTATGTCTTCTGAGAGGTTTATTTCTTTACAAAATACAATCTACAAAATGGGAGATTTGGTACTTTTGTACTGTTTGAAAACAAGATAATATAGTCTGGGATACCCCCTTTAAATTGAGACGAGTGATGTATTGAATGGCTGTAAATGTCTCTGTTGTATGAAATATCTTTCCGATCTACATAGATAAAATGTAACTCATAAAACTTCTTCGAAATAAAATTCAAATAGCCCACTTACATTATGCATTGTGTTAACCTGGGTGCCATATTGCATGGGCTTGCAGCACCTCTTAACGCACAAAAAACAGATATAACTCCTTTTTTCTAAGGACCTGTTCCCACACTAAAACACCCCTTACCAGTGTATCAAAAATGCATGAAAAATAGCCCTTTTAAAACCGAACTGTTTACATCTGTGTGCTGCGTTTTTATACAGCGCACTGCATTTTTGAAGTACTGCTTTCTGCATCTTTAGTGCCCTCTAATAGATACTATCTGCGCTCAGTGTAAAAAGTAGGGCTTTTACTGATTAAAATTTTCGTGTTTGATTAATCGTTTTTTTTTTTTTTAATCGATTAATCAACTAATTTTGATTAATTATGAGGCACATACATACAACTACTTTTAGCTGATCTGCTTGCATTGAAACTCTGCATTAGTCAGTGGTAAATGTGGTATACACTATATACAATCACCCGACACTAGTTAGTTTCCACAATCCATGACTTAACTTCACAGTTCACACAAATATGTTTTAAATTCAAACTGTAGCACTGACATAAGTAATTTTTTTTTCCACAGTAGCGTGACAATCCCTCCACCTCCGGTCTAACTAATCACTCTCACCTTATGGCATGGACCCCTGTGCAAACAGGTGGTCATGCAAGCAGGTTTTAAAAGGGTTAACACGGACCATAAACTTCTCTCACGTCTCTTTAGATCTCAGCAAGGACACCAGGTCATGGGTAGAAAGAAAAGATCTAAGTGCTCACCGCTTTAGTATAAGATTACATTTTTGTGTTCAAACACAAACTACTCACATAAAGATGATAAAAACACAGCATGTAAAGCCGACAATCGTGTTAGTTCCGTAGGGCGGCAGCGGGTGACGTCATGCATAGCTCCTCCCCGTATACGGTACATTCAATCAGAACTTCAACGTCACCGTAGCAGACGGAGGCACTTGGGGAGGGGGTAAAGAGTCCGGTGACGTTGATGTCTATGATGTCACCGGATCTCCGACGGAACTCCCTGAAGACTCGGAAGCCGGCGGAGAGGTGAGTACCAATCAAAAGAATTTTGATCGATCAAAAAAATTTATCGAGGAATTAGTCTTTAATTTCCACAGCCCTAGTAAAAAGGAATTCAAATAATAAGGATTAATACTACTGACAGCTGCACTCAAAAATATTGCACATAACAGTATTGATTTGCAAATAGAAAGAGAAAAATGTGCTCACATCAAATAAGTGCATACATAAATTCAGAAATATATCAGTAAACAATTAATAAAGTGTATATAGTGCCTCAAGCCAGTAAATAAAGTGAACTCATCAAATTCATATAATCCACAATTAAAAAAATCAGTGCTATCATGCAAAGAAAATATTGTGCAAAGTCCAGAGAAATTATGAAAGGGGGTAAAATTCCCAAATAATCAATTAGTTGGAATGTAGTGTTCAACATGTGCACATCCCAGTGGAGAGATCACAGTGGAACAAACTCTTGTTTTTTGGGAATCAGTGACAATTTGGTGAGGTGATCTGGAGAACGTGTCCAAGTGCTTGATTAACAGTATGGGCCTTCCCGCTGGGAGATACTTTCCATAATCATAGTGAGGGATGTACTTACTAAAGCGAAGTCAGATCGTAATAAGGTCTTATTTTCTGGTAAGAGGCTACATTTTTCATCTTGGAGTGCAATAGGATGTGCACATGTAGAACAATACATTCAAACTAATTGATTATTTGTGATTTTTACCCCCTTTCAAAATTTCTCTGGACGGTTTTCTTTGCACGATAGCACAGATTTTTAAATTGTGGACTGGATTATATGGGTTTGAGTTCACTTTATTTACAACTTGAGGCACTATATATACTTTAATAACTGCTTGCAGACTATCCACCGTAGATATACTGCGACAGGGTGGCCACTCTGTGCCAGATCACGTAACTAGTACCACATCGCCGGCAACCTGCTCCTGCTGTGATGTCTGTCGGGACCCGCCGATTGTTCAGGAGACAGGCAGAATGGCTATCTCCCTATGTAAACAAGGCAGATCGCCGTTCTGTGAGAAGGGAATGTACTAAGGCCCAATTCTCATTTGAGCAATTTGTAGCTTGAAGCCTGAAGCTACAAAACCCTGGAGGGGAAAAAACCAATTCTCTATGGAGATGGTTCACATCTCCACTCCAAAATGGCTGAAACCAGAAGCTCCAAAACGCCTGGAGCTCAAACAAGTTCTGGAACTTTTTTTTTTAAACAGATTTGGGCGTTTTTCTGCTTTTTACATTGGTGACCTTTTGACTTGCACAAAATCGCAGCAAAAATGCAGTAAAAACGTGGCAAAAATTGCAGAAAAAACGCTGTAAAATCGCGCAACTTTCTCCTTGAAAACGCTATGCTCGGGTGTGAATGGGTTCTAATTGTGAAATATTTTTTATCATATGTCTGATGGATTTATTTTATCTTTGAAAGTGAGACCTGTTCCTTCCAACTACCCCCAAGTGTGTCCTGACACAAATTAAATGCTTATTTTACTCCACCAAAAATATAATAATATAAAGCGTCCATCTCACTCAATTATAATTATCAAAGAAAATAAAAAATGTTACAATACACTATAAATAAACAAAAAGTCATGTAAAATTGTTGCCATCAATCTTCTTTATATGCAGTGCCCTATTTTAGATTCTTGATCTTCTGCTTCTTACTATACCCGAGACAGTGAAGCGCCTTCACTCACAATTGAAAATACAATCAATCACCTTTTTGCCTCTCTAAATATGACAGGTAAAAGTGCCCTTTAACCACTTGTCTACTGGGGCAATTTTTAAATATTTCACACACATAGTAAATACGTTTTTTGCTAGAAATCATCCCCCACCCATAAAGTATATATTTTCTGAAAGCAGAGACCCTGGAGAATAAACTGGTGGTAGTGGAAATTTTTTATACTATATATATTTTGTATAGTTTTTATATTTATGCAGAATTTTTTCACAATATTTGTATAGTTTTTATATTTATGTGTATGTGTATATATATATATATATTATATATATATATATATATATATATATATATATATATATATATATATATATATATATATATATTTATTAATTTTTTTCCCAATATTTGCACAGCTATTTATCAAACACATATTTTCAAGATAAAATACACTAAAATGAATTTTAGTACAACCAAACACAATGTTTTTTTGGTAAAATATAAAAGGTTGTGTCAAGTAAAAAGAACCAACATTTCAAGTCTTAAAATTGCGAACCACAGCAAACTATTGTACCCTAATATCACCATAAGCGACACTTTCAAAGCCTCTACAGCAGGGGTCTCAAACAGTTGGCCCTCCAGCTGTTGCGAAACTACAAGTCCCATCATGCCTCTGCCTGTGGGAGTCATGCTTGTAACTGTCAGCCTTGCAATGCCTCATGGGACTTTTGGTTTTGCAGCAGCTGGAGGGCTGCCAGATTGAGACCCCTGCTCTACAGGCTATCAGTTAAGAGTTTGGCCGGCCATACAAGGTTTCTGCTGAACTGGCCGAGATTAGAACCGTGTATGGGCAGGTTAAATGTACCAAGTTGATTGATCTTGGGTACAACCAGCCTGCCGGATTTACTTGTGGTTAGCAGTAGTGGCTGCTATAGCCACTAGTAACAATCTCTGTCTGTGGGAGAAGACAATGGCCCAGCAGGAGGGAATCCTGAATCAACACTGTGGTTGCAGGAAAGAAATGTGCTCTTTGTATGTATGGCCAGCCTTAATGTCCTAGAACTCTTATTTCTCAACCTGTGGCCCTCCAGCTGTTGAAAAACTACAAGTCCCATGAGGCATTGCAAGGCTGACAGGTACAAGCATGGCCAAAAGATAAAGTGAGGAGTGTGTGAGTTCAAGGCTGCTCTGTTCCTAGATTGTACATAACAAAAAAAGCATCTCCCATGGGGACTTTTTTTGCAGCCAAAAGAGATAATATGCAGAGAATAATTATAAAAGGTAAATGTTTATTATAAAAATTGATAAAATATACATATTAAAATCCTCTGGTTTCTATAGATGCACAGGTATATACATTGCCTTTCTATACATACAGTAGATGAGAAAAACATGTGGATGCACACTGATTGCTGAATACATGGTATTTCCACTGTACAAAAAATCCACAGAATCAAGGCACAAACATAGGTGACCAAGGTAGTCCTATTGGAAAATGAGTTGCCAAACTGAGGTTGCTGCTCCCAATCTCTAAAGACCAAAAGAGATGAAACATAAAAAAAAACATATAGAAACAGCACTCCTCTACTTGTTTTTTATATGGTATTTCCACCACCAATCTCCCAACGCGTTTCAAATGCTAAATAATTTTCTTCAGGGGATGTTTGGTAAGAGGGCCTGTATGTATAAAACTAGCAATAGGATTTCTGGAAAACAAGTTACAATATACATAAACAATTTAAACCAGGAACTCCACCCTGCAGTCTAAACTTACAATCATGTACCAGATTTGGAAATATAATGATATTGCAGAAGACCCACACTCAGGGTGGCTGAGCCCCAAGTCCCACAAGGAGTCAGAATAGATGGTCAAAAAAAGGGGGGCCCGAATTTGCCAAACCCCTAAATATATCTGAGAGGTTATAAATTAGGCATTTTGTTTATCGACAAAATCTACAATGACCAAGCACAACGTAATCCTGTATCTTATCTCACGGGGTCAATGGTAATTTAAAGGGAATATTTTTGACAAAAAGAACGCCACCAAAGATATATGCAAGATCAAGCTTCGAGGCACAGTTACACGCATGACTCCCAAGGCAAAGGAATGATAGGAATTCTAGGTTGTACACCCATGCCCTGGAATTTGCCCTAGTTTTAAAGTTATGGCCCTAGAATGATTGCTCTCACTCCAATGTTAGCAACGATACTTAACAATTGATGTTTACACACACGTTCACTCCCTACACTGTGCTTTTAATCTAATATGTGTATGGGGTGATGGGGATCCTTTAACCACTTTCAGACCGGACCATTTTGCTGGCTTAAGACCAGACCACTGACAATTGCGCGGTCGTGGGACTTGGCTCCCAAACAAAATTGACGTCCTTTTTTCCCACAAATAGAACTTTGTTTTGGTGGTATTTGTGGTATTTGATCGCCCCTGCGGTTTTTATTTTTTGCGCTATAAACAAAAAAAGAGCGACAATTAAAAAAAAAAATGCATTATTTTTTACTTTTTGCTTTAATAAATATCCCCCAAAAATATATAAAAAAAACATTTTTTTTCCTCAGTTTAGGCCAATACGTATTCTTCTACATATTTTTGGTAAAAAATCGCAATAAGCGATTATTGATTGGTTTGCGCAGAAGTTATAGCGTTTACAAAATAGGAGATAGTTTTATAACATTTTTATTAATAATTTTTTTTTTACTAGTAATGGCGGCGGTCAGCGATTTTTATTGTGACTGCGACATTATGACGGACACATCGGACATTTTTGACACATTTTTGGGACCATTGTCATTTATACAGCAATCAGTGCTATTTAAATGCACTGATTTCTGTGTAAATGACACTGGCAGTGAAGGGGTTAACCACTAGGTGGCAGTGTAGGGGTTATATGTTCCTAGAGGCGTGTTTCTAACTGTGGGGGGGGGGGCGTGGCTGTGAGGTAGTGAATGCTGATCTCTGCTCCAATCATAGAGAGCAGAGATCGGCGTCACTAGTTGCTAGACAGAACGGGGAGATGCCGTTTATTTACGCATCTCCCCGATCAGCCTTCCTGTGAGACGATCGCGGGTATCCCCGTGGCGATCGAGTCCGCGGGACCCGCGACCGGCCTCACGGGGGTCCCGACCGGCGCTAGCGTGCCGCCGGCGGCATGCGCTCGATGGCACGGCGGCATCTTAAAGGGGACGTACCTGTACGCCCTTATGCCTGTCCGTGCCATTCTGTCGACGTACATCGTCGTGCGCCGGTCGGGAAGTGGTTAAAAAAAAATGTATTCTTATTTATTTATATTCTTTTTTGCTACTTTATTGCTGTCTCAAGTGGGCTAAAAAGCTCACTATGTGATGGCATGGGCAGGTGACAGGTACTCTTTATAAGACACTGGGGGTCTCCAATGCAGCTACTTGAGCACATATCATAAATGAACAGCTGCAGCCTCTACTATACTAGCTGAATAATAACAGCTGCAGACGTGATGCAATACATGTCACTTTCAGGATTATTAATTGCAGGGGGATCAGGGAACAGCTCCCCAGAGGAATGGGCGAGCCTGTGAACTACCATCTATTCTGCCAGTGGGGTTGGGGGGCTCAATTTGAGAGCCCTATAAAAGTGATTAGGTGGCTCTAGAGCCACTTGAACCCTTTTATCCGAAAGCCCTTCTCCAGCTATTAAAGCTGATACTAAGCTCACAGCGATAACAGCAGCTGTAAACTTGATTTAACCACTTGTCTACCATGCCGTATATAAACGTACCTTGGTATACAAGTGGTTAACCGCAGACAATTTTTTATCCAGTGGATAAACCTTCAGTACTGTTAAGTCCCCTTCAAGAGGTCCAATCAGTTGATCACTATTTCACATCATCTCCATAGATTAGAAAAATAGAAAATCTCACATAGTACAAAATCTTTTAAAAACTTTATTTACAGATAAACAAAATCACACTCACGTGACATTCATGCATATTACTACTTATTATAGTCAGTTGCACAGTGTCTCATTCATGTCCCACTGCCTGCCTCGATCCCTAACTCACTGTCAGTTTTCTACATAGGATATGTCCACTCTCCCACACTAGCAGCAAGCATATACAGCTCTTGCTCGGATCACCAAGCCACCCCCAACGCATTTCATTATAGACGACTTTCCCAAGGGTACAGCTTGGTAACATCAACATAATATTTTTAAGTTTTATGTCAATTACACAGAACATAGTACAAAGTTGCCCACGCAGGGGCAAGGCCACACAAAAAGAGGCCAAGTGTGAAGGGAAAACAAACACTTACAACCATCTACACAATTAACCCCCAGAGAGAAAAAGGGGAGAGGTACAGGAATTTCTAGGCTCAAACAACATACAAAGGATTAAGGCATAGGTAACAGATCATTGCAACCCTGGCCAGCTGTCAGGGCTGGGCTCTAAGCCCTCCCTTCTCAGTGCTCAGCTGTTGGTTAATTGCCAGCACTCATTGTTCCACAGCAGCTCACATGGTGATCATTTCCTGTTCCTCAGTCCAGCCTACAGCCAGCCCCTTCTGGCAATTTAAACTGCCTGGTTCAGTAATTCCATGCCTTCCCTTGGTCAAAAATATCTGGCGACTGTCCGCTGTGTTCCTGTTGAAGACTTGCCTGGCTGACGTCCTGTCAGAAACCATGAATCAGACTGAGACAGAAGTACAGTTAAATCACACTTGTTTAATAATAATAAAAAAGTTTAACGTTAAGTAGTTAAAACATAGCAGAGTTCAGGAACAGGCACGGATAGTCAGACAAGCCAAAATGTCAGGGAGCCAGAGAACAGCATAGTAGAACAGCAAGCAGGATCTGGTGCCAGAAGGAATGTCAGCCAAGCAAGTATTTAACAGGAACACAGGAGAGCGTCTCTAGAGATGTGACCAAGGCGAAGGCAGAGATCATCTTGACTGAACGGCTTAAGTAGGCAAGACTGACAAGCAGGATATCAACAGGTGAGTCACTGTGGATAGATAGGAGCTGGCAATTAGCCGACAGCTGAGCGGCCAGTTCAGAGAAGGAAGGGCTGAGCCCAGCCCTGACAGTACCCCCTCCTCAATGACCCCTCCCCCTCAGAGGACCACAATGCTTGAGGGGAAAACGCCTATGGAAATCACGGAGGAGGACAGGGGCATGTACGTCAGAGGATGGGACCCAAGAGCATTCCTCCGGACTGTGCCCTTTCCAATGCACCAGGTACTGTATGCACCCACGGAACCTACAGGAATCAACAATGGACTGTAGTTCATACTCCTCATGGTTCTCAACCTGTACTGGGTGAGGACGAGACACCGAGGTAGTAAAACGGTTGCAGACCAAAGGTTTTAATAAGGAGAAATAAAATTAATTTGAGATACACATATTAGAAGGAAGGTCTAATGTGTAAGCCACTGAGTTAATCCTGCGAAGAATACAGAAAGGCCCAATAAACCGAGGTGCGAACTTCAGAGAGGGAACACAAAGTCAGAGGTTGCGAGATGACAGCCAGACCCTGTCCCCAACCTGGTAGGAAGGCGCAGGCAGGCGTCTGCGGTCAGCATAGAGCATGCAACCTATCATTAGCATGTTGCAAAGTCTCCTGGACTTGTGCCCAAGTGGAACAAAGACCACAGAGATGCTTCTATAAGGCAGGAATACTCTGCGAAACAAATGAGTCAGGCAACATGGAAGGTTGGAAACCATAGTTCGCCATAAACGGGGACAATCGGGAAGCAGAATTCAAGGCATTATTGTGAGCAAACTCCGCCCACGGTAAGAGGTCTGACTAGTTGTTATGATGGTCAGAAATATAGCAACGTATACAGTACACAGCCTTTAAAGAGGAAGTAAAGCCTCATAGTTTTTTTTTTTTTTAATGCCTTAATTTAATTTAATACCTGCAAGGCAAAGGCATAATGAGCTAGAATGCATAGCATACTAGCTCATTATGAATAACTTACCTGAGAACGAAGCCCCAGAAGCGACCCTCATCCACGTCCTCCTCCGCCGCCATCAATCCCGGAGTGACTTCCGGGTCTCGCTGCTCCGGCACTGTCATTCGCATGCGCACGGGAGCCGCCGAGAGCGGCATCTACGCAGCTGTCTACGGCGCACGTGCCGTAGACAGCGGTGCCTATCTTTTTGTAAGTATCTCCTAAACCGTGTAGGTTTAGGAGATATTTATTGGACCTACAGGTAAGCCTTAATCTAGGCTTACCTGTAGGCCAAAGTGGTTTGTAAGGGTTTACAACCACTTTAAGATAGTTTTGACAGACTATAGAAACAGAATTTAAAAACAAATATTGATTTACATATACACTATTGTTGCATCAACCATTAATTGCATTTGTATTTGTAACCCTATTACATTATGTCATGTTTATAGATATTTCCTTTTTTTTTAGATTCCCAGGCTGCTCCGGAAACCATGACCATCTCCTCGGTGGAAGTTTCTTCTTCCCCTATATGACTTCCCAGGAAGAAAGGGGAGCATAGGATAGCTGTGCTCCTACACATGCTCCACTATACGACCAAAATCCATTTCGGCCGCTGGAGGGAGCAATTTCTTTGCCGACGGCTTCCCTGATTACTTCCGTAAGTGCTCTGTAGGCAAGTGGTTAAACTAGTTTCTCTTAACACATGATATAATGATATCTTTGGGGATTTGCTGCAGGTGCGGACCCCCCACCCTTACATGCCTCCAAAGGGTGTCTTACATTGTGACTCCTTGTAAGCCATACAGAGTGGAATGATATCCCTCCTTGGAGTGTTGAGCAGCCAAACGATACATGGGATCATCTAATTGATTTTAAAGGAATTCTGGTCAGGAGATCTCCCCATTTATACCTTCCATTGGTAACTATACCCTATGTTTTTTATAAAAAAAAATGTCCATTAATTATTGGTTGACATTTAAAATGTTAAATATAATTCTCCAACAGCAAACCAACCCCTTAAAGAAGACCTTGACCGCATGGGTCAAAATGTGTCGGAAACTTTATACAACAGTCCATTAATTATTGGTCGACATTTTAAATGTTAAATATAATTCTCCAACAGCAAACCAACCCCTTGAAGAAGACCTTGACCGCAAAGTCAAAGTCAGAAACTTTATACAACAGAATCCCAGATCTCTTTTCAGTCTTCATCGTCCAAATATCAACATCATTAATGTTGAGTGTGGACTGATGTTTTGGTCTTTTGGGGAGCAAGTAAAAAAATGCATTTAAAATATTTACAAGCTTGCCTGTTAAAAAAAGGCATAGGCAACACTAAGAAGTTGGTTTACAAGCACTGTGCATCCTAACCTGAATTCCCATTTTTTTTTTTTGTCTTTTAGTACATTGCTGTTAGCAATCAAAGGATTGCCTGATTATTGTCCAGGCCGGACTCAGGTAACCCATAAACATGCTAGTTTTTTTTTATAACAAATATTTTTTTGTCTGGTTTAGGATCCACCCACACCTATTTGTATTGGTGCACTTTTTTGCCTAATATGTTTTCAATTAAAAAAAATGGAAATGCATCAAAACTCATTGACACGTGTTACAAAGCGTGTTGCAATGCACTTTACATTGTAAATCAATATATGTCATAACTTGCATCAATGCGCATTGACATTGTGCTGATGTACAGTATGTCATGATATATGTGGATATGTGTTTAAATGTGTGCTGCAATGCCTGTTGATGTGTGTTTTGATGCATTTACATTTATTTCAATGAAAAACACATCAGCCAAAAATGCAAAGGTGTCACTGTAACATTAGATAATCTGAAAGTCAGAAGCCCTCCAGCTTCAGGAGCTGAGAAAAAATTGTAATTAGGCTATATTTAGATCTCTATATTGCTCCTGAAAAGAAGCAAAAGATAAGGATATAGACCAGAGTTATTTTTTAACCACTTGCCTACTGGGCACTATTACCTCCTTCCTGCCAGGCCAATTTTCAGCTTTCAGTGCTGTCCCACTTTGAATGACAATTGCGCGGTCATGCAACAGTGTACCCATATGACATGTTTATATTTTTTTCACACAAATAAAGCTTCTTTTGGTGGTATTTAATCACCACTGGGTTTTTGTTTTTTTTCTAAACAAACAAACAAAAAAAGACCAAAAATTTGCAAAAAGAAAAAACATTTTTTTTCATAATTTGTTATAAACTTTTGCAAACAGGTAATTTTTCTCCTTCACTGATGTGGGCTGATGAGGCTGCACTAATTGGCACTGATAGGCTGCACTGATGGGCACTCATGAGGAGGCACTGATGAGGCTGCACTGGTGGGCACTGATAGGTAGCACTGATGAGCACTGATAGGTGGTACTGATGGGCTCTGATAGGCGGCACTGATAGGCACTGGTGGGCACTGATAGGTGACACTGAAGGGCACTGATAGACGACATTTGATGGGCACTGGTAAGCGGCACTGATGGGCACTGATAGTCATCACTAATAGGTGACACTGATGAGGAGGCACTTATTGGCAGCACTGATGGACAATGATTGGCAGCACTGGTGGGCACTGTTGAAACTGCACTGATAATCCGCCGAAGGAAAAAAATGATTTGGGTACAACGTCGCACGACAGCGCAATTGTCATTTAAAATCTTTCATTGCTGAAAGCTGAAAATTGGCCTGGGCAGGAAGGGGGTGAAAATGCCCTGTATTGAAGTGGTTAAGGAAAGCCGATAACTGGCTTGTGTTTACAACGTGATCAGCTGCCATTGGACACAACTGATCACATGGTAAAAGGGCGCTGTGATTGGCCATTTACCCCGATCTGTGCACATAGGGGATGAGCCGAACACCCCCCGGTTTGGTTCACATGCAGAATATGCGAACGGACCGAAAAAGTTTGCGCAAACATCCGAACATCGTTAAAGTCTATGGGACATGAGAAATGAAAAATGCGAATTTTAAAAGGTTAATGTACAAGGTATTGTTCAAAAATGGGTTTGGGGACCGGGTCCTGCCGCAGGGGACATGTATCAATGCAAAAGAAAGTTTTAAAAAAGGCAGTTTTTTCATGGGCACTGATTTTAATGATGCTTAAAGTGAAAAAATAAAAGTGAAATATTCCTTTAAATATCGTACCTGGGGGTGTCTATGGTATGCCTGTAAAGTGGCGAGTGTTTCCAGTGTTTAGAACAGTCCCTGCACAAAATTACATTTCTAAAGGAATAAAAGTCATTTAAAACTGCTTGCGGGTGTAATTTAATGTTGGGTCCCGGCAACATGAATGAAAATTATTGAGAAAAACGGCATGGGTAACCCCCCAGCCCATTACCAGGCCCTTTGGGTCTTGTATGGATATTAAGGGGAACCCCGCACCCATGGCCATCCAGACATGCTGTAAAATTGGATTAGCAAAACACTGCCTGAAGTTTACTAGAAACATTTCACCAGGAATGGCCTGCAGCCAGATATAGGCTTGGCTAGACTAGAATGCAGTGGATATATGTAGGAGACTGTATGTATATATATATATATATATATATATATATATATATATATATATATCTTTATGCACTGCAGATCACTGAATCACCTGCCTGCCTGAAAGTGTCGTTGAAAACGTACACCGGGAATGGCCTGTAGTCAGGTATAGGCTTGGCTAGACTAGAATGCAGTGGATATATATGCAGTAGACTGTATCTATATCTTTATGCACTGCAGATCACTGAATCACCTGCCTGGCCTGCCTGCCTGAAAGTGTCTTTGAATACGTACACCAAGAATGGCCTATAGTCAGGTATAGGCTTGGCTAGACTAGAATGCAGTGGATATATATGTAGGAGACAGTATATATATTTTATGCACTGCGGATCACTGAATCACTTGCCTGCCTGCCTGAAAGTGTACTTTAAAATGTACACCAGCAATGGCCTGCAGTCAGATATAGGCTTGGCTAGTCTAGAATGCAGTGGATATATATGTAGGAGACTATATATATTTAATGCACTGCGGATCACTGAATCACTTGCCTGCCTCCCTGCCTGAAAGTGTATTTGAAAACGTACACCAGCAATGGCCTGCAGTCAGATATAGGCTTGGCTACACTGGAATGCAGTGGATAAATATATGTTGGAGACTGTATATATATTTAATGCATTGCGGATCACTGAATCACTGGCCTGCCTGAAAGTGTATTTGAATACGAACACCAGGAACGGTCTGCAGTGAGATCTAGCTAAACTGGATACAGTGTATATATATATATATATATATATATACAAAGCTGGGATGTGTATATATATATATATATATATATATATATATACTAAATACACTGCAGCTAACTGAATCAACTGCCTGCCTGAAGTATATTAGAAACAGTACAGCAGGAATGGTCTGCAGTGAGGTCTAGCTAAACTGTATACAGTGGAAATATATATACAAAGCCAGGATGTATATATATACTAAATACACTGCAGCTAACTGAATCAACTGCCTGGCTAAAGTATATTAGAAACAGTACAGCAGGAACGGTCTGCAGTGAGATCTAGCTAAACTGTATACAGTGGATATATATATACAGACATACCCCACTTTTAAGTACACAATGGGGTTTATTTACTAAAGCTGGAAAGTGCAAAATCAGGCTCACTTCTGCATAGAAACCAATGAGCTTCCAGGTTTTATTACCAAAGTTTAATTGAACAAGCTGGGGTTAGAAGCTCATTGGCTTACTAAAGTTAATACGGAGGTTAGACAACTGGCTATATTTCTCAAACTCTCTCATTAAATTTGGGATAGAGATCAGTGGATTTACTAAGGAAAACATCATGTCGTCTGCGTAGGCCGAGATCTTAGCTTGCACCTTTCCTATTTGTACTCCTGAAATATCTTGATTTAACCTGATTGTACATAGAAAGGGTTCTAACGAGAGGGCGAAAAGAAGTGGCGATAGGGGACATCCTTGACGTGTCCCATTTGAGATCTGAAAGGTTTCTGACAATACTCCATTAGCTCTTACCTTCGCCGCCGGACCAGAATAGATAGAGCTTATCCATTTCATCATTTTCTCCCCAAACCTTCCATACCTTAAAACTGCTAATAGAAACCTCCAGTTGACCCTGTCAAAGGCTTTCTCTGCGTCTGTATTTACCAGTACGCATTGTGCCTTGGTATTATTAACTATGTGCAACAGGTTAAGAATTTTTGTGGTGTTGTCTCTTGCTTCTCTTTTAGGGACAAATCCTACTAGTCAGAAGCAATGGGACTTAACCTCCCCCAAATTTTAGTGGAGCAATTAAAACAAAACTTCAAATTCAAGTGGACTGATAAGGCGCTTACATATTTGGGGACCTTGATTCCTAATAATATAAATAAGACCTTTGAATTAAACTTTCCCCCATTGCTGCAAAAAGTGAAGAGTCTATTAGATAAATGGAAATCAGGCATGCATTCATGGATAGGACGCTGCAACATCATTAAAATGAATATTCTCCCTAAATTCTTATATCCTTTACAAGCACTTCCAATAAATATTCCAGCAAAATACCTCAAACAATGTCAAAAGTTAATTTTTGACTTCATATGGGCAAATAAGCAACCTAGACTACAACGTAGACAACTGACACTTCCCAAGAACCAGGGAGGATTGGCAGTACCCGACATATGTAAGTACTACCAGACCATACACCTAGGAAGGGTAATTGACTGGAATAGGCATAAGGATCTCAAACTGTGGGTACAGATTGAATATGCACAGTCGCATATCCCTCTGAGGAGAACACCCTGGTGCTGTACACATTTACCTAAGGAGTTGATTAAACATCCTTTAATAGGAAATACGATTAAAATCTGTGCAAAGTTACTCCTAACTATGGGTATAGCGCCAGAGACTTCTCCTCTATATCCCATTTTAGAAAACCCCCTCTTTCCACCAGGGCTAGAAGACAGAGCCTTTAAGAATTTAATAGATACGGGTCATACACAAGCCTCTAGTTATATTAAGGAGGGAGAATGGCGAACAATAGCGGAGTTGATGGATAAAGAGGATATATATAGATTGAGATTTTGGAATGCACTCCAAGTTGTCCATTTTCTTAAAACACTCCCAGCCCCGGAGAGGTTTCATAGACCCCTCACTATCTTCGAGAAAGTGTGCTCGGCAACGGGAGTAATGC
Source organism: Lithobates sylvaticus (assembly GCA_028564925.1). Classification (NCBI taxonomy): domain Eukaryota; kingdom Metazoa; phylum Chordata; class Amphibia; order Anura; family Ranidae; genus Lithobates; species Lithobates sylvaticus. Next base: position 44,098,554 of record CM053034.1, on the reverse strand, counting down.
CTCATGCGTTATCAGTTAACTATGGCATACTAATGGCAACAGTGGAAATAGACTCCCTGAGATGTATCAGTGAATGGGAACAAGAGCTGGGAAGAAATTTTAATATAACACAAATACAAAAAATCCTGAGGCTCACGCATGAATCGTCGATATGTGTGAAAACACAAGAGACACGCTGGTATAGAACACCAGATAAACTGAAGAAAATGTACCCTGACCTCTCGGACAGATGCTGGAGATGTCAGAGGGATAAAGGTACTTTGTTACATATTTTCTGGGGATGTCCTAAAATAAATAACTTCTGGACAGAAGTTAGACGGATCGTGCAAATTTTTACAGAACATACAATTCCAAACGATCCAGCTTTCTTCCTTCTTCATGTTTCTCATATACCAGAAAAGGTATGCAAGGAATCTATAATCTGTCACCTCTTAGATGCAGCTAAGGCATGTGTCCCACGGAGGTGGAAGTCGGAATTACCTCCGACTATAGGGATGTGGCTTCGCAAAGTAAAGGAGATAAGTAAACTGGAAGACTTGGTTCTTTCAGCACGATCTCAAGGAGAGAAATATTCCAAGACCTGGCGACTCTGGAACACCTTTATGGCCTCGGAGGAAGGAAGCACCCTCTCAGAAGAAGATTAGAAGTAAGACCATTCATATTATCACGATTATAAACATTCTAAAGTGAGAGGCGGATTCGGGAAAGATCTCCATGGGGTGGCTCTGAATGGGGGGGAGGGGGAAGAGAGAAGTGGGAATTTATTTATTTTATTATTTATGTATTTATTTTTTTATTTTTCTTTTCTTCTTCTTGTTTTTTTTTTTTTTGGTTTGTTTTGTTAAAAAATTAGACGAGTGGTACGGGTCTGAGATACGGGGAAGCATAGAGAGGAGTTTGTAAGGAGTAGAGATATCTGAACCAGATGACTCAATCCGATACAGGGTATTCATAAAGTAAAGCTTAAAAGAGCTGTGAAGTGAATTATTTGTTAAAGATTATTAACCTTTAATAATGTGTACCCTCTAATTTTTGTGTATGCCCCTGTATGTGTACTACTGTGTCTGAATAAAGAAAATAATTGAGAAGCTCATTGGTTTCTATGCAGAAGTGAGCCTGATTTTTCACTTTCCAGCTTTAGTAAATAAACCCCATTGTGTACTTAAAAGTGGGGTATGCCTGTATAGCAGTCTGACTGTATATATGTATATATATTAAATACACTGCAGCTAACAAAATCAACTGCCTGCCTTAAGTATATTAGAAACAGTACAGCAGGAACGGTCTGCTGTGAGATCTAGCTAACTGAATAAACTGCCTGCTCAAACTAAATGAAATGACACTCTCTCTCTCTCTCGCTCTCTATCTCTCTCTCTCTGCAAGCAACACACTACACAAGGCCGACGTGCAGGCGGCCTTATATAGTGTGGAGCATGGACTTAACCCCCTGAGCCATAATTGGTCAAAGGCACCCTGCTCATTAGGTCTATGTGAGCTTTTCTGCACTTACCGGATCCTCCTTTCCCCATGCAGATGGTGCTACTTAATGTTTTAGTATGCCCCTAGTGCAGGGCGATAAACCATGCATAGGTCTTGATGCAGATGGTGCTACTTAATGTTTTAGTATGCCCCTAGTGCAGGGCGATAAACCATGCATAGGTCTTGATGATGTCAGGATCTTAGACCACTGGAGCACTGGGGAGAAGAAGCTGTGGGGTCTGTTCTAGCAGCATGGAGAAGTAAAGGATCGGGTAAGTAGATCTTATTTTCTTTGCCCCCTAGACCTAAATGAGCAATGAGCACTTACAGTATGGATGCTGCCCCACTGCAAGGGATGCTGCCCCACTGCAAGTTGGGTTTTAACCTGTTCCGAATGAGTATGCACATATATGTGGCTGCTGGGCAGGTGGGATTTAACACCAGTGGCCACATATTTGTGTTCATGGGGAACAATGTACTGTGCTGCGAGTGCGCTCGCTAAAGCGTCACTGGAAGCTCCTAATGCATAGATGTAATTGGGACTGGGAGCTTCAAATCATGTGACTGCTGTGACAGCCAATCACAGTGGTCACAACATCAGAGTGCACTGGGAGGCAGAATATCTGCCTCCCAGCACTTAAATTCTTTTAAAGAGCAAGGGGCAACAGTTTGGAGTTAATTCTTTATGTACAATTATCTAGTAAAAACTTCTATCTAAGCCGCTAATTGATTTGTGTATAAAGTCCTATTAATATTTTTTTCTTTGCTGATTTAAAAAGATGCATTTAATTTAAATGCTGCTGGGAAAAACTCCATTATCTCTGAGTGAGATTATTAAGTTATATATAAAAAACAAAAATCAAAAAACAAGCAATGAGAATTGGTTTCCTGGTTCGCTGAATGCGTATTATAGTGTACAGGAAGGATAAAGTGTAATGGTTATTATTTCTTCACTGTTATATTTTTAGTTATTATCCAGGCAGCTCAGATAGGACATCTAGAAACCACATCTAGTGTGATAAGAAACATTTGTAAATACTAGCATTTTGGTAAAATAGCGTTTTGGGTTTCCAGAATGTATTGTCTGTAATTGAGTGAGTTGAATCTATTTTGTTATAGCTTCCAGTCAAACTTTTGTTTATCTTTTTTATTTTTTTATAAAATTAGGGAGAGTTGAATAGTTTCATTATGTTTTAGATGCTGTCCATGTCCCCAATAGAGTTATTTCCTTCACTTCTTGTTCTTGTGACAGTACAAGGTATGGGGGCAGGGTCAAAATGCTAGGAAGGCTTTAACTCTTAACTCTTAAGCCCCATACACACGGTCGGACTTTTTCATGGATTCTGTCCGATCGGACAAGGTTGTTGAAAAATCAGACCGTGTGTATGCACCATCGGACAGTGTTCGTCGGTTTGGCCGACGGACAAAGTCTTATCTCCTGCTGGAAAGATTTGCCGTCAACACGGTCCGATCACACCAAATCCGAGCGTGTGCACGCTTGTCCGACGGACAAAGTGCTACGCATGCTCAGAAGAAATTCTGTGACGGAAGCGCTCGGTCAGGTAAAACTACCTTTCCTAATCGACACAGCACATTCGTCACGCTGCAATGTTAAAATGTCTTTAATGCAGCGCATTCTCTTTTTCTTTACAATGCAACAAGAATGACATGTTTTAGCTGCTCATATTCACCCGCACTTCTCACAAACTTAGTTCTTTATTACTTTGCAGCATTTATACACTACATATTTATTTTTACTCAGATCGTAATACAATCTTTGTTATTTTTTTACCATGATTTTTTTTTTTTTTTTTTTGGGGAATACATATTTGAAGGAGATTTTTTTTGTTTTTTGGAGGGGGTTTGTATGTCTCAACTTAGCAAAACCACATTATTAACATTTGTATTTCTTGCTTAAATTTACTAGGAGTTTGTTGGTTGTTGGTGCCCCTTGTTAATTCTACTTTAGGATTAGTGAAATGTACCTGCCTACTCAAAGAAAAACTGTCATTGTAGAAAAGTAAAACACAATAGTCAATGATTATTTCAAATCCAAAAAACATTTATTTAGGTCTCAGCAACAAACCAAAGAGGAACGCAGCCATGGTGAAACTTGGGGAATTTGCAAAGCCTTGGACACCCATGGCAACCATCATTTTACAGGCTTAAACAATTGGGGGCATGAAGAGTACCTATCTAAATAATAAGGGAGCGCAATCTGGTCCTGAAGTCCAAAACATCCGGAACTGCAGCAGATGCCATCTAGGTCCCCAGGCTCTGGTCCTACGAGAGGCTCCATCTTCTCTCAGACCAGACTGAATCAAGGTCATCACTCTCTTGTCTTCCTTGTACGCTTCCTTCCACGCCGTGGTGCTGGTGCTGGTGGGGTGGCAGAAGGAGGAGGAGGAGGCGGAGCAAGGTCACTCTCGCAAACATGTGTGAGGGGAGTCATCTCCCCAGCCATCCCCTCATTTAGTATTTTGAGGATGACCTCCTCACACATGCTGCGTTGCCCCGCCTCCATACCCGTAAATTTACTGCTAACCAAGGAGGCAAAGGCCTCCTCGTAGGTGGGTGTGGCATAGAGGGAGGCTGAGGCATCTTTGATCAGCTGGAGCGCTGACTCTCCCACCTCCCCCATGTTTTTCGCCCTTCTGTAGGGAAGGCGGAGGGGAGAGACTTGGGAGACAGTCAGGCTCCTACGCCTACCCCCCTCTTGGCTGCCACTACCCCCTGCCTCCTCCTGACTGCCACCTTCCACAGCCACCTCCTGGCTCCTGGCTGAGGTCTTCCTGTGTATGAAAAAGGGACATAGTTTCAGTTATTTGTTCATCAAACACACACAATTCTGCAAAATGTTTACAAATACAAAACCATACAATTCTCTGCCTTGCAGTTTAGATTCTTCCCAAAAATGTCTCCCACACCACTGTCTGTTGATATGTCAATCACGTTAGGAACTAAGCAATTGGGGATCCTGAATTAACTGAACATCATTCATTATTCCCAAAAATGGTTACAAAACTACTATACCTGGAACAAGCTGGGCACCTGCACATATTCCATACTGGAAGGGCCAGGTTGGTCCTCGGAAGCCTCATCAGGGGTGGCGTGCGTGGAAGGACGCGTGCAAGGAAGAGTCGAGAGTGACTTCCTGACAGTAGCCTGGTCTTTGAGAAAGTGGAGCCTCTCATAGTACCAGAGCGTGGGGACATGGACATCAGCTGCTGCAGCTCCAAAGGCTAGGGACTTCCGGACCTTATTGCGCTCCCGGAAATAGGTACTCTTCATGTTGTTGATCTTCACTTTTAAGTTTGCCACGGTTGCCATGGGCAGGGTAGGCTTTACAAATGCCACAAGTTTCAGCAGGGCTGCGTACCTCTTTGGTCTGTTGCTATAATCCCTGTGTTTCGCCTGCCATAAGAGGGGGAATTGCCGGTATTTATCAATGAAGAGGGGTAGAAAGCTCACGTCGTAGAAGGCCTCCATCACCTCTGCAAGACACAACGCCACACAAAACAATATAAATAATGTCAGCCTAAACTCTCCTAATCTTCTCCATAAAGAAGCCTCAAGTTCTAATCAGTCTAGGCTAGTTATGTACCAACGTCAAATTGTACCTTCGTTTGTAGCGATCGTCTCGTGCGTGAGCTTTCTCTCCCCTCGTCTCCCAGATCGTGGCTACGACACAGGCGTGTGACGTTTTATATACAGTGCGCATGCGTCAAACTCCGCCCGCCCCTGACGATCTTTCTCGTCTATTCCCCACCCCTTCTCTTTACGGCGCAGTGGGGAGAGCACATGGCGGGGACACAGCAGGTGCGCCCCAAATATCCCCCCAACGAGGAGGAGGATGAGGAAAGTCCGGAGGCACAAACATCCCGGAGCCTGAAATTCAAGGCCTCAAATATGTCATTTGGAGAAATGTTGGAGATGGTGGACATATTAAAGAGGAGCGACTATGATGGGAAGTATGGGCCTTACCTCAACCCCAATGTCCGCAAGGCCAAGATCATGTCTAAAGTTGTGAGAAGGCTGTACAATCATTTTGGGGTACAACGATCCAAGGAGCAACTGAGGAAACGCTGGTCAGACCTGAAACTGAGGGAGGCCGATCAGTACAGAAAGATCAAGCGAATTCTTCAAAAAAGTAAGTAGTTGTGTTTTGTGTTCGTCTGTGCATTCGATCGTACTCAGCCTCGATCTTTCTGCCACTGTCATGGTCGTGTGTGTGTCCATTCGATCGTACGCAACCTCGAACGTTCGGCCACTTATAATACGTGGTTTGGTGTTTTTTTTTTGGGGAAAGGAAGTTTGTTCTCACTAGAAATGTCATCAAGAATGTAAAGCCAATTTATTCAATGTAAAGGAGAGGTCACCCAGTAGCTGTTTACCCATCTGGACTCTAGAGCACTAGTGCTGGGACACCCAAACCCACTTTTTATTAGGCTTTTCCACACATGTGCTCCAGTGGATACGAGAGGGGTGTCTCCATCACACAAACTTCTACCAAAAAGCTAGTCAGTTTAGCACCTTTACAAAGTGACTACATTCATGTTGTTGCCATTTGTAACTGGCCAAACTAAAATAGTGTCCGTCACTTTCAAGCAATGTTTGTCATTTCCTATTTCTGCCCTCAATAGATAGTCTTGCTAAATCTTCCTTTTGTACATTCTCATAGGGGAGAGAAAACTTGGGCCGTCTGCGGAAACCCCCAAACCAACACCTCCCAAAAAAGGGGAAAGAGCAGAAGCAGAGGAGGAGGAGGAGGAGGAAGGAGAGATCATCGAACTTGGAGAAATTGTCACCACAACAGGTGAGTGTGTGAGAACACAGCTACTGGTAAGCTAATCCATGTATGGCTGCCTCATTTCCAACACCCCATTTTTGTTTGTTTGTGGTTTTTAGGTGACGTGGATGTTGTGGAAGAAAAATCGCACTTTACCACAGAGAGTGCCCACGTACTCATCGAAGAGATAATGGTCTGCAATAGAGATCTAGATTACATAAAGCAAAACATCAATGATGTTCAACAAAAATTGAAGAACATCATTGATGTTTTAGGAAAAATATGAAAACGCACCAAGTAATTAACACACATTTGTGCCAGCTTCTGAACACATTTGCAACTTAAAAACTGTGTGAAATTTGGAACATGCACACATTGTGTCCACATGTGCTAGCTCCCATCATGGTGGATGAATGCCAACGTTTTTTTGGGGGTGCAAACACTTTACGAACTACGAAAGTGGTTGTGGTGAAGGGGTTGCACCCCCAAAAAACGTCCATTCATCCCCATGATGGAAAATGGCACTTTTGAAGCTTCTAGGCATGTGTTTTACCATCTAATGACCATTTTCAGACCCAAATTGTGTGCATGTTCCAAATTTCCACTTTTCGGGGGTGACCCCCCCATGTGATGAAGGCAAGATCAAACACACTTTGAAAATATAGTCATGTCTGATCTTGTCTTCACTTTACAAAGTTGCACTTTCCTAGTTCATAGGTTCTGGTTAGCTCCATGCCTGGTTTTACCAATTGCGGAATGTTTGTAAACAATGTTGTAAATAACCAAGATGTTGTCAGTTTTGGCGTGAAGATTGTAAACGCACTTGTGAATGTTTTCCAAGTAAACTTTTTTATTTTTCTAAATGTGTGGCTTCCTTATTTAAAAAACACAATGCATTATGTATGTAAAATGTAAAGGATATGGGGGGCAATGGGTGTTATTTACTAAAGGCAAATCCACTTTGCACTGCAATTTCCTTTCCCAGGGAACTTTTTCAATGCACTTGTAGAGCATAGCGGATTTGACTTATGTAAATGACACCCACAGTGCTTTGTACGAAAACACGGAGCACAGCATTTTTCAGAATACACACATGTCAGACCTGGTGATGAAAAGGAGTATTTTGGCTGTCAGTTATGCAGGACAAACCTTCTCTAGACCAAAGATTAGGTAGCAAACACACAACATGAGAATAATCTTTTTGGGAAGAAGAGACTGTTACCTCCTTTTGCCCAGAAAGTGCATCCCACTGTCGAAGGCAAAGGGAAAAAATGTCAAAGTAAAATAAGCTAAAAAGAAGACTGAAATGACAAGAAATCAGAGGTTGGTTAAAATATCAGATTTATTAAAAAATGCCTCTCACACATCGTCAGGCAGAGCAATGGCCCCCCTACCCACAAAGTACTCCATATATTGCTCGCGGACCACGCGGGCATTTAGAGGGGGCAAGCCTGGACGTGCCACTTGAAGGGCTGTGAGGTCCGCATTTGGAGGGCCCTCCACATCTGGGCCAACGGGCACCACATAGTTCCTGTTATGTCTTTTGAGGAAGTTGTGCAATATGCAACAGGCAAGAACTATGTGGTTCAGTTTGGATTCCGCCAAGTTAAATGCCGTCAGGAACAGGCGGAAGCGGCTGGCTAGGATGCCAAAAGTGTTCTCCACCACTCTTCTGGCTCTGGACAGCCTGTAGTTGAAGACCCTCTGGTCCGGGGTGAGGGTCCTCATCGGGAACGGCCTCATCACATGGGGAGTCAACGCAAACGCTTCATCTGCGACAAAGACGAAGGGGAGTCCTTCGGCATTCTCCTCTGGAGGTGACAAGCACAGACTGCCACTTTGGAGACGCCAGTAGAACTCCGTGTGCGTAATGGCACCACCATCCGAGATCCGGCCGTTCATCCCCACGTCCACATACATAAACTCGTATGTTGCCGACACCACCGCCAACATCACTACACTATTAAACCCTTTTATAATTATAATAGTAGGACCCCGAGTTGGGCGGTGGGACGATGCAGACGTGTTTCCCATCAATTGCCCCTCCGCAGTTAGGAAAGTCCCAACGGCTGGCAAAGTGGGAGGCCACAGTCTGCCATTCTGTGGCGTGGAAGGGAACTGTGGAGTGAAACAAGAAAAATAAATTAGTCACTTTGCACTTAAACATTGCAAGCAGATTAGACAATCAACATCTTGGAACAAGAGCATTGTATAAAATTGGAGGCTGGAAAGTATTTGCACAGAAAAGTAGAGGCTCCCCTTCACAGATGACTCACCCCCCATCAATCACCCCACTTCTGATGGGCCATTGGCAATAACTAGGGTTTTGGGGGGGGGGGGGGACAGGTAACCCTCTGCACTTCATTGATTGGCAAATGGCTCAATAATGTGTGCTAGTTTGGCCAGACCCTCTGTACTTAACACTATTGGCAGCCCCCAGGAAAGATAAACTAACATTTCAACCCCCCCCCACCACAAAAAAAGGCAGGCACATTGTGACATTCTGAAATTACCAAGCAAGCTAATAGGAGGGAAAGAAGACAAAAAATTAGGAAATGGAATGTATGGAGGCAGCCCCTTGCACTACATGCTTTGCAGAATTCATCCCTAAAGATGCCCACTATAAAGAGGTAGGTATATAGTGTGTATGGACCTTGGGAAAGCCAGCAGATAAAGGATTGGTACCATCTGACAGAGCAGTTGGGGGAGGGGTTCCTAATGAGTTTGCCACCCCCCCCCCCCCCACCAAAAAAAAAAATGCTAAAGGGGCTCTACATGAAGTAAACCACACAGCAAACATTTGTGATTGATTAAGTGACTAGGCCATAGGTGTCTATTGGGGCAGAAGAGCATGCTGGGAGGTAAGTGAAGGGAAAAATGCATGAAGGAGAAAAGGGGCACAGCATATTAGAACATATTGCAATCATGGTAATTAGGGAAGGAGGTCAAAAATAGAAGACATTAGCAAACAGAGCATACATAGAAGGGAATAGTAAAGGAGAAATGTTACCTTAATATAGTCCTCCTGCAGGACCTGAATGATGGCAGAACAGGTCTCTGGAATAATGATTCCCAGGGCCTGGGGAGAGATACCTGAAGAGAACTTCAAATCCTGAAGACTTCTCCCTGTCGCCAAGTACCTCAACGTGGCAACAAGCCTCTGCTCCGGAGTAATGGCTTGTCTCATGCAGGTATCCTGCCGGCTGATAAAGGGGGTCAGCAAAGCCAAAAGACGGTGAAAATCGGGGTCCGTCATCCTGAGAAAGTTCCTGAAATCATCAGGATTATTCTCCCGGATCTCACGAAGCAAAGGCATGTGCGAGAACTGGTCACGCTGAAGCAACCAATTCTTGGTCCACATACTCCTTGTCACTCTGTTCATGGACGGGTCTTGGGTCAAAGCTAAAAGCCCAACACCAATTCCGCGTACAGCACGAACTCGGCGACGAGTACGCACGGGAAACATCGCTCACAAGGTCACAAAAGGTCGGCTGGTCAGAACGGACAAACAGAAAGCACCGATAAACAGCAAGGCCTGAAAGAACGAACTGAATAGCAGAAACGAGCAGACAATAAGCAGTGCAAATCAAAGCGTCCTATATCAAGATATAGGCCGCAATGACCAACAAATGCGAACTGACTACACGCACTAATAAACAGATACGCACGACAAGCACAAACTGAAGAGCAGTAACGATCTGAGTCAGAAAACTGAGAAGCGCGAATCTTAAGTCACCAAACTTCGACTAACTCTCGATAAACACGGGATCAGCAGAAGGAGCCCAACGGGTGCCTGACGTGGTGCTGAACTTGCCTTTTCTAGTCTCGTGGACGACGACTTACGTCACGACGTTCTTGCAGACCGGATATTCCGACAACGTAGTCCGACCGTGTGTACGCAACACCAACATCGGACAAAGTACGACGGACAAAATCCGACCGACCTGGTCCGCGGATTGTCCGAGCGTGTGTATGGGGCTTTAGGCCGGCCAAACATGATTCGAATATTGATTAGAGATCTGAACGGTAATGAGCAGGCTGAATGTACCAAGTTAATTGATTGATTGATCAACTTGGGTACAACCAGCCTGCCAGATTCTCTTGTGATTATTATAATCAATATCTCCTCCCAGCGAGGATGGCTTCCCCCACCCTGACGATGACCTGGCAGGAGGGATTACCGCATCAACACTGTCTGTGTTGATGGGGGAATCAAGCAAATTTCTTTTCTTTCCTGCAACCCGTATTTGCAGGAAAGAAATTTGCTCTGTGTATGGCCGGCCTTACTCACCCCACTGCAAAAAGCTGTCTTCATTGGAGGGAACTTTGAACACTTCCTGTTCTAATGACAGCATGTCTATGGAACTGCTTTTTGTAGAAAGTTTGAAGCAATGTTCTCTCAAAAGCAATATAAAAACAGGAATAGGTTCCAAGCCTTCTCCCCACCAGCCAAAGTTGAAATACAATGTAACACGGCCCCCTAGAGGACTGCTTAGAATTACCTGCTCATCTTCACGGCCATGACCTAGTGACCATTCCAACGCACCTGACACTCTAGGTTCAGACATCCTTGTATGCTGTAGCGTAATAAATCAGACACGTTGTCTATATAGGTTCTAATGCCCCGTACACACGGTTGGAAATTCAGACGGAAAATGTCCGATCGGACCATGTTGTCGGAAAATCCGACCGTGTGTGGGCTCCATTTTACATCCTGCTCTCAAATTTTCCGACAACAAAATCCGATCGGACTTTTTCCGATCGTGTGTAGAGAATTCCGACGGACAAAGTGCCACGCATGCTCAGCTCAAATTAGGAGACCAAACCTATTGACTACTAGCCTCTACGTAGTTCCATCGTATGCAACGAACGTCACCACGTTCAGAATGATCAGATTTTCTGACAACTTTGTCCGACCGTGTGTATGCAACACCAGTGTCGGACAAAATCCGTCAGAAAAAATCCGGAAAAAAATGATTTTGTAGTTGGAATTTATGACCGTGTGTACGGGGCATAAGAGGATTTTAATGGAACCAATAAAGAAGAAGGTTGTTACAAAAGGGAGGGGGAGGTAATTTTTGGCAACAGCGCCAACTCAGCAAAAGAATTCCCCAAAAAAGACACAAGACAATATTAATAAAGACAATACTGTATAAACACTTCCTTGAGAAATAGGGTTACCTCCCTAAAGGATGTTACAGCTAACTGACTGTACTGACACTCTGAAAGAGATGGAATCTGGCCAGCCTTTCTTGCTATCATAAGGATGGAGAGCAGTTTTAAGAATGATAATATAAGGAGGGGCCCTTTTATCAGTAATGGCAATAAAGTCCACGTTGCAGATCTGAAGTTCTTCACCGGTATGTGGGAGCCCGTTAACTGTAACCTGAGTAGGTGTGGTGGTAAACAGTGGATTTCTTGTAGTGTGGAAGGCTAGAGTTGTCTTAAGCACAATATTCAAATAAATTCAGTAAAGTATTCCTGGCATGAAGGTGTCTGTGCAAGGTGTCCCAGTGTAACGGTGACAAAGAATGGATTGGGCGATTTGCCATCTCACCAACGACCAGACCGCTCTGATGTCTTCTGGACAGGAACTCGTGTAGCGTCACTCCTGCAGCGGATCTACTGTCTCGATCTCCCAATGTGAATCTTGACAAACACCAAAAGGCAGGCGACCAGAATGGTGCTGGAAGGATGTCCGACAGCAAACGCAGAGCTAGGCTCCTCAGGTAACGGGTTGGAGGGTGGAACTCCATGTGGTAGGCCACGACCTCCCCTCCTGTGTTTCACGGAGAGGCCTGTCTTGTGTCAGGCCCAGAAGGAAGAGAGCGCCACGCAGGTTTTCCACTTCTTTTATAGCTACTCCCAGCAATCTTCCTAACAGTAGCAAAGATCCATGGGATATGTAGTTCAGACACATAATCAGGTATAGCATTTATCTGGCAGGAGAACTGTCATCCCACAGTCCTTTATGCTGGTCACACAAATATGATGTCACCTGATACGCTGAGCACTATAGGGACAGGTGAGGCTTTGAAAGACCCAGGATACGTTGCTTTACAATTGTAGTCCATTTTGCTACATCGTCCCCCCACTTGAAAGTCTTTGGTCCCTAAAGACAGAGCACAACCTGGAATCACTTTACTGCATTGTGAAAGCTAAACAATTAACTATCTAATAAATTAGAAGTTGCAACAGCTAATAACTGACCTAGTGAAGGGTCCTCTGATAACAAAGTATATACATAAACAGAAGTCATGTTAAGTTTATAACATGCCAATAATAAATTAGTGGCCCACCCAGTAGTGTCAGGGGGTGGATCAAGGTCATCCTTTACTAAAGACTCGGTAAAGGAGAAAAGTGCTTGACTGGGATTTTGAGTAGTGGATATGAGTTCATCTGAGTTTTCTCCAAGACTGTCATAAGTCAATCTCTTTGGGGGACACATCTTTTGTCTCAACCGGGAATGTATGTCTTCTAGTGACTCGGGCCCCTGTTCTGCTTCCCAAAATCTGCACCAAGCCTCCAGTTCAGGTTCTACTTCGGTCTCTGGCTCTACTTCAGGCCCTGGCTCTACTTCAGGCTCTGGTTCCCGTTCAGGGACTGTCTCTCTCCATGCAGGGTAAGCAGGGTGGATGAGAGAATCAGTCCCCTCAGGCATTTCACAGGGTTCCGGCTTGACTTCCTAATTTCCCCTAAATGTGTAGGGAGTTAATACCTCAGTGTCAGGCAAATGGGAGCCTGTCCCTTAACAGCCTTCTTCTTCAGCATCAGGAAAAATAGAATCACATTACAAAGAGGAAATCCACAGCCAATCCATTGTTAATTCATCCTCATCACTCTCTTATTCCGGAAGTGCAGGTGGATAGGTATTCCTGAGCCTAGGCCTCAACGTGGGGGACTGATGTGTCTCCAAGCAAGAGATTGAGGGTACTGGAACAGCCTCTGAGATGGGCAGCAAATGGTTTAGATGCCAAGTTTCTTGAGGGACAGTCTTCCCTTCAGGCCACATCTGATACACAGCGAGTTTAGCTAGTCATTTGCAAACAATGTAGGGTTGGGAACGCCATTGATCCGCCAGCTTATGTTTTCCTGGCACCCCTAGATTACACAACAACACTTGATCTCCAGGTTATAGATCCTGAACCCTCACTTTCAGATCAAAGTTTTTCTTGTTCCTTTGTTCTCTGATGGTGGAGGCCTCCTTGGCTTTCTCATAAGACACCTTTAAATTCTTCTAGAGCCTGTCGACATATCTCCTATAAGAGCCTTGGGAGGTGTGATCTATTGGTGTTCCGAAGGCCAGATCTATGGGTAAGCGAGCCTCTCTCCCTAAGATCAATTTCTAGGGGGAGTATCCGGTCGAATCATTTGAGGTACTATTGTAGGCATGAACGATTGCAGTGATATGGTCTCCCCAATGCTGTTTCTTTTCTAATGGGAGGGTTCCCAGCATGTTCAACAGAGTGCGGTTGAAACACTCAGGTTGTGGATCCCCTTGGGTATCCCTTGTCCTGTAAGACACATTAAGGAGTAGTCCTGGATTTCTTTATGTTTAAGAGTTCACATAGTCTGCGGATCAGTTTGCTCTCAAAGTCCCAACCTTGATCTAAATATAGGCGCTGAGGCAACCCGTAATAGATGAAGAACTTCTCTCTTGGCCACCGTACTAGCTTGTTGATCCCTGGTGGGGAAAGCCTGAGCATATCGGGTGAAATGATCTGTCACAACCAGGACATTACTCCTTCCACTCAGATCATGTTCTAGGCACAAGAAATCAATGCACACCAACTCCATTGGCCCTTTGCTTTGTAGATGGCCCATTGGGGCTGCCCTATCGGGTAAAGTTTTTCTCTGCATACACCTGACACAAGAGCATCAGTAGCTTTCCACCTCTGTTCTGGTTGGACGGCAAGTAAAATTGATCTCTGACCAGCTTGAAAGTTCTATCTGGGCCTAAATGACCATGATCATCATGGAGAGCGGTTAGCACAGTCAAATTATGTTTCTCAGTAAGGAACAGCTGGCTCACACCTTCCGCCTCTTCAGAGGGACCTCTTCAATATACGATCCCCTCTTCTAGCGTCATTCGCTCCCATTCTCTATGAATCCCCTTGGTTCCCTCAATGGGGCTATTCATCAATATCTGAGGGTCTTTGGTGGACAACGACTTCCTTATTAGATTCCCTAATGGATCTTCCCGTTGATCCCTTCTCATGTCCTCCTTAGTCAATTGAGGCAGTTCTTGGCTGTGTACTTGGGTCAGATTGCAGTAGTGCTTTGGTACTCCCGAAGGGGCGACTCCCGCTGCTTCAGCCCCTATGGCTCATCTGTGTTTATATTCCACTCCGTGACAAACAGCCTGTACTCCTTCGAGGGGCAAATGAACCTAACTCTTCTGACCATTCTGGGTGAAGTGAGGCCTTCGAGAAACAGCGCCAGCGTCTCTATTTCCCACTTCCGGTCGATATTTCAAACTGATTTGGAACTCGGACAGGGCAGCTAGCCACCGATGTCCAGTGGTGCCCAGTTTGTAGGTGGATAGTAAATTAGTCAGGGGGTTGTTATCAGTCTTCACCACAAAGGTGGCCCCGTACAAATAGTCCCATAGTTTATCTACTACAGCCCACTTGAGAGCCAAGAACTACAACTTGTGCACAGGATAGTTCTTCTCGGGGGGGCGAGGCTACTCACGTAGGCCACTGGACAAAGTCTCCCCTCCTACTCTTGGTACAACACTCCCCCAATACCATCTCTGCTGGCATTCCCATGTAATTCATATGGCTTTGAGGGATCATAGGCCAACACCAGTGCTTCAACCAGGCTCTCCTTCAACCGCTCAAAGGACCTCTCACACTTCAATGTCCATTGTTTCTGGATAGATTCCCGAGGCTTCCTCGCTCCCCCTTTCTGGGTTTTCTGCTGTTCCCTTTCCATTTTCTTCTGTTTACTTCTGTAACATCTCATTTAACGGCCAAGCAATCTGTGAGAAGTTCTTCACAAATCGTCTATATAGAGATAAACAGCATCTCCCCGTTCTGCCTAGCAACTAGTGACGCCGATCTCTGCTCCCTGTGATTGGAGCAGAGATCAGCATTCACTAGCTGACAGCCACGCCCCCCCACAGTAAGAAACACCCCTAGGCATACTTAACCCTTACACTGCCCCCTTGTGGTTAACCCCTTCACTACCAGTGTCATTTATACAGGAATCAATGCATTTAAATAGCATTGATTGCTGTATAAATGACAATGGTCCCAAAAATGTGTCAAAAATGTCCGATGTGTCCGCCATAATGTCGCAGTCACAAAAAAAATCGCAGATCGCCGCCATTACTAATAAAAAAAAAAATATTAATAAAAATGCTATAAAACTATCCCCTATCTTGTAAACGCTATAACTTTTACCAAAAATATTTAGAAGAATACGTATCGGCCTAAACTGAGGAAAAAAAATGTTTTTTTATATATTTTTTGGGGATATTTATTATAGCAAAAAGTAAAAAATGATGCATTTTTTTCAAAATTGTCGCTCTATTTTTGTTTATAGCGCAAAAAATAAAAACCGCAGGGGCGATCAAATACCACCAAAAGAAAGCTCTATTTGTGGGAAAAAAAGGACGTCAATTTTGTTTGGGAGCCACGTCGCACGACCGCGCAATTGTCAGTTAAAGCGGCGCAGTGCCGAATCGCAAAAAGGGGCCTGGTCCTTTGGCTGCAAATTGGTCCGGTCTGAAAGTGGTTAATCTGGGATAGTCCTTAGATTCAAGGTTTGATAATCGATACACATCCGGAGGGACCCATTCTTCTTCCTTACTACCACAATCAGAGAAGCATAAGGGCTTCTGGACTCCTTGATTCCTTGATAACCCCTGACTTCTTCAGTTCAGCCAGTTGCTCTCAGAGATCCTCCAAGTCCCACAAGGGGACTCGCCTCGACCTCTCTCGAAATGGCTTATCTTTAGTCAGTCAAATTCGATGTTGAGTGCTCTTAGCACAGCCCACATCAAAGTCATTCTTGCAGAACATTTTCTCCCATTGAGCTATCTGAGTTTTAATCCTTTCTTCCTAAGCAGGGGGGAGATTTGGGCAGTGGACCCCTAGATCCTTCTCCATCCTTGATTCTCCCAGAGGTTTTCCACCTAGTTAATAATTTGCATTTATGTTTTTTGCCCCCACAAGTGCATTACTTTACATTTCTCCACATTAAACCTCATTTGGCATTTGTCTTCCCACTCCATTATTTTATTCAGGTCATTCTGCAAAATGTCTGTGTCCTGATGTGAGTTTATTGCTCTACTTATTTTTGTGTCATCCGCAAAAACTGAGACTGAGCTATTTATCCCGTTCTCTATATTATTTATAAATAAATTGAATAAAATTGGTCCCAACAAAGAACCTTGGGGTACTCCACTCACCACTCTAGACCAGTCTGAGTAGATGTTATTTATCACCACCCTTTGGACCCGTCCCTGTAACCTGTTTTTTACCCAAGCACAAACCTTATGGTCCATGCCTGCATATCTCAGCTTGTATTTTTAGCGTTTATGGGGGACTGTATAAAATGCTTTTGCAAAATACAAATACACCACATCCCTAGGCCTCCCCCTATCTATGTGGCAGCTCACTTCCTAGTTGAATATTAGCAGATTGGTCTGGTAGGACGGTAAACCAATGCTGATTACCGCTAATGATATTCTTTTCCTCTGTAAAACTTTGGATATAGTCCCTAATCATCCCTTTCAATAATTTACCCACTATTGATGTTAAGTAGACAGATAGCTGGCCTATAGTTCCCAGATTTCACAGATTTCTCTGCCCTTTTTTGAATATTGGTACCACATTGGCTTTTCTCCAATCAGCTGGTACCAAACCTGTCCTTATGCTGTCCATAAAGATTGGGAACAATGGCCCGGCTATAACCTGACTGAGTTCTCTGAGAACTCTCGGGTGTAAGCCATCTGCACCAGGTGATTTATTTGTGATTTATTTGTGTTAAGTTTATTAAGTCTTTTCCTGACTCCGGCCTCAGTTAGCCACAAGGGAATGTCCTGTGTTATGCTATTTACAGTATAGTCGTGGTTGGTAGACCCTTGTTTTTCCTGTGTAAAAACTGAGGAAAAGAAGGTATTTAGTACAGTTGCCTTCTTTGTGACATCTGTAATCATCCTCCCATCCTCATCTATTATGTGTGCAATGTGTTCTGATTTCGCCTTTTTACTGTTTATATATCTATAATTGATTGAGATTTTACACTTTCCTTGTAGTGTTGGAATGCTGATGGTGACCCAATTCCTTTATATTTTTTAAAGGGAATATTCTTCTCCTTAATGAGACTTTTCACATTACGGTTTAGCCACCCAGGTTTAATCATCTCTCTTCTATTTTTATTGCCCATTGGAATGCACTGTGTGATACCTTTGTTTAATATACTCCTAAAGCATTCCCATTTCTCTTCTGCGTTCAGTGTTTCCAGGATTTGGTCACAATTTGTCATGTAGCAGTGATCGCAGTTCAGAAAAATGTGCTTGTTTAAAATGTTGTGTTTTGTGCTACCCTCGTGCCTCCTTTTCCTATAATTTACGCTAAATGGGATCATCCTATGATAACTAGAACCCACGTTGTCGCATATCGCCACACCTGAGATCATACTTGGATCGTTCATAATTAATAGATCTAACAGGGCATTGTTTCTAGTTCGGGAATCCATCAATTGGGACATGAAGTTGTCCTGTAAGACATTCATGAAATGACGGGCCTTAAATGAGTGAGCTGTTCTCTCAGCCCAGTCAATATCGGGATAATTGAAGTCCCCCATTATGACTACATTTCCCTGTTTCCTTGCCATTTCAAACTGTGATAGTAGTTCTAGCTTCTCCTCCTCCTGGATGGCCTATAACATACCCCCACCACTAATTTCCCACTTACTTCTTCTCTTTGGAGTTATACCCACACTGATTCAACCTTCCCTCTAGTTCCATTCATAATGTCGCTCCTCTCTACCACCCTTGTATCATTCTTGAAATATAGACACAAACCTCCACCTCTTCTACCTTCCCTGTCCTTGTGATACAAGGAATACCCATGTATGTTGGCCAGCCAATCGTGAGAGCTATCAAACCAAGTTTCAGTTATTCCCACAAAATCTAAGCCCTCCTCGTAATTGTAATAGCAGCTCCAGTTCCTCTATATTGTTAGCTAGGCTACTAGAATTTGTGTATGCTCCTCTTAGTATTGTATGTGCGCATATTATTTTCTCCATTTGTTTCCCTTGGCTTTGTTTTTGCATTTCCCAATTGTTTACTCCTGGATTTGATGTTATGGCTGTATTATCACTGCTGACTCCCTTATCACCCTCTGTCATCTGCTATCTCTTCCTCTGATCCTTCTCCCCATCATGTTGTGGGGATGTTTTTCTTCAGCAGGGACAGGGAAGCTGGCCAGAGTTGATGGGAAGATGGATGGAGCCAAATACAGGGCAATCTTAGAAGAAAACCTGTGAGTCTGCAAAAGACTTGAGACTGGGGCAGAGGTTTCTCTTCCCGCAGGATAAAAACCCTAAACATACAGCCAGAGCTACAATGGAATAGTTTAGATCAAAAGCATATTCATGTGTTAGAATGGTCCAGTCAAAGTCCAGACCTAAATCCAATTGAGAATATGTGACAAGATGTGAAAATTGCTGTTCACAGAAGCTCTCCATCCAATCTGACAGAGCTTGAGCTATTTTACAAAGAAGAATGGGCAAAAATGTCACTCTCTAGGTGTGCAAAGCCAGTAGAGACATCCCCAAAAGGACTTGCAGCTGTAATTGCAGCGAAAGTTTTTCTACAATTTATTGACTGAGGGGGGCTGAATACAAATGCACAACACACTTTTCACATATTTATTTGTAAAAAGTTTTGAAAACCATTTATCCTTTTCCTTCCACTTGACAATTATGTGCCATTTTGTGTTGGTCTATCACATAAAATGCCAATAAAATACATTTACGTTTTTAGTTGTAATATGACAAAATGTGGAAAATTTCAAGGGGCATGAATACTTTTTCAAGGCACTGTACATACCAAGAGAATCTGGCGTGGTATAAAACTTTATTGTTCTGGACAAAATCACAAGAAAGCTCTTCATGGGACCTCTCTTTGTTCAAAGATGGCTTGATTGCTTCTACAATTAAGACCATCTTTGGGTGAAATGCGTTAAATGGGGAAGACCCAGGTAGGGCTAACCCATGCTTTTTTCTGGAGCAATAACATTTTATACCTCGTTTGATTTTTCTCAATGTGCAGTCAGTTTTTCTTTTTTCTGGTGTCCTGCTTGGGAGCCTGAAGGAACTTTGGTTTAGAGTTTGCACTCGAACTGTTGGAGCACTAGTCCTCAGAGCTGAGCTGTTGACAACATGGGAGGCCGGTGCCATCAGATGAAGTACGTATGCACTTACCGGAAGATGGATAGCTCAGCTTAGTGTATTAAAGAGCTATGCTTTCACTTTACATATACTGTACTTTAAGGAAATCTTTATAGCATGGCATGGTAAGTGCAGCAACACAATTATGTGAAATCGTATTGGTTGCAATGCATTTAACCCAGTTAGCTATTTAACTGCATACTCTATTCTATGCCAAATCTTTCTATTATGCTATTTGACTGCTGTTTTTGTAGCGTTATTGTTATGTTGATGACCTTGGTATATTTATTAAGCGATTATCTCAGGCTTTCCCAAGCTTGTAAATGAATTAAATAAATAGGCCTAATGCTTGCTTATAATAGCAAATCAGATAATATATGAAACAATTCCAGGCAAAAGCACCCTTTTTTATTCAATACAAAACGACAGTGTATATTATTTAACAATGCGAAGAACAATTGCAAGTAATCCTCTTCATGGAAACTTTTACAGAAAGGAGCAGTTAGCTAGCCAAAAAGCAATGCACAGATTTCAGTAACCAATTAGAATTATTCCCCCACTTACATACTTCCAATAATCTGAAAGCTGATTGGTGGCTGGGGTTTAAAGATCTTTGCACCTCATCATTGTTTGTTTTTAATTCTTTATTGTTAAGAGAAATTTGTGTCAAAGATGATGTGGAGGCTGTTACAGCTGAAATACACCATCAATAAAAGTTTGTGTTTAATAACTAAAGCATTTATGTCTTATTGAGAAGAATACTCATTAGCATAAATACTTGTTAGCATAATTAAAATGTAGCTCCATGAGCTTTGCATCTGTGGGGTTATTTATTGGTTTTGTGTGCAAATATATTTAAAAAAAAGCAAAGGAATAGAAAAAATGTCAGTTATTGAAAGTTGTTAAGTTGAGCATTTCATGCATGCCCTGGTACAAGATACTTTTCTATGGTTCCTGGGTTTCAGTCTTGCACCAACAGCTTCAGGCCCGGTTCACACTTGTGCGATGCCAGACATTGCATGTTATTCGCACCGCATTGCTGTGCAGATCACATGCGATATCTGTGCGATGCGATTTCAGCCATACAAACTGTATCGCATTGCATGCGCACCAAAATGGTGCAGGACCCTTTTTTTGGTCCGCACTGGAATCGGATTGCATGGGTATTCACAACCATGCGATACGATTCCTGCACCATTTCACAGTTTGCACTACGATCTGCGAACCGATCTGGGGGGTGTCGTTAACTTTACATCGACACCTGCAGCGGTTCGCAGATCTCAGTGTGAACCACTGTGCGATTCAGGTGCGATGCGGGAACGCAGTGGATTCACAGGGTTCTCGCATCGCACTAGTGTGAGCCGGGCCTCAGACTTTACATTTTCACCCTCCTGCTAACATGCCCACCCCATTACCATCTATGCCTGAAATCCCTGTACTTTTCACTTAAACTCTTCAACACCTATAACCTCCTCCATGAGAGTATAAGGCAGTGTTTCTCAACCTTATTTCAGTCAAGGCCCCCTTTAAAATTATAGACAATCTCAAGGCACCCTTTAACATTATGGACATCCTGGAGGCACCTCATTCTAAAATGTAAAAAATTATTCTAATAGATTTACACAATGCAGAAACATCCACACGTAGGACACTCAATAGGAGTTTAGAGCTGATTTATTCTTCCAAAGCAAATACACTTTTGCACACTGGTACTGACTAGTATTCCAATGTTTTTCTTCTCCCTCAGTTTCTCTCGTCAGTCAGCTAATGTCACCCCAGTGCTGAGGGTGAGGGGCACCGGAGGGTCAAAAAAGGATACTGTGGAGGCAACAGACATCCTCCTTATTAACTGATGGCATCATTGGTTGTTAGGATGCCAGTGTCTTGAAAGTCGTAATGGTGGATAATGAAAATCCATGGCTTTGTGTAACTAAAAGGCAGGCTTGATCCACCTGCTGGCTTGTATACAATTTTTGATCAATTTTTAGACATTTTGCCAAGGCGCCACTGAAGAAACCTCAAGGCACCCTGGTTGAAAAAGGCTGGTATAAGGTGAAGAGCCGGCAAGGACGAGTTGCCGGTTCTTCAACTTATACTCTTATGCTGTTTTAGGTGCCAGGAAGACACCGTGAGTTTTGGAGCACCATTGGTCTACGCCCAGGGGGAATTAACCTAGGCGTATATCTTCGTTTATAACCTCCACCACAGATCACACATTTATAATTGTCCTTTCTGTAGAATGAACCTACATTTAAAAAATTGCCCTGAACCCCCATATCTGTGAAGTGTATATGAGTTACAGATAGCTATTAGTGTTAGCTATTACTAAGCTGGAGTGCACATCACACTTCCTGCTAGGCAATCCCTATTAGCTCCCCACCCACTGAAGTGATCCAGTGGCTGTTCAGCCACTTGAATCACTTCTGCATTACAGGGAATCACCAGCTGAAATTTTTAATAACAGGATAATGCTTGCACCTGCAGGTGCAAGCATCATCCTGGTATAGCCACTGGAAAACAAGGACATCCATGGATGTCCTACGGTCAGCAAGTGGGTAAAAAAGAAGTATAGCCAAACCTTTTTTGGGCATACTTCTCTTATGGGTCACAGCAGTGGACATACTTTTACATTCCTATGACTTAGAATCAGCCGACAGCAACCTAAAGCCACTGTCAGCTGATGTAGCAGAATTGCTCCAGGCTCTGGAAGGATCGCAACCATATTGCCAGGATCCACCTAGCTACCCGATTGACAGCTGGCTCCAGTGCTCAGAGTGTGGCTGAGAGATGAAGCCTGCTGTGATTGCCCCCTCTCCAGCTCGGCACTTCAGTGAGCACTGGAGGGGGCTGAGGGGGAGCCAAAAAAAAAAAAAAAAAAAAAATGGCGTAGGGTCCCCCTCAAAATCCATATCAGACCCTTGAGGACTGGGATGGATTTTAAGGGGAACCCTAGCCAAAAAAAAATGGCGTGGGGTCCCCCATAAAATCCATACCAGACCTTTATCCGAGCACGCAACCTGGCAGGCCGCAGGAAAGGAGGGGGGGACGAGAGCGGCCCCCCCTCCCGCTCCCGCTCTGTGAGGCTTCGCTCCGGGTGACAGGTCTTGTATAACGAAGGCACCTGGTGACCCCGCCCCCTCTGACGTCATGGGGAAAGCCATAGGAATTCCACATGACGTCCCGTGCGTCAGAGGGGGTGGGGTCACCAGGTGCCTTTGTTATTAAAAGACCTGTCACCCGGAGCGGAGCCTCACAGAGCGGGAGTCTCCCATTGCGAGGAGCGGCCTGCGAGAAGAGACGACGATGCCGGACGAGAAGGACGACGCCGGACGAGAAGGACGAGAAGACCGTAGGAAGAAGAAGCGAAATCGAGGAAGAAGACGATGGAAGAAGATGACGGATGGAGAAGATGAAGAAGGAAGACCAGAAGAAAGAAGAAAGAAGATTTTAATAAAGGAATTGTCAAAGACTGTCTCCTGTCATTTTTACCATTTTTGTCACCTTTTTTGGTGAAATGGTAGGGGTACTTTTGTACCCCCTTACCATTTCACACAGGGGGGGGGGCCGGGATCTGGGGGTCCCCTTGTTAAAGGGGGCTTCCAGATTCCGATAAGCCCCCCGCCCGCAGACCCCACAACCACCGGGCACGGTTGTGGGGAAGAGGCCCGTGTCCTCATCAACATGGGGACAAGGTGCTTTGGGGGGGACCCCAAAGCACCCTCCCAATGTTGAGGGCATGTGGCCTGGTACAGTTCAGGCGGGAGGGGGGCCGCTCTCCCCCCCTCCTTTCCTGCGGCACCTGCCAGGTTGCGTGCTCGGGATAAGGGTCTGGTATGGATTTTATGGGGGACCCCACGCCATTTTTTTTTGGCTAGGGGAAAAGATTTTGAGGGGGACCCTACGCCATTTATTTTTAGCGGTGACGGACAGTCACCGCTCTCCACTCTCGGCCTGCGAGAAGAGACGACGATGCCGGACGAGAAGGAACGACGCCGGACGAGAAGGACGAGAAGACCGGAGGAAGAAGAAGCGAATCGAAGGAAGAAGACGATGGGAAGAAGATGGAAGAAGGAGAAGATGAAGAAAGGAAGACCTGAAGAAAGAAGAAAAGAAGATTTTAATAAAGGGAATTGTCAAAGACCGTTCCTGTCATTTTTACAATTTTTGCCACTTTTTTGGTGAAATGGTAGGGGTACTTTTGTACCCCTTACCATTTCACACGGGGAGGGGGGGCGGGATCTGGGGGTCCCCTTGTTAAAGGGGGCTTCCAGATTCCGATAAGCCCCCCGCCCGCAGACCCCACAACCACCGGGCACGGTTGTGGGGATGAGGCCCTTGTCCTCATCAACATGGGGACAAGGTGCTTTGGGGGGGGACCCCAAAGCATCCTCCCAATGTTGATGGGCCTGTGGCCTGGTACGGTTCAGGTGGGAGGGGGGGCCGCTCTCGTCCCCCCCTCCTTTCCTGCGGCCTGCCAGGTTGCGTGCTCGGATAAAGGGTCTGGTATGGATTTTGAGGGGGACCCCCACGCCATTTTTTTTTTTTTGGCCGAGGTTCCCCTTAAAATCCATCCAGACCTGAAGGGTCTGGGTATGGATATTTGGGGGGGACCCCACGCCATTTTTTATTTTTTTTTGGCTGGGGTCCCCCTTAATATCCATACCAGACCTGAAGGGCCTGGTTATTGAATTTGGGGGGGACCCCTACGCTTTTTTTTTTTTTTATATCAATGAATGACTGTTTTTTAAATAGCTTTTTTTTCTGCAAAAATTACACTTTGTCATTCGAATTCATTCGTTATATCTGCTATAATAATTTCGTTTGAATTAGTTGAAATTTGATATTGGTAGTTGGATTCGAATAATTTGGAGCTGAAATTCGTAAACGGAATTTTTCCTGCAAAAATGACACTTTGTCATTCAAATTCATTCGAATCCATTCGAATTCATTCTAATTAATTAGAATTCATTCGAATCATTCAGCGACGAAATTCGTAAACGGAATTTCGTATTCCGTACGGAATTCGTAAAAAAAAAATTCGTAATACAGATTCGTAAATTCGTAAGAATTTCGAAAAAATTCGTACGAATTACGAATTCGTACGAAACGAATCGCACATGTCTACTTTTTTGGGCATACTTCTCTTGTGGGTCACAGCAGTAGGACATACTTTTACATTCCTATGACTTAGAATCAGCCGACAGCAACCTAAAGCCACTGTCAGCTGATGTAGCAGAATTGCTCCAGGCTCTGGAAGGATCGCAACCATATTGCCAGGATCCACCTAGCTACCCGATTGACAGCTGGCTCCAGTGCTCAGAGTGTGGCTGAGAGATGAAGCCTGCTGTGATTGCCCCCTCTCCAGCTCGGCACTTCAGTGAGCACTGGAGGGGGAAAAGTGGAGAGCGGTGACGGACAGTCACCGCTCTCCACTCTGAGCGATTAGCGGTCACGTGATTGCTCAGTTCTTGGTCTTACAGCAATACTGCAGCTTTGAGGTGAGTATTCCTTCTGTTTACTGCCAGTAATGGGGCTAAATTCCTCCCCTTGATCGCCAATGATTTGGCTGCATTCCTCCCACTGACCACCAATGATGGAGCAACATTCTTCCCACTGATAAGCAGTGATGGGAATACATTCCTCCCACTGTCAACCAGTGATGAGGCTATATTCCTCCCACTAACCACCAATGATGAGGCTACATTTCCATACACTGACTACTAATGATGGGACTACATTCTTTCCACTAATTACCAATGATGGGAATACATTCCTCCCACTGGCAACAATAGATGGGGCTACATTCCTTCCACTGACCACCAAATATGGGAATACATTTCTTCCACTGACAACCAACGATGGGGCTACATTACTCCCATGGTTCCAACAATGATTTTGGCGATAAATTATGACCGCCATAAGGCACCATTCCTCTTATTGACCACTGGTGCTAAGGCATGTATTATTCTCATTGATGCAGGGGGGAATTTTTTACTCTGGGTACCCTGGAAAACATAATCTTTGACGAAACATGTAGGGTGTTGCTGTGTGCTGATGTCATCGTGTTTACACTGAGCACAGAAGCGTGGGCGGACTACTTTTGCCAGCAAAGAGATTGTATTATTGAGCTTGTTTATTACAAACACTGTAATTGCAAGTGGTGCTTGGGTGTGCTGGAGGGTCTACTGATGGAAGGTCAGTTGCTGCAGGGAGGGATCTACTGTTGAGGAAGGGGTCTATTTATGGATGTTGGTTGCTGGGAGATAAATTGTTGCTGGCGGGGGGGGGGGTTTGTTGCAGGTTGTCTATTGTTGCTGGGGAGGGTCTGTTGTTGCTGGGAAAATCTATTGCATAAAAAGATAGTGCAGCGCTTTACATGATAACACACAAACTGTAAATAAATCAAATTATGATAAAATTAACTAATTTAAATAAGTGGTGATAAGTGTACATACAAAACAAATTAATAGATTTGCTATAAAAGTGGCAATAAAGAAAAGTCCCATACAAGAAATCCATTCTAGATGAAAAGGAATCCAAGGACAGCAAACGTGACACCCAAGGTATGATCACACTGAAGGCTTACCAGAAGGCCAGCAACCACCCTTACTCAAACAACACCCAAATCCACTGATAGAAGCTTGAACATCCACATCCACAAATTCAGCGATGGAAGGCAGACAAATGTTCAACAGACTATATATATGCAAAATACAAGGCTCCACATAGTACAGAATTGTACAAACATTTTATTATTCCAAAGACATGTTGGTAGGTTATCTGGCTTCTGTCTAAATTGGCCCTAGTATATGAATGTGAGTTAGGGACCTTAGATTGTAAGCTTCTTGAGGGTAGGGACCGATGTGAATGTACAATGTATATGTAAAGCGCTGCATAAATTGATGGCGCTATATAAGTTCCTTAAATAATACTAATAATTTGTTAAATAAAAGTAGTGAACATTAAAATAGCAATAAAACATCGTAAACCATAAGCAGGTCAGTTCCCCATAACCAAGATGGCCGAACATCGGTCGCGCATGCATAGTAGCTTGTGTGCGTGGCTCCAACTGACATGTTTCGTCAGAGGTGACGTCATCAGGGGTACCCCTTTTGGAAAAATTTATTGTCGCTGGAGGAATTTATTGTTGCAGAATGGATCTATTACTGCTGGGGAGGAATCTATTGTTGCTGGGGGGAGGGGGGTATAGTTACTGGCTGCAAGAGGTCTATATTACTGCTTTTCTTGTTATCAACACATTCCATACAAACTACTTAGCACCACAAAATGATACTTGGTTCTGTATTCTCTAAAAGGGGCGATACCAGGGGGGGGGGGGTGTGGCCAATGGATGGTGCTTGGAGGTGGGTAGGGGATGGAGACAAGGGGCGACTCAGAAGAAGGGAGTACCTGCACCCAATCTCTGAGAAAAAAAAAGCACTGAGTATACTAAACAGGAGATGCTAGCTCATCGTCTATCAGTAAGTTGGAGATGGGAAGGTAATCAGACTATGCTGGTTTTCCGTAATACATTATAGCCATGATGTCTAAATGACATTAATGAGTAGAGAATATTCAGCTTGTAAAGTGAATAAGGTAAAGCTGTTGTGACTTTATATACTCAATCACATGCAAGGTGAATTAAAGATTTTTTTTTTCTTGCACAGTTGGATGATTGGACTGAATACAACCTCACCTTATTTCCTAAGCTAAGTGAATATTTACTTTCCAGCAAATAGTCTCCACGCAATCAATAAATTAACTGAAATTTGTAAATTTGTAAAATTTGTCAAGTTGAACAGCTATATATTTTACTGTGTATTTAATTGTCTGAATAGAGTTCAGATTTTGGTATTACAATTAATTACTTTAGGTTATATTTAAAAAAAAAAGAAAAGGTAGCAGCAATCTCCTCTCTATCTGAAGTCTGAATATTGGCATGGCCGGAGACTGTAGTGTGGTTATTTATAATGTTCTAACTCAGTATTAGTATAGCTTAGAAAAAAAATCTCCCACTTCCTCTTTCAGCCTGTGGCTTAATGACATATTAGTCATAAAGGTTTGGCTTAAATGACATTAAGGATATGAAAAAGTCAGCTTGTACTGTAAATGCAAGGTAAAGCCAAGTGATCTTGAAAATAACTTATAGAAAGTACAGATAAATAGAAAGCCCTGGGCAACTGCAGAAATTGAAGTTGCAAAATGTATTTTAAACTACTTTTAGTAGATCTTTATATTAAAACGCTCGGTGCCCTCTACAAACTAGCTCAGAGCACCCAGACTAGCTACTGAAATGAAACAAAGCTGGAATGAGTCTTTGGTTAGGGTTAAAGAATAACTAAACTCAAAACTTTTCTTTTAGTTTTGGATAGTGTCATGGGCGTCCGCAGAACTTTTTTCAGGGGGTGCATCATTTTAGGGGCACCCATGCACTGCTCCTTTTCGACAATGTCATTATCACATTATCATGGTCAGAGACTGTATATACAGTACAGTCCCTAGGATAAGTAATGGATAATGGCCGACAGGCCCTCTTACAAGACCCAGCAAAATTACAGCAGTGATCCCTCTGGCTGGACGATAGCTTACTTTGGGTTCCCCGGGGGCAACTGTGGTCAGTAGTGTAGCATGTCTGTACCCTGGTAGTGGCTCCCTCTTTCTCTCTCTGGTGGTGCTGGATAGCATGGCTCTCTCTGGCGACACTGGGCAGCGTGGCTCTCTCTCTGTCTTCCGCCCCGGAACACTCCTCGTTCTTTGTCCTGTAGCACTCTCTCCCTCAGCTTTTTTCCAGGTGGCAGTCTCTCAATCTCTCTCTTGATCGAGCTGTAGACTCCTCCCTGTGGAAAATGGAGCTGCCAATCTTTGGGACTACATGTCCCATGATGCTCTCCTCTCCTAGTCTCCTTTGATTGGCCCTCAGTTATGGCCAATAGGGAAGGAAAGGAGCTGGCAGGAATCTGGGCGGGGAACCTAGTGAGAGCCGCCGTCTCTTCTCCCTGACAGGAGAAGGGGGGGGGGGGGGTGAGCAGGGGAAACCTCTGATAGCCCACAGCTCGCCTTTCTTCTGTCACAGCGATGCCAAGTTCTCTGCTGGACTGAGCAGGGGAAATAGCCCAAAGTCACACTACACTGGTGGGGGGGCTTGACAGCACCTTGATGGTGTCACCTCACTGGCGGGTGGCACCTGGGTGCAGGCTGCCTGCAACCCGATATTGACGCAACTGTGCTGAATTTAAGATCCGATCCCCGATTCCAGGGGGGGGGGGCACTTGACCCCCCTTGCCCCTACCTGCGGACGACCCATGGATAGTGTGGAGAAGGATTAGAACGCCTATTCGGTTATTATTGCTGCCTGTGTCCCAGTAAGGGAGATTCACCCTCTCTACTTGTCCTGTTTACCATTATTATTTAAAGTGAAAGTAAAAGAAAATGCCAAATGTTTGGTTGTCCCCAGAAAAATAATAGAGAGGAAATCTTCCAATGAGTACACTGTTCTGTTGACCTAAGGAGATTTCCTCTCACTTCCTAGTTTGACTGTGAGACAGGAAGTGAAAGGGAAAAAAAAAAGGTTTGCCTATAGTTCTACTTTAAAGTGATATTAAATGCATGTTTAAAAAAAAAATCAAAATAACAAACATGTCATACTTACTTGCTGTGTGCAGGGATTTTGCACAGAGCAGCCCCAATCCTCTTTTCGGGTCTCCCAACCGCACTCCTGGCCACTTGCTGTGGGGCCACCAAAGCAGAACCACTGCTCTGTGTGTCCACTTACACACAGAGCACACCGGGTGGAAGAGGGCTTGTGCTAGCAAGAGGGATTTTAGGTGTTATTTGTGCTAAAAGGAGGGGGGGATTTGTGGGGGGAGGGGTTGTGCTAAAAAGGGGAAAAGATTTGTGCTAGAAGAGGGGAGACAATTTGTGCTGGTAGGTGGCATTTGGAGGGAAGAGAGGTACGGAACTGCCCTGAGTTTGGTTAGAGTGAAGTTTGGTACGCTCTAAAGAATGGAATGTCAAACCTGAACCTCACTTAATTCAATAGTCCATTTTCTGGGTCACATTTACAGCTGGGAGCTGTAAATAAGGTATTTTCCACAGTAAAGTTACAAAAGGAGACATACTGCACATTATATAATCTTTTTACAAAATGGATTACATGTTTTTATAAGGACTTTAACTAGGGCTTAGTTTTGGGGTTGGGCTTATATTGCAGCCATCCCTGAAAATCATGCTAGGTATTTGCAAATGTGTGCAAACAGAACCCTCTGTTTTTAACGTAAACTGTACACACGATCAAACTTTTTGACAACAAAACTGTGGAATTTTGTTCGAAGGTTGTTGGCTCCAACTTGTCTTGCATACACATGGTCACATAAATGTTGGCCAACAATTACGAACGTAGTGACGTACAAAGACGTACCTGATATCTCCATTACGTAAATTCCGGGCATGCGTGGACTTGATTTCGGGCATGCGTGGACTTTTGTTTGACCGACTTGTGTACACACGATCAGAAAGTCTGACAACAAAACTTTGTTGGCGAGAATTTGAAAAACTTGCTAGCCAACATTTGTTGGTGGAAAGTCCGACAACAAATGTTCGATGGAGCATTCACACGGTCGGACTTTCCGCCAACAAGCTCACATCCAACATTTGTTGTCGGAAAATCGTGTGTACGCGGCATTAGACAGGACAATTCAGTTAAAACAAAACAAAATATAGTGTAGTGCAACCAAAAACATATACAAATGAAATAAGTCCAATTATAACAAAATTCCACAGTTGTGCAACTTTCAGTTCAACCACCTCTTCAGTGGCAACCACCTCTAGTTGGAATGCCTGCTCACCTCCAAAAAGTTGACCCCACTACAGAGTCACACACGCCTGTGATTATATCTCTCAGGATGCCTTTGGAAAACAGAGATATAATCACAGGCGTGTGTGACAGCCGTATATAACTGACTTGTAACTACATGGAATCTAACAACAGAAGAATTTGTTGCATATTAGCGATGAATCCAGGAGTGCTGTTATATTGCAGTGAAGTAATATCTTGCTCTACTTTGAATTTGAACTGAGAATTTGAATGACTATTTAGATATGGAAGAAAATAAATATGAGAAAGATGTTGTATGTACAAATATATAACACAGTGCAACAATTGATAAGGTATTCCATTTCACCCATTCCAATAACAGGTGGGCAGCCCACAGGGCAACCACACAGACGAGACAAGCAAACCAGACAACTATGGGGGCGTGCATAACATTCATGCATGCATAAAGTGCGTGCATAACTTCTAAAAGTATACAGAAAAATCATGGAAAAAATGGCCATATAGTCTATAGAAGCATATACTGCATTGAAGGCGGTCATTATGTGTTTATTAACTAAACTATATAAAGGAGCAAGAATATAAAATGAATACGTATAGTAAATCTATTGAGTATAAACCCAGTACTTACTATATAATGTAAAGCATAAACTCACAGCTAAAAGCAACACAAACAGATTGCAGGGCGGCTGCTGAGCGGTCAGGTAATCCCATCAAAAGGTAGAAAAATCTATGACAGACAATACCAAGTAAGTCAAGATGTACCAAAGTAGTTTTGCATGGTCTAGATGTACCACAGTTCCAGCAAGACAAGCTAACCCGCTACAAATATTTATGGATGGGGGAAGTGTACAGCCAGAGGTAGGTAAAACAGATGGCAAAAAGGGGAAATGAACACTAGCAAGGTTCACCCTTTATAGTAGTAGTCACCACAAGTTCACAAAGGGCCATTGATAGAGAACCTCCCCCAAAAAGCTGCTGAGGATGATGCTGAGTACTCTAAAGCCTTGTACACACGAACAAATTTTCCGCAGACAAAACCTCTGACTTTTGTCTGAAGGCCGTTCGTCAACCAGAAACATTACCAAATCTGAGTTATTGCTTTGACCCAAGTCCAGTCCAGGAACAAGAGGAGGAGGAGTTCTTGGACCAAAAATTGGTTGCTTTATTAATCATGACCAATTATGTCATATGCCTTTGCTGCGGGAGCTCCAGGAGAATAATGCAGATGATTTTCTGATTTATCTCCGGATGACGGACCCCTGCTTTCACCAACTCTTGGCATTGTTGACCCCCTCAAGCAGGACACATGGCTTTTATTTTATTTTTTGGTTGAATAATAATGATTTTATTTGGTATATTTTCTATATTTTTGGATGCATAGAATGCACTTTTTGGTTAAGTTCTATTTTCAGATAGCATGTCTAATTGTATTTGTTTCTTTTTTTAATGCACAATAAAAAAAATTATGTAGAATAATACTTTGCTATGTGTTTTACTCCAAATGACAGTTTGGGAGTAGGCAGTTACATTTAAAAAGTACAATGTAAAATTAACAAGGGACACCAACATACTGTATATACTCGAGTATAAGCCGAGTTTTTCAGCACATCTTTTGTGTGCTGAAAGTGCCCCCTCGGCTTATACTCGAGTCAAGCACTTTTCTGCAGCAGAGAATGACATGTTCCGACCCGAATTTGGGGCCTCGTATCTCGGGGCCACTTAGTGCTAGGAACCCCAAATTTAGCGTGCAAACCCAGTGGAACCAGCACTACAACATATCCAATTTGGGGTTTCTAGCACCAAGTGTCCCCGAGAGACGGGGCCCTAAAGTCGGTTCAGAAAATTTCATTCTCTGCAGAAAAGTGCTTGACATTTTACGACCCGACTTTGGGGCCCTGTATCTCGGGGCCACTTGGTGATGGGCATTGTTGACCCTCTTTTACACTTACAGTAGCTGCGCATTTCTCACCCTAGGCTTATACGCTCGAGTCAATACGTTTTCCCAGTTTTTGTGGTAAAATTAGGAGCCTCAGCTTATATTCGGGTCAGCTTACACTCGAGTATATACGGTAAATGTATCTTTGATCTTAAAAAATACAGGATAATGGTGTTGTGGTAACTAATAATAATATTATTCTTGATATCACTAGAAAAAAAAAGCCTTTGAAAATGTATTTGCAATAACTCCATCAGTATCAACAGCAAAGCAGCTTCATTATTATCCCATTAAAGAAGAAGAGAATTATGCGCTGCATTTCGAGATTTCATAATTTGCCACGTCACGAATGTTAATTCTCCATTACAAATGCGAGTTTACAAGACCGACCGCTTCTGCCTCATGCTTGCTTCCGAGCATGGATGTTTGTACTTTTCACTTTTGTCCAACGGACTTGTGTACACACACGCTCGGAAAATCCGACAACAGACATTTTTTCTCAGAAAGTTTTAAAACCTACTATCCAACATTTGTCCGTGGAAAATCTGACAACATTTGTCTGATGGAGCATACAAACGGTCGGATTTTCAGCCTGCCAGCACACATTTCCCATCGGAAAATCCGATCGTGTGTACGCGGCTAAAGAGTAAAAGTGGAAAAGGATCTACGTTATAAAAGTCATAAAGTTAAAACCAACTTAGTAAAGTGCAGCAAGATATAATGCTTTACCCAGGGAGTCCCTCAGGATCGTAAAGCTGTCACTGCAGTGACACACAAAGTGCATGTGGCCAAATAAGATGCCGAACTAGCGTGCATATGTATGCACGTCCCGCCTGTAGTCAACAAATCGTCAGTGTGCTGAGGTACATCATCAAGCTGTTTGCTTTTGATCCGTTTCTGCAGTGCTTTTTGCACACACGATTTTACCACGATTAGCATTTTGCGCTTTTTATGCTTTTTTTTGGCCAATTTGTTGTTGGGCGGATAAAAAAACAGCAAAATGTCAATTGCTGCCAAATCGTGGCAAAAACGCACTACAAGCTTTTCTCCAGCTTCTGCATTCTGGATTCATACCTTTGTATTTTTGCTTTATGTGTTTTCCATTGAAGCCAATCAATTTACATTGATGCAACATGACTCGCTAAAAAACACATCATTCCGTGCTTCAACATGCGCTGATGTGCCCTACCAAACACTATCATGACATCCAATACAAAGGATATTGCAATGCACGTTAGTAATGTGCGACAATGCACATTAACAATATGACAAGTATTTTGATGCGTATCCATCAATTTCAATGAGAAACATACTAGAAAAAAAGCACATGATCTAATTTCAGCATAAGTCCAGAGGGCCGGGTTAGGTCATCGCTAACTATGCCAAGCGTTTATGTGTGTTGTTTTAAAGTAGCAATAACCCAAAGGTAAACATTTATTATATTGCAGCTTACATTTCTTAGGTGTGATGGCTGCATTCATTTTTTTATGCTTTCGTTCTTCGATTTTCATCAGGAAGTAAGTCTGTTGTTTTTTAAAGAACAAGCTGTCCAGCAGTATCAGTTAGGCTGCTTTCACACTGGGGCGGTGCGGGGCGGCGACGGTAAAGCAGCGCTATATTTAGCGCTGCTTTACCATCGTTTTACCCGCGGTATGCGGCCGCTAGCGGGGTGGTTTTAACCCCCGCTAGCGGCCGCAAAAGGGTTAAAAACCTCTGCAAAGCGCCGCTGCAGCGGCGGTTTGCGGGCGGTATCCCCGCGGTTTCCCATTGATTTCAATGGGAAGGAGTGGTATAGGAGCGGTAAATACACCGCTCCTTCACCGCTCCAAAGATGCTGGTTCTCATACTCATGGTAGGACTTGGTTGGATTTTATAGGCCTTTTCAAATGTGGAGCAAATGGTTGTCCCTGTTGTCCTCCACAGTGAATCACAGGTCTTTTAAAGTGGTTCTGCACACAATAATTTAACATTAGGTCATTATATTCTATAGCATCTAAATAGTGGTAAATGGCGTTTTTTTTTCTATGTTACCGTAGAATTTCAGCCCGGGCTCTCCACACATCCATCTGTGTCTGCGGCTGTGGGTGGGGTCTGTGCGGGGATCCGCATCACTTCCCTTGAGTTGCCGCACTGTCTCCTGGGATCTGGCGTCATTCATCCCAGGAGTCAGTGTGGACAGCAAAATCTTGCGTGATTTCACAAACGCCATCCGTTGTTATGGCAACATAGTTATTTACGCCGCTCGGCGCTGTTGCCAGTGCGCATGCGCAGGAACCAGCGAGGCATGCTGGTAGATATTAAGAGATGGGAACAAGGAAGTGATTGCTTGTGGGCTTCAAATGCTTTAAACTTATACTGAAATTAGTTGTAACAGGAGAAGAAAAAAAAATTATTGTGTGCAGAACCGCTTTAAGATAAAAACATTTGTAAATTGCAATACCAAAAATATTATTTGACCACTTTCAAGGTATGTGCGATACAATATGTTGGTCGCACTACTAGGAGGCTTCGGGATCGCTTAAATGATCATGTTCGTGATATTGAAAAACAACATGGGACCAATGTAGCGAGACACTTAATGAGGCACATGGGGGTGATACCACTCTCTTGCAAATACAGGGTATAGAAAAAGTTTAGACACCTAGGAGAGGTGGAGATCATTTTAGGAAACTTTGCAAGCGAGAGGTATTCTGGATATTTTCCTTACAAACTAGAATACCAGGAGGGCTGAATTTCGAATGGGATTTGACTAATTTCTATGACTGATCCAATGTCTTGGGCTATTTATCATCTGTGTGTTTATATTCATTGATTATGATGACTTAGCAAATACATTGAAATGGTGTTGTCATACCCAGGGTATGTTCCTTCTTTTGATAGTATCTTTTAAAGTTCTGTTTTTACAATTTTTTTTTCTTTTTTTTCCCCAGTATTACTGTAATATGTATCATATTAATGTTTTGTGTTTTCTCTTTTTTAGATACTATTTTATTTATAATTAGAGACCACATCAATGTTAATTGCTGTGTGAGTTCTAGTGAGAGCAGAGAACGAAAAGTATGAATCCAATTACTGAAGTGATTACACCTGTTTTTCAGCTAATTTACCGTACATCATGCGATTTTCTTGCATATTAGCCACATGACAACCAGCGCACGACGATACACATCGTCACAATGGCACGACTGGGCAAATGGGCGTTCAGGTTTGTCCCCTTTAAGAAGCGGCATTGTGGGCGCACCCTCCGTGACCGCGGGTCCCGTGGACTCGATGCCTGCCGGGAGCCCGCGATCGTGTCATGGAGAGGAAGAACGGGGAGATGCCTTTGTAAACAATGCATTTCTCCGTTCTGCCTAGTGACATGACAGAGATCACTGCTCCCTGTCATCTGGAGCAGTGATCGCTGTCATGTGAGTAGTAGCCCATCGACACCCACAGTTAGAATCACTCCCTAGGACACACTTAACCCCTTGATCGCCCTTTAGTGTTTAACCCCTTCCCTGCCAGTGTCATTTACACAGTAATCAGTGCATTTTTATAGCACTGATCGCTGTATAAATGTCACTGGTCCCAAAATAGTGTCGAAAGTGTCCGATGTGTCCGCCATAATGTCGCAGTCACGATAAAGATCGCAGAGCGCCGCTATTACTAATAAAAAAATTTATAATAAAAATGCCATAAAACTATCTCCTATTTTTAGACGCTATAACTTTTGCTTTCCCGATGACAGGGAACAGCCGATCAGTGACAGCGTCACTAGGAAGCACGGGGAGAGGTTTGTTTACACATACCGCTCCCCGTTCTTCAGCTCTGTGACCCGATCGCGGGACACCAGCGCGATCGGGTCCCGCGGCCGCGGTCACGGAGCTCAGGAACGGGTCGCGAGCGCGACCCACGGCTGGGCTCTTAAAGAGACACGTACAGGTACGTGATTGTGCCCAGCCGCGCCATTCTGCCGACGTATATCGGCGTGAGGCGGTCCTTAAGCGGTTAAAGTGACACAATAAAAATGAAAATTCCTTTAACCACTTTCAGACTGGACCATTTTGCTGGCCAAAGACCAGGCCGCTTTTTGCGATTCGGCACTGCGTCGCTTTAACTGACAATTGTGCGGTCACGCGACATGGCTACCAAACAAAATTGAAAAATTGACGTCCTTTTTTCCCCACAAATAGAGTTTTCTTTTGGTGGTATTTGGTCACCCCTGCGGTTTTTATTTTTTGCGCTATAAACAAAAAAAGAGCGACAATTTTGAAAAAAAAACACATTATTTTTAACTTTTTGCTATAATAAATATCCCCCAAAAATGTATAAAAAAATGTTTTTCCTCAGTTTAGGCTGATACGTATTCTTCTACATATTTTTGGAAAAAAAATCGCAATAAACGATTATTGATTGGTTTGCGCAAAAGTTATAGTGTTTACAAAATAGGGGATAGTTTTATGGCATTGTTATTAATATTTTTTTTTTTTACTATTAATGACGGCGATCAGTGATTTTTATTGTGACTGCGACATTATGGCGGACACATCGGACATTTTTGACACATTTTTGGGACCATTGTCTTTTATACAGCAATCAGTGCTATACAGGTATACCCCACTTTTAAGTACACAATGGGGTTTATTTACTAAAGCTGGAAAGTGCAAAATCAGGCTCACTTCTGCATAGAAACCAATGAGCTTCTAACCCCAGGTTGTTCAATTAAGCTTTGGTAATAAAACCTGGAAGCTCATTGGTTTCTATGCAGACGTGAGCCTGATTTTGCACTTTCCAGCTTTAGTAAATAAACCCTATTGTGTACTTAAAAGTGGGGTATGCCTGTACAAATGTAAATGACACTGGCAGTGAAGGGGTTAACCACTCGGTGGCAGTGTAGGGGTTAAGTGTGTCCTAGGGGCATGTTGCAAACTGTGGGGGGGGGGGGTGTGGCTGTGTTTTACACATCACTGATCTCTGCTTCAATCACAGGGAGCAGAGATCAGTGACGCTGTTGCTAGGCAGAATGGGGAGATTCTTGTTTACTTTAGCATCTCCCCGTTCTTCCTCTCTGTGAGAGGATCGCGGGTATCCCTGCGACTCACGGAGGTCGCCACTGGCTGCTTTAAGGGATTAGTTAATTAGCTCATGTTAATTCTGTCTCTGGTTACAGGTGTATTGTTAGAGTAATATGAGCAGGAGGGGGACCTCCTCTTCTACTGTATATAAGACTTGTATTTTGGTTCTAATCTAATAAAAAGTCCATGTTCAGCAACTAAACAAGTATTGTCTTGTTTTGTGCTTGTGAGCTGTTGGAATATCTGATATCTATATTCAGACTGGGAGGAAGTGGTATATGACGAAAGCACTCAAGTGGAATGTGGGATGTTTTGTTACAGGGGGGGACACCCCCATACTTTTTTCCCCCTTCTTTCTATTGACGGCAATGTTTTTTTTTCATTCAGCTGTCAGTGGGGAAGATCGTTGACAGCTGATGACTCATCCGTTATTAAGGCCAACTTCCTGGCCTGCTCCTTAACAACCAGCTATGCACTATGCAGAGCGCAGTGCATTGTGGGGCGCACGGTGGGCAAACATCCCGCTGAGCACCCCGCAAATTCAGGTGTTCACAGAGCGAGGGAACAGGTGATGTTCAGGCTGAAATTTTGCTTGGCTCAAATTATTTGCCCCAACTCTACACATAATAAGGCCAATTTAGACAGGAGCCTACCAGCTTGTCTTTGGAGTGTGGGAAACTGGTATACCGGGAGGAAAACCACGTAGGCACAGGGAGAACATGCAGACTCCATGGAGGTAGTGCCGTGGTTGCTTTAAAATGCTTGTTGGCTGATTGTTATGCAGGTCCCATGGTTCACTGCTCCGTCAATTTCATTAAACAAGGATGCCTTTGCTGGCGTCGATCCTCTAGGCAAGGAACTGTGCAAGGAAGGTAGTGGATCAGAATGACAACCAAGTAACTATCATTTTCAAGAGGTGGTAGTGAATGGAAGCCACAGGACTGCTTACTGTTTATTAATTGGATTGGGCAGGTGTTATGATAGAATAGAAATGTCAAAAAAGAATTCAGATGTATAAGAGTGCACTGTAAAAAATATTGTGCTGTGTCTACTCAAA
This sequence comes from Lithobates sylvaticus, assembly GCA_028564925.1. Taxonomy (NCBI): domain Eukaryota; kingdom Metazoa; phylum Chordata; class Amphibia; order Anura; family Ranidae; genus Lithobates; species Lithobates sylvaticus. The sequence goes on along the minus strand of CM053034.1, from coordinate 44,059,995 downwards.
CAAATTGAGGCAACTATTTGTATCAGCTTTTTAAGTACTGTCAACTAATCTTATTTTTATCTGATTCATTAGACTTTTCATGTATTCAACTTTGTTGTTTTAAGTAAAGCCAACTCAATTTTTTCAGTTTATAGACCAGAGTGTTTTAAGTTAGAAATACATACTTTAACTTGTCTGGAACTATAGTTTTAAGTAAAGCCAGCTCAATCTTTGCAGTTTATCCGCTTTGGCTCTCACACCTATTTAACCCCTATGGACCAGACCATATTTTAAATTTCTCCTATGTGTCTGTTCATGAGTCTATAACTTTGTAAACTACTTATGATAAAGAATTGATACATATATTGTTTTTTGGGGGACAAACAGGGCTTTCTCGTGACCCTAAAGTCCTCTGAGAATTTGAAAAATGTATTTGCATTTTAAGGGAAAAAATAGTAAAAATCAGAAAAAAAAATATTGGAAGTAACAAAAATGTGATGACAACATACACATTTTATTCTGCTGCTTGTACTATTTACTGCAACATTAAAATTACATGTTTGGTACAAAGCATGTTAAAGTTATTTACAAAAGAAATAAAGGGTTTTTATTTATTTATTTGCATACATTTCATTTTTCTCATAATGCATCAGTAATTTATAGTTCTTACTGATTTAAAATAAAACAGATATACCCTAAACTACATATTTTTAACAGTAAATCCTTAACTTCTTGCCGATCGCCCACTATCTAAAGACGGCGGAGCGGTGCGGCTCTTGTGACGGCGCTAAGATTTTGGCCGCAGGAGGCGCGCGCGCGTGTGCCCGCCGCGTCGCTGGGGACCCAATGCGCGTGCCCGGCGGCCCGATGTCCGCCGGGCACCCGCGATTGCCCAGTAACTGAGCAGGACGTGGATCTGTGTATGTAAACACACAGATCCACATCCTGTCACTGGAGAAGAGACCGATGGTGTGTCCCTTGTACATAGCGGCACCGATCGGTCCCCTCCCCCAGTCAGTCCCCTCCCCCCACAGTTAGAATCACTAACATAGGGAACATATTAACCCCTGCAGCGCCCCTAAGTGTTAACCCCTTCCCTGCCAGTCACATTTATACAGTAATCAATGCATTTTTATAGCACGGATCGCTGTATAAATGTGAATGGTCCCAAAAATGTGTCAAAAGTGTCCGATCTGTCCGCCGCAATGTCGCAGTCACGATAAAAATCGCAGATCGTCGCCATTACTAGTAAAAAAAAAAATAATAATAAAAATGTCATAAATCTATCCCCTATATGGTAGACGCTATAACTTTTGCGCAAACCAATCAATATACGCTTATTGCGATATTTTTTTACCAAAAATATGTAGAAGAATACATATTGGCCTAAACTGAGGAAAAAATTTGTTAAAAATAAATAAAAAAATTGGATATTTATTATAATAAAAAGTAAAAAATATTATGTTTTTTCAAACTTGTCCCTCTTCTTTTGTTTATAGCGTAAGAAATAAAAACCGCAGAGGTGATCAAATACCACCAAAATAAAGCTCTATCTGTGGGGAAATTTTTTTATTTGGGTACAGCGTTGCATGACCACGCAATTGTCATTCAAAATGCGACATCGCTGAAAGCTGAAAAATGGCTTGGTCAGGAGGAGGTGTTCGTGCCTGGTAGGCAAGTGGTTAAAGATAACAACATATGTGCTTTATAAAAAAAAAATTCCAGCAAATTATTTAAAATAGAAACATGGAACAGGAGATGAAACTGTTAAATAGTGCTTATACAGGTTGAAATGAAAGGGTTAAGTAGTAAAAAAGAACATGTCATGGTTAATTAAGAGTTAACTCCCTGTGCACACAATAAAAACTTTCCTTTGTCAGATGCAGCTCTCTCACTCACAAATCTGTCTGACAGGGAATGCAGGATATAAGATAGCTACTATGGTACTTGATTGTTTTGTTTTGGCTCAAAATGTTACAATGAATTCTCACTAAGATTGTCTGTCAGAGTGATCATTCACTGAGGAAGACTTCTCACTAGAGCCCAGTCATAGGATCTCACGGGCTGTGTACAGGAGCTGAATAAGAGATAAGAAAAGATAAAATAGCGCAGGGCGTACAAGACACGTACTGTGTACAGAGGATGGGGTTTTATAGACGTTTGTAAGACGCCCAATCTCAGTAAAACCTCAAAAAATATAAATAAATAAATAATTAAAGATCAAGGTGCTCCAATTGCATATGTAAAGTGAACTAGTGCAGAAAAACAATAGATGAATAACTCCTTTAAATCCTATACATTCAATGTGAATAAATGACAAATTTAAAAATATATATATATATGTGTGTGTGTTTAAATGAAAACACTCAAAGTGATATATAAAAAAGAAATATATATATATATTTAAAATGTATTCACATTGAATGTATAGGATTTAAAGGAGTTACTAATCTATTGTTTTTCTGCACTAGTTCACTTTACATATGCAATTGGAGCACCTTGATCTTTAATTATTTATTTATTTATATTTTTTAAGGGTTTTACTGAGATTTTCATACACATTGCACGTTTTACCCTCAATGGTTTATTTACACCTGTTCACTTATTTAGTTAGAAGTAAAGCTCCCACTGCATAAGTGCACTGTCAGAACAGCACCATCATCCCTTATTTGATTTTCTCTCATATATTGGCTCCACACTTGTGTGTAGTTTTGTAGGGAGGCTGCAGTTCTTATTTGTTCCTGAGCGCGGATTTTTAAAGACGCCCAATGTAGGCAACTGGTTTTGGACCATAGGTTTAAGTAAAGCCAACTCAACTTTTACAGTTTATAGACCATAGGTTTAAGTAAGGCCTACTCAATGTTTTCAGTTTATAGACCAACGCTCTATCCTGTCATAGGCCGACAAGGCCCAGGCCCAGGGCAGCACGGAAAGAGTCCCCACCAGGAGTCCCCACCCCACTAGCGCCAGTCTTATGGGGTGGACTGGGCTGAGAGGCAAATTAGTCTAGCACCCCCATAAAGCGACCACACTGCTTCCGGTAAGCGGGTGGCCGGCATTTCGTAACTGTGGGGGGGGGGGGGGCACCGCTTCTAATTTTGACTGTCCTATCATCCTGGACCACAAACCTTTCACACTGTGCTATGTTTTCTGCTGCACCATTGACATGGTTATATCTTCTTAGTCCTCTCCATAAAATTATCAGAAATTTGTGCTTAAAGTGGAGTTCCACCCACTTTTACAACTCTTCAGCATCCCTCACTAAACTGTGCACTGTAAACAAATTGGATATTTTTTAAAAAAAATTTTCAACACAGACTGTATATCTGCTGTATTCATTTTTCACTTCCTCCTCCCTGGCCGCGGCCCATCGCATCATTTCCTGTTTGCAATGCCTCCTGGGAAGGGTACAGCAACTTCCTCTCAAACTGCCGTTGCTATGGAAACCTGACCTGAAACCTATTACACTGCTTATGCTGCACTGAGCATGTGCGAGTTCTGCAAGGATGAGATCCAGGAAGAAATACAGTCTGGCTTCAGATGCCCACACTTAAGATGGCCACGGCCTGCTGCAAGTTTATAAAATAACAAACTACTGCTAAAAACTAACAAAACAGACCTTAGTTTACAGACTAACTTTACTAGAATACATTAAGCTTGTGTATTATAGGGGTATTTTTATTTAAAAAGTATAATTTCGGCCGGAACACCGCTTTAAGGTAGAACTATAGGCAACACTTTTTTTTCCATTTTGGATAGAGTACGGGAGGGTTATAGCCCCTGTCAGTTTATTTTTTACCATCCCTGTCCCATTGCAGAGATTTCCCTTCACTTCCTGCCCCATAGCCAAACAGGAAGTGAGAGGAAATCTATGCAAACTAAGGTTATCCATTTCCCCCCCCAGGCCCTCAGAACTAGTGTCCCCACTCGAAAATTTCAGGGCAGGTCTTAAACAGCAAGGGGTGTGGCCTTGACAGCAAGGGGTGGGTCATATTTAAATTAGGGGTACACAAGTTTATTCAGGCCTAGGACAGCACAAAACCTAAATACACTACTGTTATAGACCATAGGTTTAAGTAAAGCTTACTCAATATTTTCAGTTTATAGACCATAGGTTTAAAGCGGAAGTAAACCCATTGATTTAACAGTCTAAAAAAAAAAAAAGGCATGCCGTGAATGCTAACTGCACATTGGCTGTGCTCTCAACCAAACAGTCAAACCATCCAATGGCTGGTGTCATAACGGATCACATGTGCAGCACTGTGGCAGTTGAAGATTAAACAGAGGCAAAGATGGCAGCTTCCTTGGCTGAAAACGATAGGAGGGTTTACTTCCACTTTAAGTAAAGTCTACAAATCTTTTTCAGTTTATAGACCATAGGTTTAAGTAAAGTCTACTCTATATTTTCAGTTTATAGACCATAGGTTTAAGTAAAGTCTACAAAATTTTTTCAGTTTAAAGACTTTTAGGTTTAGATAAGGTTTAGGTTAGGAAGGTTTAGGTTAGGTTAGGAATATATACATAAACTTGTTGGAACCATAACTTTAAGTAAACCCTATGCAATGTTTTCAGTTTATAGACCATAGTTTAAGTTAGGAATACATATTTTAACTTGTCTGGAACCATAGTTTTAAGTCATATTAACTTACTAAATTTGTTTAAGTTGGTAAAACTTAATTTCCACATGTATTTGATATAAGTTTGAAGGTTTTTATATAATAATAATACAATAATATATATTTTTTTAAAAGGAATAGTCTCATGAAACAGGCTTTCAAAACAAATTAACATTTATTATTCATAAAGTGTTACAAATATAATATTATTAAAGCAGCATCAAATGTAAATGTAAACATCTTTTTAAAAAAAAAAAAAAATGCCCTTTTCTCAGCTAACAAATCAAACTAAAACACACACATGTAACATACAGTATATCTGCTAAGAACATAGAACACATAATGTATTACCTTTTTTTAAAGCCTTTTAGGAAAGTAATATGCACTTAAAAATTTGAACTTTTGAAGATAGATTATCCACATCTAGCTCTAAAAAGATCTTATGAAAAACTTCAGGAGGTATATTTTAGGTTTTTAGGGTAGTTCAGGTGAAAAGCATAAATGAGTCCCGTAAGAAATACACATGCTTGGGGTACATCAGAGTTTCTAGTGAGAACCTCTACTCCCTCAATAACTATCCCCAAGGTGGTACTGTTTTCATCAGTAACTTTGTGAATAACAAAAATATTCAGGATCGGGGTAGATAGGTCTTCTTGAATCTGTGAGACATCCTCATCATCCAGGTCCAGTGGAGACATAAAACTGTTTAATAAGATAACGTTTATCAAACAGAGATAATTTATCTCATTTCAGTTCTCAGCAGTTCTCAGAGAAAAATCATCTCCTCTGGCACCCTGTTTATGAAGCATATACCATTTCTTTGTGCCGTGTTTGTGTTGAGTTGTGCCGCAAAAATTAACATTTCTGATGGTTTGGTTTTGAAGTTATTGCACAATAAATTTGATATTACACCCCATGTTATTATATTTTAAAAACAAATATATCATTTGTTTATGCTGCGTTTGCGCCACTAAAACAAACATTTATGCCGGTTTAGTTTCAGATATTATAGTTGATGAAACCCGACCACTTTGGACCCCATGTTATTAAATTTCAAAAACAATTATACCATATGTTTGTGCGGAGTTTGTGCTTTAATAACTGGTATTGGTATAGTGTAAATCATGAGCCAGGGCTAGACATGTGCACTGCCGAAAAATGTGTTTGTTTTGTTCGTGTTGATCGCAATTCATAAATTAGAAAATTCGTAAATTTGAGAATTTGTAAAATCGTAAATTTGTAAAATCATAAATTCGTAAATTTGAAAATTCAAAAGAATAACTAAATAACTAATAATAAATAACTATTAAATTATAGGTATTGGAATTTCCTTTCAAAGTTGGCTGTTGTGAACATAGCAAATACGAATTTATCCAAAGTTATGAATTATCCAAAATAATAAATGCCACATCTAAACAAATGGAACAGAATGAATTAATAATAAATAATTATAATAATAAAAAGTTTTTTTTTATTGTTATTTATTATTATTAATTAGTTTAGATATGGCATTCGTTATATCGGTTAATTTATAATTCTTTGTTACGTTCACTAACAGCCAAATTTGAAAAGAAATTCCAATACCTAGAATTTAATAGTAATAGTTAAGTTATTATTAGTTAGGTATTATTTCAGATTTTTTTAATTTTCGGGCTTTTGGATTTTCGAATTAACAAATTTATGAACTTACGAATTTTCGAACTGACGAATTAACAAATTGACAAATTTTCAAAAAAAAAATGTTAAATGGGTTTTCATTAATTCTGATATTTTCGAATGAATGAACTTGTTGAAATTCGTTAAAAAATAAACAAATTTGGAACAAAACAAATTACACATGTCTAGCCAGGGCATTGGTGCCCAAATAAATGCCCTATGACATGCTAACCATTTCTCCAACACACAGAGTGAACACTCCATAATCATTCTTTCTGATACAAAATGAGAGTACTATGTGAAAAAATTAACTATACCAATATGCTTGTTTTTGCTGCACAATTGCAGCACATGCTTATGGTATATTGGTTTTTGAAATGTAATAACAGTGCAAAATGGGTGGGGCTTTAGGTTACATAATCTAATGCTGAATGTCCAATATCTCAAAAACCGAACAAACCAAATCAGCGCAAACGCAGCACAAACAAATGGTATAATTGTTTTTAAAATGTAATAACGTGTGGTGCGAAGTGGGAGAGGTTTCATCCAATGTAATGCACAATATCTCTGAAACCAAACCAGCAGATACGTTGATTTGTGCAACACAAATCGGCACAGATGCAGTGCAAAGGAATGCTAATTTTGTTTTTAAATTTTAATAACATGGGGTGCAAATTGGATGGGGCTTGAGGTCACATAATCTAAAGTTTAATATGCCATAACTTCAAAACCGAATGGCAGAAACATTAATTTTTGTGGCACAAAACATTTTTTTAAGCTTAACAGCTGGCGGTCCCTCACCCTGCATCTTGGTTGCATTCTGCCAAATACAGTAAGCGCAAACTTTGCGTACGCACGAGTGAGTTGTCTCAATTGGTGTATACAACGGACGTATGTCCATTTATTATAAATATATTAATTGGCAAATAAAATAAACATTTTGGATGGTATGCTAAGCACTTCAGCCCCGGAAGGATTTACCTCCTTCCTGACCAGAGCACTTTTTGCGATTCGGCACTGCGTCGCTTTATTGACACTTGCGCGGTGGTGCGACATTGTACCTAAACAAAATTTACATTCTTTTTTTTCCCTCAAATAGAGCTTTCTTTTGGTGGTATTTGATCACCTCTGCGGTTTTTATTTTTTGTGCTATAAACAAAAAATGTTTTCCTCAGTTTAGGCCGACATGTATTCTTCTACATATTTTTGGTAAAAAAAAATCGCAATAAGCATATGTTGATTGGTTTGCGCAAAAGTTATAGCGTCTAGAAAATAGGGGATAGTTTTATGGCATTTTTATTATAATTTTTTTTTTATTAGCAATGGCAGCGATCTGCGATTTTTATTGGGACTGCGACATTATGGTGGACACATCGGACATTTTTGACACTATTTTGGGACTATTGTCATTTAACCGCTTCCCGACCGCCTAACGCCGATATACGTCGGCAAAATGGCACGGGCAGGCAAAATCACGTACCTGTACGTGATCGTGCATGTGCCTGCCTGTGGGACGCGCGCGCGCCGCCAGCAGCGCGCTCGCGACCCGGTCGGGAGCTCCGTGACCACGGCCGCGGGACCAGTGGACCCGATCGCCGCTGGTATCCCGCGATCGGGTTACGGAGCTATAGAACGGGGAGAGGTTTGTGTAAACAAACCTCTCCCCGCGCTTCCTACACTGCCTGTCATTGATCGGCTGTTCCCTGTCATCGGGAAAGCCGATCAATGACGTCAGACGTACAGCCACGCCCCCTACTGTAAAAAAAACACAACACACTGTCACACTGACTCCTCCCCGCCCCCTAGTGGTTAACCCCTTCACTACAACTATCATTTACATAGGAATCAGTGCTATTTAAATAGCACTGATTTCTGTATAAATGACAAATGTCCCAAAAATGTGTCAAAAATGTCCGATGTGTCCGCCATAATGTCGCAGTCACAATAAAAATCGCTGATCGCCGCCATTACTAGTAAAAAAAAAAATATTAATAAAAATGCTATAAAACTATCCCCTATTTTGTAAACGCTATAACTTTTGCGCAAACTAATCAATAATCGCTAATTGCGATTTTTTTTACCAAAAATATGTAGAAGAATACGTATCGGCCTAAACTGAGGAAAAAAAATGTTTTTTTATATATTTTTTGGGGATATTTATTATAGCAAAAAGTAAACAATATTGCATTTTTTTCAAAATTGTCGCTCTATTTTTGTTTATAGCGCAAAAAATAAAAACCGCAGGGGCGATCAAATACCACCAAAAGAAAGCTCTATTTGTGGGAAAAAAAGGACGCCAATTTTGTTTGGGAGCCACGTCGCACGACCGCGCAATTGTCAGTTAAAGCGACGCAGTGCCGAATCGCAAAAAGGGGCCTGGTCCTTTGGCTGCCAATTGGTCCGGGGCTGAAGTGGTTATACAGCGATCAGTGCTATAAAAATGCACTGATTACTGTGTAAATGACACTGGCAGTGAAGAGGTTAACCACTAGGGGGCGATTAGGGGTTAAGTGTGTCCTAGGGAGTGATTCTAACTGTGGGTGGGAGGGGCTACAACACACATGTCCTGTCACTAGGCAGAACAGGGAAATGCTTTGTTTACAAAAGCATCTCCCCATTCTACCTCTCCGTGACACGATCGCGGGCACCAGGGAGGACATCAAGTCCACGAGATCCGTGGTCACGGTTACGGAGAACGCGGCGGGTGCGCGCCCGCAGTGCCACTTCTTAAAGGGGACGTACCTGTAAGTCCTTTTGCCCACCAGTGCCATTCTGCCGACGTATATCGGCGTGCGCTGGTCGAGAAGCGGTTAAGCAACATTTAAAGCATGTGAACAATAATTTGTTCAATATTTACTCTTACCTTTCAATGCCATTGCATGACTTTGTAGTGACTTGGAAAAGTTATTGTCACTGGTGGCGCTCTTTTGTCCTGATGGGCCTCAAACGTATGGGAACTGCCTTGTGCAGGCTTTCAAAGTTCCAAAAGATGTCAAACTCTTTAAAATATACAGCATCAAAACTCGTTGGCAAACTTCTGCTTCCTGCAATTTCAGTCAAATGAAAAGATAATTTTTTGAAGTAAATGTAAATCAATTAGAATATGGAAATGCACAAACCTTAAACGTTTTGTCTGGATTACTCAATATTATACATTATTTTTGTAAATGAAAAAGGTGTGTTTTAAGAACTAATGAAAATTAAGTAAGGTACTTAAAATATCAAAGTCAATTAATTAACATTTATTTATTTGTTGAAAACGATTACATTTTTATGTTAAAATTACTAGCGAACAGAATTATTTTTATCAGTATGCAGAGTATTTCCTAGGAAATATTTACATAGTAGATTGGAAATCATGAAGAACTCCGGACAGCCGCACACCAGGAAGAGATAAAATTCAATAAATTTATTTAAAAAGCTGGAATCACATCAATCCAAAGAACGGCAAAGCAGAATAGGGGGTACAAAGCTCGAAATATTTACATAATTAGAAAATTGGAATTCCAGTTTAGTGTTTAGTATTTAAAAAAGGTTGGTTTACAACAGGTTTTTTTTATTTGTAGTATTTATTGACTGCATGCTTTCCATAATAGTATTTGATGTTGCTATCAGTTTATACTGCGGCAACTTGAATTTCACAATTCAGGCTCTTAGAATGGCTTTGGTTACTTTTCCTCAATATGTTCACTAGCTCATTTTAATTGAATGACCTCTATTGTCTTTTTTTACTGCAGCATAAACATTTCCTCTACCGGAATGCTTTCTCTTGGTATGACAGAAATGATTTATGAAAATAGATTGTTGGAGAATGTAAAAAATTTATAGAATGTGCAAGATAGCATTGTTTAAAGGCATTGCATATAACATTATCACAGTATGGAAGATATACAGAAAAATTTGAATTAGGGCCAGTTCAGACCAGATGCAGTTCTGTGCAGTTCCGTGCGATTTTTTTCTGCAAAAAATGCATGCACAGTGTGTGAACACTGGGCATGTATTTTTAGTGCAGAAAAAAAGCGCACAAAACTGCACCTGGTGTGAACTGGCCCTTAAGTCAGCTGTCTGCAGAAACATGTACAGGGGGTCCCCGGGTTACGAACCCGTTAGGGACTGTCCTCCTGTTTGTAATTCGGAAATGCTCGTAAGTTGGCCGCACATGCGCAGAACGACAATTACGGACATTTCCGATGTTCCGTCGAATGCTGCTCTGCGCATGCGCGGCAAATTACGGACATTTTCGATGTTTTCAGAGGCTCCGTCTGGCCGTGCATGCGCAGAAACAGCCGGTGTCTGCAAAAAATGGCAGAGGGTCCCCGCAACGCCCGGTTCGTAAGTAGGAGATGTTCGTAGGTCGGGCGTTCGTAAGTCGGGGACCCCCTGTATTGCTAAGTTTGGTTACTACTTTAAAAATGATTTAATATACAATATGTAGTACAAAAAATATTAATTAAAACCTATTGAGTAAAGACAAAGGTGCGAAAAGCATCATAAAATGCTTGTATTATTGTTAACAAAAATAAATGTTCACGCTAGACATGCATAAAGAACAAGCCAAACATAAATGTAAGTATCCAGGTGCTGGACTCTAACAATATGGAGAAGGAGACATTGGGGTTGATTTACTAAAGGTAAATACACTATGCACTTTGCAAAGTGCAATTGCACTCTGAAAGTGCAATTGCACTAGAGCTTGGTAAATGAGGGAGAACTCTGCTGACTTCCATCATCCAATCACCTGCAAGCAAAAATGCTGTTTTTTTTTATTTTCTTTGCATGTTCCTTGGCTATTCTTTGCAAAGTGAAACTTTGCCTCATTTACTAAGATCTGGAACAAATGCATTTACAATGCAAAATGCATTGTGTATTTTCCTTTAGTAAAGACTCCAATGCTCCTTATTCGCTTCTCTCTCTATTGTGAAATTATTGTTATGCTGCACCATCCTTCGCCGGCCACAGGGGGAGAGCTAAAGCCAAGCAAACACAAAATGCAATTTGTAAAAATGCCAAGATGGCCCTGTGTGAAAAAGTGATTGCCCCCCTTGTTAAAAAATACTATAACTGTGGTTGTCACCTGAGTTCAATTTCTCTGCCACACCCAGGCCTGATTATTGCCACACCTGTTCACAATCAAGGCATCACTTAGATAGGAGCTGCTTGACACAGTAAGGTCCACCAGAAGATCCTTAAAACTACACATCATACACTACAGCCCAAAAAATTCCCATAATGCAGTGTACAGTAGGAGAAATGGAAAGGGTTATAAAGCCATTTCCAAAGCTTTGGGAATCAGCGAACCACAGTGAGAGCCATTATCCACAAATGGCGAAGAACTGGAACAGTGGTGAACCTTCCCAGGAGTGGCCGGCCGCTCAAAATTACACCAAGAGCGCAGCGACGACAAAAGGGAAGTGTGTGTCCAAGTATATCTGGCGTCCAAGGAACACTGCATTTCAGTTAAAGAACATTATACCAACAGGAAAAGACTGGGCAAAAATGGTTTGCATGGCAGAGTTCCAAGGAGAACCACTGCTGAGCAAAAAGAACATCAAAGCTCGTCTCAATTTCTCCTAAACACACACCAGCAAGTCCACCAACGAATGGCTGAAGAAAAACATTCTGTGGACCGATGAGACAAAAGTGAATCCTATTGAGATGTTGTGGTATACCTTAAAAAGGCCACTGCATTTCAGAAAAAGAACAGTATACCAACAGTAAAATATGGTGGTGGTAGTGTGATGGTCTTGGGCTGTTTTGCTGCTTCAGGACCTGGAAGACTTGCCGTGATAAAAGGAACTATGAATTTGCTGTCTACCAAGAGATCCTGAAGGAGAATGTCCGACCATCTGTTCGTGTTCCCAAGCTGAAACGAACAGGAAATGAGGCAGGGGGCAAACACTTTTTCACACCACTGTAATGGCTAAACTATAATGGTTACACTACAGATCCCATAATGCAGTGTACAGTAGGAGAAATGGAGATATTTTCATTCAACTGCCCAGGAAAGTTTTTCCTCTTAGCACCAAGGGAGTTAAAGGGAGAGCATCTCCGTCAGGATATTTGTCTGCCAGCTAGAGACCATACCAGAGGAGACCTGAGTCTGAGACTGGTAGTGAGGACACCTAGAGGCAGTGCAGCACCACCCACATTGCAGCCCCTGCAATATTGCAGCAGGAAGATGGAGCATCCACTCACCCTCTGCTTCCCACGCTGATCACTGAAGGCTTTGGGGGGGGGGGGGTGTGGGCCCACCTTCTAGAGTGAGAGGTCACCGCAACCAGGGCCGGACTGGGAATAACATTTCATACCAGCCCCACAGCATTATTATACCAGCGCAACAGCATAACGTCATTATTTTATGGTTCATGAAAGGGAAACCATAAATTTTAAAGCACATTTGAAGAGTGTATTATATACAGAAAAGACAGATATAAAATCACATAGGGCTTTATATATATATATATATATATATAAGCAAATTCCAGTTAAAAAGGTCAATCATCAAGGGGGACCCCAGGAACTGGAGCGCAATAGGGGGGGGGGAGCTTGAGAGCACCGGTGGGGGCTAGAAAGTACAGGGGTGGAAAGCACGGGGACTGGAGAGCACTGGTGGGGTTGGAGAGCACATGGGTGGGGGCATGCAGGGGGGGTGGAGAATGCTGGGGGGAGCTTAAGAGAGGACTGGAGGGGGAGCCAAAAAGAACAGGGGTGGAAAGCACTGGGGTGGGGGCTGGAGAGCACCGGGGGCAGAAAGAACAGGGGGGCCTGGACAGCACTGTGGGGGGTGGGGAGCACGGGGGGGCTGGAGAGCACTGGGGGGGGGGTGGGGAGCACGGGGGGAGGGGGCTGGAGAGCACTGTGGGGGGTGGAGAGCACTGGGGTGGGAGCTGGAGACTGATGGGGAGAGCTGGAGAGCACCGGGGGCAGAAAGAACAGGGGTGGGGAGCACGGGGGGGCTGGACAGCACTGGGGGGGGGCTGGGGAGCACCGGGGGCTGAAAGAACAGGGGTGGGCAGCATGGGGGGGGGGGTGGGGAGCATGGGGGGGGGGCTGAAGAGCACTGTGGAGGGTGGAGAGCATTGCGGTGGGGGCTGGAGACTAATGGGGAGAGCTGGAGAGTACCGGGGGCAGAAAGAACAGGGGTGGGGTGCACGGGGGGGGCTGGACAGCACTGTGGGGGGTGGGGAGCACTGGGGTGGGGGCTAGAGAAGGATGGGGAGAGCTGGAGAGCAGGGGGGGGCAGAAAGAACTGGGGTTGAGAGAACTGGGGGGGGGGGCTGGAGAGTGTGGTGGGGAGGAGAGCACTGGGGGAGCACAAGGAGAACTGGGGGGGCAGTAAAAGAAGTTGAATAGGGGGATCAGCAGGGGGGCGGCATATAGAGGAAATGAGCTTTCTATATTCCTCCATGCAGCCGCTGAATGCTTGATTCTCCTCCTCTCCCTCCTCCAAGCATTTAACGGCTGCATGGAGGAATATAGAAAGCTAATCTCCTCTATATGCCGCCCCCCTGCCGATCCCCCTATCCAGGCACACAGTTAGGGCTGTACTCACAGGCAACCCTCCTCCTGTGATCTCGGATCTGGCCGGGTCTGTGTTCTGTGGCCACACACCGCGCTGTAACATGGTCCCGCCCCCCTAGACCTGCTCAAGTGATAGGTGGAACACTGATTCTATCTACTATCACACGAGTCGGTCTAGGGGGCGGGACCATGTTACAGCACGGTGCGCGGCCGCAGAACACAGACCCGGCCAGCTCCGTGATCACAGGAGCAGGAGAGAGGGGACTCAGGGGAGCACTGCAGCCACAAAGCGGCCCCAGGGCAGTCAGCCTACTGGGAAATATCCCGGTATGCCGGTAGGCCAGTCCGGCCCTGACCGCAACATCCTGGGGACTGGTTAGAGGGCTCATCACCTATGCTGATACTGCTAGCAGGGACAGAGATACTGAGAGTAGGACAGGAAGTGTACCCAATGCATATCGCACCTATACTGCATCCTGTTAAACTACCCAAATTGTGTCTTAAAGTGGTTGTAATCCCTTACATATACCAAGTGAAATGGCCTCAGATGATACACAGAGATGACACAAATCCTCCTATATAAATTGTACCTATTTATCTGCAGCCGTAAAGCATCCATTCGAAGTGCAGAATTTATAAAGCTTGTGCTATCACAATCCCACTATAATTTGCTGAAGACCTTCATTACCAGTATAAAAAAAAAAAAAAAAGTTCCAGTATACCATCGTTTGTAGATGCTATAACTTTCAAACCAATTAATTGACACTAAGGCTGGGTTCACACTGCAGCACGGAGCGGATCACAGCAGGGGCCTGCTGTGTCCCTGTTCACCGTTTCAGGTCCGATTTCAGCCCAAATTTTTGGCTACATTCGGACCTAAAACAGACCAGAAGACGCACAGGACCCCTGTGCAGTTCGCAACAGATGTGTGAAACCTGCATCCAATTCGCAATAGTGTCTACCCAGCCTTATTGGGAATTTTTTATTACACATGTTTTTTAACAAAGTATAAAATATAGGTGTTTTTTTCAAAATTTTTGGTCTTTTTTCCTTCATAGAGCAAAAAATGTAAATCCCAGTGATGATCAAATACCACCAAAAGAAATCTATATTTGTGTAAAAAAATTATACAAATTTCATTTGGGTACAGCAGTGCTAAATATAAAAAATGGCCTGGTCATGAAGGGGGTTAAATCTTCCTGAGCTAAAGTAGATAAGATATTTGACCAGATAAAATTGTACACATGCCGTGGCTGCGACAGTGTTAATTTTCGTTGACTAAAATATTAGCCCCGGAAGATTTTACCCCCTTCCTGACCTGAACGCTTTTTGCGATTCGCCACTGCGCCGCTTTAACTGACAATTGTGCGGTCGTGCGACATTGAGCCCAAACAAAATTGACATCCTTTTTTTCCCACAAATAGAGCTTTCTTTTGGTGGTATTTGATCTCTGCGGTTTTTTTTTTTGCACTATAAACAAAAAAAAGCGACAATTTTGAAAAAAAAAAACACAATATTTTTAACTTTTTGCTATAATAAATATCCCCCAAAAATATATAAAAAAACTATTTTTTTCCTCAGTTTAGGCCGATATGTATTCTTCTACATATTTTTGGTATAAAAAAAAAAATCGCAATAAGCGTATATTGATTGGTTTGCGCAAATGTTATAGCGTTTACAAAATAGGGGATAGTTTTTAATATTTTTTTTTTACTAGTAATGGCGGTGATCTGCGATTTTTATCGGGAAAAGAGCAGCACTGGCTATTAAACTTAATTTTTCTCAGCTCGTCGTACGTGTTGTACGTCACTGCGTTCTTGACATTCGGAATTTCCGACCAACTTTGTGCGACCCTGTGTGTGCAAGACAAGTTTGAGCCAACATCCGTCGGAAAAAAAACATGGGATTTTGTTGTCGGAATGTCCGATCGTGTGTACGCGGCATATGACTAAAGCTAAATTGAATTTATATCACAAATGCTAAATCTGTGTCTGTAGTGCATGTTCAAATCTTAATACCATAAATAATAAACATGTTATTAGATTTTTATTCCATGAGTATATAATGTTTGGCAGTTCTAAAGATATATTGCATTACAATTTAACTAAACCCATTTGAGTTTTTAGTGGACTAAAATACGACTAAAACTAAAACAACTCAAATGACTAAAATACAACTAAAACGAAAATGACATTTTAGTCAAAAGACTAAAATACGACTAAAACTAAAATGGCATTTTAGTCAAAAGACTATAACTAAATCGAAATCGAAATGTGATGTCAAAATTAGCACAGGGCTACGATGATTTGCTTCATGACCATGGCAAAAAAAAATAAACCCCATGTCATGCTGAGTGGGCAGTACCGCCACCATTCATGACCCATTCGCCTTCTGCATGCCTCTCAGCTGATTCTGTATGTACTGCTCTTTAAAAAGACACGGATTGCTTTTCAGGGATCAGCACAAGTGTGAATGGGCCCCAGTGCCGATCCTGACCTCCCTGGGGCCCTAAGCAAAATTCTGCTAAGGGGCCCTCTACTTGACCCGTGATGCCGTGAGCTATGTAAACTATTTGCCATTGCCACACAGTCACACCTGACACTTCAGTGCTCCCAAAACAATCCTCCCTCCTTCAAACAAAACAGTCAAAAAATAAGTACAACAATATAGAACAGAATGAGGTCCCCAGAGGGCCCCGTCCTTACATTAGTGTCCCCAGAGAGCCCCCCTCTTACATTAGTGTCCCCAGAGGCCCCCTTCCTTACATTAGTGTCCCCAGAAAGCCCCCCCTCTTACATTTGGCCCCCCAAACAGCTGACTCCCCCCCTTGCAGAGGTTCCCCTGTACCTGGCTGGTGGAGGTGGGAGGCGGCGATCGGCAGCTATATGGTGTCCACAGGCAGGGGGATCTCCCTGGGGCTAGTAGTTCTATCTCCGAATGTATACAGCGGAGAGGGGAGGGGCCTCTGACCCGGGGATCAGCAACAGTGATCAAGCAGAGTGAAAGTGAAACTGATACCTGCCTGGGTCAGAGGCCCCTCCCTTCTCCTCTCCACTGTATACACTGAGAGTACAACAAACCCCAGGGAGATCCCGCCGCCCACTCAGGCACCATAGAGCTGCCGATCGCCGCCTTCCACCTCTCCTCACTGCACTCTAAACGGCCAGCCAGAGGTGCATGGGGGGATGCTGGGTCTTGGGGGGCCCCCCCACAGCGGCGGGGCCCTAAGCAGCTTGCATAGTGTGCCTATAGGGCCGATCGGCTCTGATGGGCCCTATCAGACACACCAAGTGACTCAACACAAGTGTCTTTACACAGACTGTATTGTAGAAAAGTTCTCTTGCTGAGTGCGATGGATCGAACTCTAGTGCTTTTTGGACTGCATAGTCATACTTAGACAGCCTGTGCAACTTCTGCTACAGGAAAGTAGAGGTAAGATAATGAAAGCGGAAGTTTGTTAGTATAATGTCTATCTGACTCCATATCTATTTTTGTGCCTTTACTACTAATAAAAATACTTCCTTTTTTAACCTTCAATAACTCCTTGTTACTTACAAATAGCCCTGAGAAATCTGATCCTCTCCCTGCTCTGTTTACACTGTTTATTGGCTTTTTTTTATTCAGTGAAAGTGGTAAAAAAACACACATGCCAAATATTAAGAAATACTTTAAAGTGGAACTTCTATCCCTATCTTAAAGCGGTGTTCCAGCCGCAAATTTTTTTTTTTAAAGTCAGCAGCTACAAACACTGTAGCTGCTCACTTTTACTAAGGACACTTACATGTCGAGGGAGTCCGCGATTTCGCCCCCCCCCCCGTTGCCGATCCGTCCATCGGATCAGGTGCAGGCGCCGCCATTCTAATTAAGGGAAATAGGCAGTGGAGCCTCGCTGCTTCACTGCCCGTTTCCTACTGCGCATGTGCGAGTCGCGTGGCGCTTTGTGCCACTTGTCCCAGAAGACATGGGGGGGGGGGGCTCACCGAAGAAGAGGATACGACGTCCTGCCCGGCGGACCGGATGGATCGGAAGTACAGGCTGTACTTCATAAAAAGGTAAGTTAGAAGAAAACATTTTTTTTAACTAGCCAAAATGGAGGGGTGGAGAGGTGGTCTTTCATTTAAGACCACCTCTCAAAAGTGGGTGGAACTCCACTTTAATGCGGCCCCCACCTTCCCCACCAGTGCTGCCATCTTTGAAGGTCTGGTGCATATGTAGATGTGCAGAAGGGCTCTGGCCGGCCCACTCTGCGGCACATCTGCAAAAGCACCGAGTCTCACTGGCATGCGCAAATGGTCCGGAACCTCCTTAACTGCACCATCTCCATGTGGGAAACCCTGCAAGTGTGCAAATGTACTGAAAGTCTCTGCCCAATCTCAAAAGCTGGGCAGAGCCTTTCAGCACATCTGTGCATGTGTGGAATTGAGCGAAACATAATTCTCGCCTAAGCAAAAAAAGGAGGAAGTGCATAACAAAAAAGGAAAAATCACTTAAAAAAAATTAAAAGAACATCAAATTGGGGAGCCTGGTGCAAATAATTATTTTTTTAGGGTTAAAGTCCGCGTTATTATATTCATAAATAATATTTTACATTTTGTGCTTTGTTTGTTGTGTGCATAGTGTCAAGATCAGTGAGACAAATCACAGCATACAATTTACATTTTATATCTATAGAAACACTTTAGAAAATGATCAATTGAAAACTGAAATAGAGTATTTTTACCTTTAAAATAAATACAGGAATAAATAACCCTTGAAAGACAATATCACCATAATAAAGCCTTGTCCGAGCCTCAAATAACAATATGTGGTTCACCTCTGTTTCACAAGTAATATCAAAGCTATTGCTGAATTAAAACCCCAAATCCAAACTCCCTCTGGCCCCCCAGCCCCTTTTCTGGATGGACGGTCCTTCTTTTCTTCACCTTTTCCCCACCACTCGTTGTCTAATGATGCAGAGGGCGTGATCACGCTAACACCATTTCCTGCATCGTTGTGAGTGAAGGGTGCTGTGAACGTCCAGCTTGGACCATTGTAAGTGCAGAGCTGCACCAGATTTTGAACTCTCCAGTTTTAACAAATTAATCCCAAAGTGTTCTCTGAATGGTGTTCATGCTAAGTAAGAGGCTTTCAGTGTTCAGAATGCAGCTTGGCAGCCACTTGGCCTGGGACCTGGAAACTAGTGATCCATGAGAATTCCACAGGTATGGCAGATACTGTGGGGGAAATAATTATTCGATCCCCTGCAGATTTTGTAAGTTTGCCCACAAAGGAATGAAGGGTCTATAATTATTATCATTATTATTATATATTTATCATAGGTGCATTTTAAATGATAGAGGTAGAATATCAACCAAAAATCCAGAAAACACACATGATACAAATGTTATAAATTGAGTTGCAGTTTAGCGAGTAAAGTAAATATTTGATCCCCAAGCCAAACATGACTTAGTACTTGGTGGAGAAACCCTTGTTGACAAGCACAGAGGTAAGTTGTGTCTTGTAGTTGGTTACCAGGTTTGAACACATCTCTGGAGGGATTTTGATCTTGTCAAAATCCTTAAGGTTTTTTGGTTGTTGCTTGGCAACTCAAAGTTTCAGCTCCTTCCATAGGATTAAGGTCTGGAGATTGACTAGACCACTCCATGACCTTCTTGAGATCACTCCTTTGTTGCCTTGGCTGTATGTTTTGGGTCATTGTCATGTCATGGTGGAAGACCCATCCATGAACCATCCATGAACCATCTTCAGGTTCTCATCCAAGATTTTACAATACATGGCCCTATCAATTGGCCCCTCAATGTGGCAAATTCAGCCTGTACCTTTAGCAGAGGAACAGCCCCAAAGCATAATGTTTCCACTTAAATGCTTGACTGTAGGCATGGTGTTCTTAGTGTCATAGTCAGCATTTTTCTTCCTCCAAACACGGCAAATCAAATTAATGCCAAAGAGCTCCTATTTGGTCTCATCTGACCACAGCACTTTCTCCCAATCCTTCTCTGAATCATTTAGATTTTGTATTGTGTTACCAATGGTTTGTTTGGTGACTGTGGTCCCAACTGCCTTGAGATCATTCACAAGCTCCTCCCATGTAGTTCTGGGCTGATCCCTCACTTTTTTCATGATCATCCTTACCCCATGAGGTAAAATATTGCATGGAGCTCCAGACCGAGGCCGATTGATGGTTATTTTGTATTTCTTCCATTTGCGAATAATCACTCCAACAGTTGTCTCCTTCCCACCAAGCTTCTTGCTGATGGTCCTGTAGCCTATTCCAGACTTGTACAGGTCTACAATCTTGTCCCTGATGTCCTTTTACAGTTCTTTGGTCTTGCCCATGATGGTGAGGTTTAAATAGAAGAAATAGATTCTGTGGACAGGTGTCTTTTATACACATAACGAGTTGTCGTTAGGAGCACCTTCTTAAATTGACAGGACTAATCTGTGTACCACATGAGCACATACTGTAGTCAGTCTGTGGGAGCCAGAATTATTGTTGGGTGGTAGGGGATCTCACTGAACTGCAACTCAATTTATAACATTTGTATCATGTGTTTTTTCAGGATTTTTGGTTGATATTCTGTCTCTATTGGTTAAAATACATCAATAATAACAATTATAGACCTTAATTTCTTTGTAAGTGGCAAACTTCCAAAATCTGCAGGGGATCAAATAATTATTTTTGCCACTGTACATAATAACGTTGGTCCACGATGGACTAATATAACTATGTAAAGATAACCAAATCTAAACTTCAGCTTTAAATAAGCACCACAAAATTAATACTAGCTCACCACACCAATAATTTCCCTTTAAACCGCCCAGGCTTTCAAACCAATGAGCTCACCCAAAGAGCTTGTTGATGATCCAGCCTTTTAATAGACCATTTGCTGCATTTTGTCTTTCATAATGGTGTCAAGATGTCTCACAGCGCAGTGCTAGGCTTTTCAGCAATCTATTTATCATTAACTTGAGTAATCCTCTCGACACTTTAAGAATATTTTGCTTTAAAATGAAATAATCATTCAGGAATGTTAGGAACATCCCAAGCAACAGACTATATTATATGTCTGATTGGCAGTGTGCATATCTGCTCCAATAGTCGCTTTTATGCCAGACACAATTCAAAATCTGTTTTTTGTTTTGTGTCACATCGGAGGCTATAAAGAAGTCCATATTTAACAATGAGCACAAAGGTTACCGCAGGAGGACAGTAAATCCTCTGGAAGCTTCACAAAAGCAGTTTTTCTTGCTAACAGTCTATGCAATCATTTCCTTCCCCCTCTTCCTCATATTACTAAGAAGAGTATGAGATAAGTGTCACTGATGTCATAGTGTTCTATAATATATCATAGTAATCTTTAATGAATTATGCTTGTTTTATTTCTGCACATTTATGTTATATCTAAATGTAGGGGCCTTTACTATGAAGTTGGACACAATACAGAAATTAAAAAGTCCTAATAAACAGGCATGATATAAATAACCTCACTCTGTGCTTAATGGTAACTCCAAACCAAAAACTAACAACAAAAAGTATAGGTAGGTAAATATCCATGCTCAATAAAAACTTAGCATCAGACAGCAGCTGAACACCATAACCCAGATACTGGGCACAAGAAATATAAAGGAAAGAAAAAAGTGCAGTGCTTATGCCATAAATGATGAGTAAATAATCACACTAATTAAAAGTGCAAAAAATGTGCACAACTAATATCAATAGATAAGCAAAATAAAGTGACATATAAATATACAATTGAAAATTGGTGAAAAAATATTGAAAAAATTTATGAAAAAATTAATTAACAAAAAAAGTCCATATATTATACATAAATGTCCATAAAAGCTCTAAGCTGAAAACAACAAAGAGTTTGCCGTGACTGACCACCTGAGCTGCAGAGTCTGCTGATAGGAAACACCCGGGAGATCGGGGAAACCTCTGATATCTGGACGTCTGTGGTGGGGATCTGTGATCCAATCTGCGCTGTTTGATCTCCCCTGATAGGGGGATTGCTGGCTATCTGGTAAGCCTCCATCTTATTAGTGGTGATTAGAGGTGACGGGTTCCACGTGGTCAAGCATAACAAAATAATCAAGTCATATTATTTATCTGATGGTCATATTTATGGACATTTATTTATAATATATGGACTTTTTTTGTTAATTCATTTTTTCATCAATTTTTTCAATATTTTTTCACCAATTTTCAATTGTATATTTATATGTCACTTTATTTTACTTATCTATTGATATTAGTTTTGCACATTTTTTGCACTTTTAATTAGTGTGATTATTTGCTCATCATTTATGGCATAAACGCTGCACTTTTTTCTTTCCTTTATATTTCTTGTTTCCAGTATCTAGTTTTGCACATTTTTTGCACTTTTAATTAGTGTGATTATTTGCTCATCATTTATGGCATAAGCGCTGCACTTTTTTCTTTCCTTTAACAACAAAAAGTGAAAACAAAAAAGTGATAAACAGTGGACCCCCAAAAAATGTATTTAATACTAGATGGTAATAAAAATCTGAAACTAAAAAACAAAAGACACATAAAAAATAAAAAATAAACAGGGATGGGAGAAAAATCTAATTAATCTCCACCTGCAATTTATTAAATCTATTCACCGGGTTCCAATCCACTGCATCTCTGGTATTTTTTTCTGCCACCTTTTTTAATAGTTGGGTCCAGGCACACTAAATATATAGCGGGATACTTTTAAATTCTGACACATAGCCAGGAAATGCTAAACAGGAGCAGCGAGATATATTTTAAATATATTTATTATAATTTTTTTTTTTCATTAATTCCTCTTTCTGCTACCACAGAGCACTAATATGACATAATAAAATCTTCCCCTGCCCAATTCTTCTTTGTGCATCTGTTTGGAGTGAATTTCTACCTTGACTTGATTAAAATCTGTCACATCTACAATGATAAATCTTTTGCAGACCTGTACAAACTTGTTGCAGTTGGTTGTTCAGGATTCCAACCTCAGAGATCACAAATACATAGAAAAAAAACATTTTTTTACATTGATTTGAGTATACCTTTGTCACTAGTTTGCTTAGTAAATGTCCCCCACAGTCTGGCATTTCTGTGGATAGAGAGCTGTGATGTTCCTCTCTTCTGGTGCTTATGGTCACTAGGCTGTTCCATGACCCCATGTGTTCATAACATTACCACCGCCTTCCCCACAGTCAAAGGTAAGTTAGCTTCCTTTTCCCCTGTGGACTGACAAATCTACCAAGCAAAAGATTTACTCTTCTAGTTAAAGGCGGAAAAAGAGATTTTCACTGATGTCCTCAGCAGTGCAACTGAGTCTCATTGAGATTCATATTATATGCCACTTTGTGTTAGTCTATCATATAAGATCCAAATATAATTATTTTTGAGATGTCTCTACCAGCTTTGCACATCTAGAGAGTGACATTTTTGCCCATTCTTCCTTGCAAAATAGCTCAAGCTCTGTCAGATTGGATGGAGAGCGTCTGTGAACAGCAATTTTCAAGTCTTGCCACAGATTCTCAATTGCATTTAGGTCTGGATTTTGACTGAGCCATTCTAACACATGAATATGCTTTGATCTAAACCATGCCATTGTAGCTCTCACTGTATGTTTAAGGTCGTTGTCCTGCTGGAAGGTGAACCTTCATCTCAGTTTTAAGTCTTTTGCAGACTCTAATGCGGCGTACACACGGTCGGAATTTCTGATGGAAACAGTCCGATGGGAGCTTTTCATCGGATTTTCCGACCGTGTGTATGCCCAACGGTCTTTTTCTGTCGGAATTTCCGACGGACTTTGAATTGAGAACCTGTTCTCAATTTTTCCGACGGAAAACCTTTCTATCGGATTTTCTGATCGTGTGTATGCAATTCCGCCGCGCAAAATTCCGACGCATGCTCGGAAACAATTCTACGCATGCTCGGAAGCATTAAACTTCCCTTTTATAGTGCTGTCGAACGTGTTTTATGCCGCTGTGTTATTGACCGTCGGGAATTTGGTGTGATCGTGTGTAGGCAACACTGCTTGAGCGGAATTCCGTCGGAAAAACCGTCAGAGTTTTTTCCGACGAGAATTCCGATCGTGTGTACGCGGCATAACAGTTTTTTTTCTAAGATTGCCCTGTACTTGGCTCCATCCATCTTCCCATCAACCCCTGACCAGCTTCCCTGTCCCTGCAGAAGAAAAGCATCCCCACAACATGATGCTGCCACCACCATGTTTCACGTTGGGGATGGTGTGTTCAGGGTGATGTGCAGTGTTAGTTTTCCGCTACATGTTCAATTTTGGTCTCATCTGACCAGAACACCTCCTTCCACAAGTTTTCTGTGTTCCTCACATGGCTTCTCGCACACTGCAAATGGAACTTCTTATGACTTTCTATCAACAATGGCTTTCTTCTTGCCACTCTTCCATAAAGGAAAGACTTGAGGAGTGCACGACTAATAGTTGTTCTGTGGACAGATTATCTCACCTGAGCTGTGGATCTCTGCAGCTCCTCTAGAGTTACATCTTGGCTGCTTCTCTGATTAATGCTCTCCTTGCCCAGTCTGTCAGTTTAGGTGGACGGCCATGTCTTGGTAGGTTTGCAGTTGTGCCATACTCTTTCCATTTTTGTATGATGGATTGAACAGTGCTCCGTGAGATGTTCAAAGCTTGGGATATTTTTTCAAAACCTCTGCTTTAAACTTCTCCACAAATTTATTTTATTTTGTGTTCCTCCTGAAGAAGCGGTTTATAGCCGCGAAACATGTAGATGATGACCGTGCACTGAGGAAATTCAAAACTCCTAGTTTCCACCATGGAGTGTATTTGAGTACCAGTGTAAGCTCTAATTTGTATAATTTTTTATAGTTGCAATTTTTGTATCTGGATACTTTACTGCATTTTAACTATGTATTAATAAAATCTTTATGTTTTATCTGATGTTCAATCTGTTCATGGTACAGAGATAGTCAATTTTTTTCCCTGTTCCCCTTTCCCGCTATGGAGACCCCTCTGGGGTAATGTGTCCTTCCATCTAATTATCTATCATTGCTATTTGGATGATGGTACCCCTTATCACTATTTTTATATTTATTTACTTAATTGGAGGTTTCCCTGCTATACAAACAATGTTGTGATTTAATGTTATTAAAATTACATTTCCCTTTTAATCTGCATTTTCTGTAAAATTCAATGCAATGTGGCAACTAAAAGGTGTTCTGTACACAGTTAATGTACAGAATGCCCCAAGAAAGGTAATTTCCTGCTTGTGTGATTGGCTTAGTTAAGATACAAATACGATTTTAGACATCCCCTGCAATAAAAATGTAGGTTTTGATGAAATACTCCCAAAGGGTTAAATACCTCTAAAGAGATGCAGACACTGCAGCTTTTCTTGTTAGAACACTGAGAGTACACCAGGTGATTATAATAAACCACCCCCCCCCCCCCCCATTCAGAATCAGTATGCAAAGGACATAGAAAAATACAGAGAAAATTTCAAAGCAACAAAAGGTGGGAATATGCTACAAAGTTTGTTAAAATCCTTGAAACATACATAGATCACCCAAAGGAGTTTGTTTTAGACTTATTCTTAAAGTGGTGGGACACCCTGAAAATAAAAAACTTGGGAGAAAGTTAGTAACAATTTAAGTTAATTTTTTTTTTACTTACCAGAAATGGCTGTTGCTAGGCAGATCGTCCTAATCTGCCTCCTCCAGCTCCGCGGTGATCTTCTCTTCTTCCGTCTTCAGGTGAATGGGGCGCGGTGTATTGTGGGAACTGTGTCCCACAACACACCGCGTTCCCCATTCACAAATACAACTCGCGCATGCGCAGTTGGCCGCGCCGCCGACTCGCGCATGCGCAGTAGGCCGCGCTCCGACTCGCGCATGCGCAGTAGGCCGCGCGCCGACTCGCGCATGCGCAGTAGGCCGCGCGCCGACTCGCGCATTTGCAGTAGGAAACGAGAAGCCGTTTCCCTTACTCAGGATGGCGGCGGTGGATCCGGATAGCCGAGGGACATCTCGGCCTCCACCAACGACATCGCGGGCGCCCTGGGAGGGTAAGTGTACTTTTTAAAAGTCAGCAGCGACTTTTTTTTTTAGCTGCTGACTTTTAAAAAAAATTTTTTTTAGGTGAAACCCCGCTTTAAGTGGTATTAAACCTAAAGGCCTCCTCATATGGCTAGGTTCTTTAACATGTTGACGCAGGGAACCCCCTTAGACCCTCAGATAAATACCGCCTACATAACGGTAATTAACCCAAACCTAATAAAAACCATGAAGAGGTTGAAAATTATAGACGATCTCCCTCATAAATAACGACCTCCAGATCTTGACGAGGATCATGGCCAAACGCTTATCCTCTTTCACTAACCGTTACATCCATAAGGACCAAGTAGGGTTCATTCCAGGCAGGCAGGGGCCAGACAAAATCAGAAGAGCCATCGATCTAGTCATCCTCCTACAAACCGGTTGGGATGGGGGCCCCAAACAGGAGGGGATGTTACTTTCCGTAGACCTCCATAAGGCAATCGACACAGTCGAATGGCCTTATCTTTTCACTCTAATGGAGAGGTGGGGTTTTGGTCATCGCTTCTTGGGAACTCTACACTCCCTTTACTTCAAACCATCAGCGCTAATCCGCCTCAATGGGCATCACTCTAAACCCTTCCACATAGAGCGTGGAACCAGACTGGGTTGCCCCCTATTACCTTTAATTTTTGCCATCGCCATTGAGACATTAGCTATAGCGATTCGGTCCAATCCCAACATCCAAGGTATTTCTTGTGGCCCCCAAACACACAAATGTGGTCTCTTCGCAGACGACATGCTATTATTCGTTACTTCACCTATCACATCTTTCCCGAACCTCTGTAAACTCCTGAATGACTTCGCCAGGGTGTCGGGTCTCAAGGTTAATTATGACAAATCTCACGCCCTCAACGTATACCTGAATCCCTCCACAATGGAAACTCTGAAAAGCTCATTTAAATTTTGAATTTTGAATTTTGTCCATAGACTATCTAGGGATTCACCTCACCTCTAAAATTGACCAACTGTACCCAGCAAACTTCCCACCCACATACAAGAGACTTGAGTCGGACCTGAAGACATGGGCTAGTAAAGACCTCTCCTGGATCGGCAAGATCCACTCAATAAAAATGACTCTCCTCCCCAGACTGCTTCATTTATTTTGGGCCATCCCGTTAAACCTAAGAAGGGATCATCTGCAATGCCTCCAAGGGAAAATCAACGAGTTTATTTGGGGCAGAAAAGGACATAGATTACCAAAAAATACTTTATACAGACAGCGCAAACAGGGTGGCTTAGGGTTACCAAGAATACTTTGGTACTTCCAGGCGGCGAGATTAGCCCAACTCTCAGCAGTTTATGTCAGAACGGAAAAGCCAGACTGGATTAATATAGAAACACAGGTGGTCCCCAACTATACTATAGATTACTTGCTATGGCTCCCCTCCAAGAACAGGCCTCCTATACTCTCCCTGATCCTTTAACAATCCCTGTCCCTCTGGGATAAATTGAAAACCCACCCTTCCTTCACCTCTGACTGTCGTCCACTAGTCCACGTCTTCAATAACCCCGATTTCCCCCGAGGTCAAGATATAAAATCCTTCAAGTGGTGGTTGGACAAGGGGTTGTATCGGATCAGGGATTTCTTTACGGCTACAGACCCAATAACCTTAAAATTCTGTAGGCAACAAATGGACATCCCGAGTGGGGAACTCTTCAGGTTTTTCCAAATACAACACTTTCTCCACAAACTGTGGATAGGGAAACCCATCCCACCTAGATTCTCTCCATATGAGATATGGTCCAGACAAACCAAAGATCAGCGGGGTGGAATTTCAGTTATCTATCAGTCTCTTGCCCATCAGTTAGGCAAAACCCCTTTTATGACCGCATGGGAGAATTACCTCCAAATCCATTGGGATCTTGAACAATGGCAGACATCCTTTTCCAGAGCCTATAAAGGAATTAAGAACATCTCCCTAATAGAATCAAACCTCAAAGTAATGACCAGATGGTATCTCACGCCCTCTAAATTGGCCCTCATGTTTCCAACCGCTAAGCCCCAGTGCTTCAGGGGATGTGCTCTAGATGGCTCCTAAATGGAGCCGCAAATTAACCCACTTCATTCTCCTGGGAGGTAAGTTGACAATTGCCAAGGCCTGGAAAAAACCTGGGATATCCCTCAAAGCCGCCAAGCACAAAATCTCTTGGATTATGTCCCAAGAGAAATTGACCAGTGTTCTCCTAGACTCCAAAGCACAATTCAAGTCCACCTGGGAACCCTGGGCAAACCACGTGGGTATCTCCCTCATCCCTGGTATACAAACGTAACCAAGGTGCGTCAACAACTTCCCTACAACCCACTACCTGTCAGACGGCTCCCCCTCCTTTTCTCTCTACTCCCCTCCTTTTCCTCACCCTCTTCCCCTTTTATTTTTTCTTGTTATATTCTATTGCATTATTTGTTTTAAGGTCTGCCTCACACGGGCTTGTTGTGGCCATTTAGTAAGTGCAGTTTTCAGTGCGGTGCAGGAGCCCCTGGATTTGGGGGTTTTACCCCCCTGGGGACACCTGTGCCGAGCGCATTTTCCAAAGTAGCTTACGCAGTCCTGTGAGCCTCCAGTCGGATTTGACTATGCCCCTGAGGCCTCGGGGGGGCTGCCCCGACACAGTTTAATCCCCTTAGGGGTGTCGGGGGAACCTCCCAGAACAAGAGTATTTTGGAGTGGGGGGATGTGGGTGCCACAGGGTAACTCCTGGGGGGCCTTGGTCTTGCTGCTTGCAGCACTTCTAGGGAGGCCTTTCTAGTGAGTTATGGAATACATCAACACCTTGCCTACTAGAGGTTCTACGTTTCATGTATATTCTTGATGCTATGCAACTCGCCTCTATGCATCGACTGTATGTATTATTGTGTTTTCTTATTGTACTTGTTGTTTTCAATAATAATTTTTTTTGAAAGAAACATAAAGGCATGCATTATGCTGCAGCTTAATTCTTAGATGTGATGGCTGCATTAGTTAGCTTTTTAAGTTTTTTTTCTTTTATTTTAACCTGGTGATTCGCCAGTAAGTCTGTTGTCTTTCAGCAGAACAAGCACTTCTGCAAATGCAGCAGTTACAGGGTTGAGACAAACCTTCTACCACTGACAGGAAAGCACCGGCCATAGTACAGGTGAAGGCTCAAGACGCAAACTGATTCACAGGTGCAGATCTCTGGGTGCTCGCCTTGCTGTACATAGACATGCACATACACGCGCACTTGCACCCGCCACATGGACTATTTAAGCGCAGCAGCTGTATTAGCCAATGCTATCTGATCTACAGCTATTCCCGTGTTTCTGCATCTGTTTCTATGTTTGACTTCTGTGATTGACCTGGCTTGTCTTGACCACGCTTGAACGTAGTTCTGACCATGGCTTGTCTCTGGTTTCCGCTCTGCCTCCTGCTCAATTGAATGCTTAGTGTTGCTGACCTGTACCCTGACCATTCTAGGCGTGACATCCATGCCTGCATCTGACCGTCTGTTGCTGACCTGGCTCGTTTGACCACGCATCCAGTTGTTTGTCTGTTCTGCTCTGCATGCTACCTGGTCCCTGCTGTGTGCTGCCAGATTCTCCAGCACCTGTTACCAGCCAGCTACCTGCCAAGTAAAACTGCTGCTTGCTGTCCGCCCAGTCCGGGGTCCACCGCTCCTGCTGCCACCTGCTGTTCTGGCTTTCTGATCTATCTCTCGCAAAGCATCTGCAACTCACGGCTACGCTCGGCTGGGCAACTTACAGGCACTCATACCTTGCCACGCTCTTGTGGCTACTGTGCCAACATCAGTGGTTCCTGAGTCTGGGCTGTTAGAGAGGCCTCCCTCTACAAGTCAAGCTCTACTTTAAGGTACGTGACAGCTGCTTACAATGATCAGCTTTTATTTATTCAAGTAGAAGCTTTATCCTAAAAGAAAAAAAAACTGTTGCTGTAACTGCTTATGTAGCTGCTATGTAAATCTGCTAGTTCGGATTTTGGGGTCGGAATTTCCGACCGTGTGTACGGGGCATAAGACAGGAGGTATGTTTAGGGTGCCCACGTGTCCCGGATTGCCCGGGACATTCCCGCAATTAGCAGGTCTGTCCTGGTCCCGGGCACCTTCATTTCGGGACAGTACAGTGTCCCGGAATGAAATTGACAGAGCGAGAAAACCCCGCCATAGCGCTGGCGCTCACTCTGCCTCCATCTCAGACTCTGACCACTGTTTACTAGAGCCGCCTGGTGTCTAGCAAACATGTGACGTCCCAGCCGTGACTCATGTCCAGCAAGCAAAGTGGAGGAGAAGTTAACTTTCTCCTACTCTGCGCCACTGCTCTCCATGCCGGGTGACCTGTCAGCATCTGCAGCACCAAACACACTGATGCCGGCACTGCACTCCGTGTAACTACGATCTCCGCCCCCGGCTGTCTCCCTGCCTCTATCAGTAGAGCTGATCGCTATAGTGTGTTTTGTGATTCTATTGTGTGTGTCAGTGTAGTGTGAATATAGTGATAGTGCAACGTCAGTGTAGTGTGTCCGTGCAGTTTTACTGTAATGTCAGTGTAGTGTGTCTGTGCAGTTTTATTGCAGTATATTGAAGTGTTAGTGTAGTGTGTCAGTGCAGTTTTACTGCAATATATTGAAGCGTGTCAGTGCAGTTTTACTGCAATATATTGAAGTGCATCAGTGCAGTTTTACTGCAGTATATTGTAGTATATTATTGTAGTATGCCACTGGAGTGTGCCTGTGTAGTGCAGAGTTTTACACTGCATTACATAACATTTAGTGCTGTGTACAGTGTGAGCCGCAGTTTTTTTGACTGCGGCGCTGTTGTTCCCCCTTTTCATTTTTTTGTTTTTTTTATAGTTTTGACATTTCTGTCAGCGGCAGTCCTCAAGTTAAAGTGCACCGAACACCACTTTCTGAGGAAAGGGGTGCACCCCTGAAACGTGTCAGCCGCTCAGTCTTTTGGGGTACCATCCTGTCATCAGGTCCTGTCTGCAGTTGCTAAGAGATGCAGTTTGACCGATAAGAAAAGCCTTTTTATATGCTTGTTTTGTGAGTAGTACTATTGCTTTTATACATTTTTAATAAAACTTTTATAGTGGTAATGCACTAGGTCGGTGCGCCCTCCTTTTTTTCTTTTGCCCGTACTATCTAGCCACAGCATGCAGAGGAGGTGGTGGACTGGCTTACTAAACCATCCTCCTCATCCTCTATCACCCAAGCTAACACTAGTTCGCAGTCCACTGCAGCTGAGTGGCTTATTCTGCCTCCTTGTCCACAGCTACTCCTGCCATAGCCCCACCATCATGCATATTTTATGCTTTGTTAAAACTTTGAAAAATAAAAAAAAAAGTTAAGTGAAAAAAACCTTTATTTTAAATGGGTTATGCAGAATAATAAAACTAAAACAGTTTTGAACATATCATGTGCGTTTGTGTCTTTTTATGCTATAATACAATGAAATAACCAAAAATAGCAAACGTAACACAAGTAATTTTCATATGGCATCTTAGGAAATTATTTGTACAATTATTGAAATTTGCACTGCATTACATATATTGATATTGCCATAGAACAGCCCTCAAAAATTACACTCGCACACTCGCATTTTGCGAGTGATTTTTGAGGGCTGGCGAGGAGAAGAGAGGAGAGCCGCCTCTGGGAGATCACAGCAGGGAACATCACAGCTTTCGTTTTATCATAAGCTGTGTCTTCCCCCGCCGCGCGCCGTCACATAAGCCCCTCCCCTTTTCCGGGACTTTGATAGACAGATCACCCGTCCAATCCTAGGACGGGTGACATGTATCAAAGTTCCCCGGACAAGGGGAGGGGCTTATGTGACGGCGCGCGGCGGGGGAACACACAGCTTGATGAAACGAAAGCTGTGATGTTCCCTGCTGTGATCTCCCAGAGGTGGCTCTCCTCTCTTCTCCACAGGTAGGCAGCACATGGGGGACACAGGCTGCACATGGGGGGGACACAGGCTGCACATGGGGGGGGGACACAGGCTGCACATGGGGGGGACACAGGCTGCACATGGGGGGGGGGGACACAGGCTGCACATGGGGGGGGACACAGCCTGCACATGGGGGGGGACACAGCCTGCACATGGGGGGGGATGACACAGCCTGCACATGGGGGACACAGGCTGCACATGGGGGACACAGGCTGCACATGGGGGGGGGGGACACAGCCTGCACATGGGGGGGGGCACAGGCTGCACATGGGGGGGGGACACAGGCTGCACATGGGGGGACACAGGCTGCACATGGGGGGGGGGGACACAGGCTGCACATGGGGGGGGCACAGGCTGCACATGGGGGGGGGGGGACACAGGCTGCACATGGGGGGGGACACAGGCTGCACATGGGGGTGGGGACACAGGCTGCACATGGGGGGGGGACACAGGCTGCACATGGGGGACACAGGCTGCACATGGGGGGGGACACAGGCTGCACATGGGGGGGGGACACAGGCTGCACATGGGGGGGGGCACAGGCTGCACATGGGGGGGGGCACAGGCTGCACATGGGGGGGCACAGGCTGCACATGGGGGGGCACAGGCTGCACATGGGGGGGGGCACAGGCTTCACATGGGGGGGACACAGGCTGCACATGGGGGACACAGGCTGCACATGGGGGGGGACACAGGCTGCACATGGGGGGGACACAGGCTGCACATGGGGGGGGGACACAGGCTGCACATGGGGGGGACACAGGCTGCAAATGGGGGGGGGGGACACAGGCTGCACATGGGGGGGGCACAGGCTGCACATGGGGGGGCACAGGCTGCACATGGGGTGGGGACACAGGCTGCACATGGGGTGGGGACACAGGCTGCACATGGGGGACACAGGCTGCACATGGGGGACACAGGCTGCACATGGGGGGGCACAGGCTGCACATGGGGGGGGCACAGGCTGCACATGGGGGGGCACAGGCTGCACATGGGGGGGACACAGGCTGCACATGGGGGGGGGGGGGACACAGGCTACACATGGGGGGGGACACAGGCTGCACATGGGGGGGACACAGGCTGCACATGGGGGGGGGACACAGGCTGCACATGGGGGAGGAACACAGGCTGCACATGGGGGGGGGCACAGGCTGCACATGGGGGGGGACACAGGCTGCACATGGGGGGGGGACACAGGCTGCATTAACATTAAAGTTGTTAATATTTTTATAACTTAATTGCATAAAACATTAAAGGTGTCATTTAATGAGATAATTTGAGGGCGGGTTTAGGGGCGGGGCAGGGTAGGGGTTGGGCGGGGCAACTGGTGGCGAGTAACCCTTGAGGCCTGGCTAGTAGCTCAGGACTTGAAATTTTGAGCCCTGCCATAGAACATCTTCTGATGGAGATAGAAAGTAGTTGGCAAATTGTTCCCGCATGGCAATGTAGGATCTCCTTGCACCTACTCTGCTGTACTGTATGGACAGCATGTGGAACTCTTCCTCTTCCTCAACGTGGATGCCCTCCTTATCCCAAACAATATTATGCAGAATGCAGCAGGCCTGAATTACTAACTCAGCATTCTCAAGACTGAGTTGCAACGGTGTTTGGAAAACACGCCATTTACTGGACAATATGCCAAATGTACATTCAATTAGGCATAAGGCCTAAGCAGATATTGACAAATTAGGAAGGCTTCATCTGCAACAAGCACGAAAGGCTGGTCTGGTCCTTCAGTTCCAGGCAGAGGCTGATCAGATGGTATGTTGAATCGCCCTTCTCGCAGTCTTCAACCCATTACAGACTCACGGAACACCCTGGAATTAGAACTGCTGCCATATGTCCCAACGTCCACAGCGATAAATGTATAATTGCTATCACAAATAGCCATGAGGACCAATGAAAAATATTTATTGTAATTATGAAATCTGGACCCGGAACGTGGAGGCTTTTGGATACGGATATGCTTTCCATTAAGGGCTCCGATTAAATTTGTAAAGTTTGCTCAATTCCAAAATCCATCTGCTATTCTTTGACACATTTCCATCTGGTAGTGGCATCACTGCTGGACACAGCTCTTCCCATATGGCAAGTATCATGCACTACCTCCGAAATAGTTGAAATGCCCAGTAAATAATAATGGTTTAAAGAGGCATAGGATTGGTCAGTTGCAAGAAACCTAGAAAAGGGCGTGTCCAAGATGGCCGAGTGAACGGACGTGTTCCTAAGAGCTCTGCTACTGCATTAATCCTAAAGACCCATTAAACCGGACCTACCGACCTGCATTGTGACCCATCCGGCGGTGAATGCCTTCTAGACTGCCCGGTCGGAGTAAAGGGGGGAAGAAACTGAAATTTCCTCCTGAAATACCGACTGAATCCAGCCCTGCTCCCTCGGGGCCTAGCGAGCAACGGCCGCCTCGTGTCAGCATGGCGTCCCAGACGGAGGGATCCCCCTCCTCCAATCCAGGCATCCCTGAGGTCATGGCGGCTATTGCAACCTGCCAGTCGGCAGTCACCCTATGCCAGGCAGCCCTTACCACCAAGATTGAAGAGGTCCAGATGGACGTGGGGCTCCTCCGACAGGACTTGGAAAAAGTCAGGACCCGTATGACCACGGCAGAACACCGCGTGGGCCAGGTGGAGGACGAAGTGCACGAAAACACCGGTGCCATTCGCTCCCTGCAATCCAGGGTTAAACTTCTGGAACACAGAGCCGAGGACTCCGAGAATAGGTGCCGCCGGAACAATATCCGGATCGTTGGTCTGGCGGAGGGAGCGGAGGGTAAGAACCCCACTGTCTTTGCTGAGGAGATGCTCAGGGCCCTGCTGCCGGCCGCACACCTGTCCCCCTACTTTGCGGTGGAGAGAGCCCACAGACTGCCGCCACAACCAGGTCCCCAGGGCTCTCCTCCCAGAACCTTTATCATGCGGTTCTTAAATTTTCGGGATCGAGACGAGCTGCTCAGGGCTGCCAGGGCAGCGGGGGACCTAACATTCCGGAACAACCGATTGATGCTATTCCCTGACTTCTCAATTGAGACCCAGAAGCTCCGCCGTTCGTTCGACGCGGTGAAAGCAGGCCTACGAGCGAAGGGCATAAAATATAGTGTGCTCTTCCCCGCAAAACTGCGGGTGATTGACGGAGAAACAACCCGGTTCTTCACATCCCCTAAAGAAGCCGCCAAGTGGATGGAAACAATCCCCCCACTGGGATGACAGAAGACTCACAACCCCTGCTTTGATTATCTCCGGTTGAGGTACGTGGACCCCTAGATGGTACTTTGCTGATTTCTCCCTGCACACACGCGACAGCGTCCCCCTGACCAGGAGGGGATAGGATGACTCTGTCGGGAAGGGACGGTCTATCCGGAAGGCATTGGGGACGGTGAGCTGAACAAGACCCCAGGCTAGTGCTTCATACCTATCCACTACCAGGAGGCCCGTTCGGTACCCGTCTATCCCTACCCTTTGTTCATATTTTCTTTTACCCTCTTACCACCCCCCCTCTTTTTTATTGTTCCTTGCCAGTATCCCCCCCCTCCCCCCTCAGGGGTCCACGTGCTGCCCACCGACCTCCGCCAGGTCCAGCAACGGCGGGTCAGGCCGCTGACATTGTTATTCAGTTACTGTTCTGCAGCACCATGTAACGCGAACGTTTAAGCTAGTGCCCCTGGTACAAACCAGGAGAACTTTAAAAAACCGGTTTATTTGCTATAGGTAGCATCTCTTTTTCACTATGGATGCCTTACTAGTACTTAAGTGCTTTGAACTATTTTGATCACCTTCATCTGTTGAAGAGTGGTCGGGAGATGTGACCCGCCATCTCGGTCACCACACACGCTCCCAGGACAGATAGTTGCCTACGGGCTGTTCAATGGGTATGATGCAGTCTTACATTGGGTGGGACATGCGGGGTGGGGGGGGGGGGGGGTTTCGGCCGTTGCCGACACTGGTTTGACCACTGAATTGGTCGGGAGTTATAAAGTTTTAAATAAGAGTCTAATTTTTTTCCTTTTATTTCTGTACATACAACAGACCTGCATAGCTGATGTTTCTAAACGCGGTGTGGGGAGGGGGTGCAGGGGGGGCAGGATGGTCACCTGGAGGAGAGGAGTTGCCGCATGTCTGACCCCTATCCTGGTTTCACTTAATTTGCCCATATCACCATGGCTCAGGTATCAGTAATTTCTTGGAATGTGCGTGGTCTTAACTCCGCACACAAAAGATCATTAGTCTTCAATTTCCTCAAAAAACACTCACCACATATCTGTGTGCTCCAAGAAACCCACCTGGTGGGATCCCGGGTACTGAGCCTCAAAAGGGCTTGGGTAGGATCCCACTACCATGCGACATACTCCACTTACTCCAGAGGGGTCAGTATCCTTATACATAAACAGCTACCATTTCAGCTTATGGATATTAAGATAGACCCCGGGGGCAGGTACATCATCCTTCATGCACTTATTGTCAACAACCCCTGTGTACTTGTGGGCCTATACCTACCCCCACCAGCGGATGTAACATTATTGCAAAAAATTATGCAGTTAGTAATTGACTATGGAGTAGAGGACGTCTTGATTATGGGGGACTTTAATCTGACCCCGACACCAGACCTGGACAGACTGCACACAGTATCTAGATGGACACCTGGCCTGGCGGAGTGGGCAGATAGCTTTACCCTGACGGATGTCTGGCGTAACTTTCACCCATCCGACAGGCAGTTCACCTGTCACTCCGCCACGTTTAAAACCCTGTCTCGCATAGACCTGATATATGCGTCGGGCCCTCTGCTCAGGAAATCCATGGACAGCTGCATCCTACCACGGGGGATATCAGACCACACCCCGTTGCTGCTCAAGCTGTCATTTGGGCCCCCTGGGGAGAGGATGTGGAGGCTGTCCAGGTTCTGGATAGAGGAGGAAAGTATTCAAGAGGCGGTGCAGGAGGGGGTATGTCATTACTGGTTGGAAAATGCCATTGGCACAGATCCTCTAGTCTCATGGGACGCTTTTAAAGCGTGGACCAGGGGGGAGTACATTGCACGTATAGCGGCAGCCCGCAGGAAGGCAGCACGCTCTCTGGGGGAACTGGAGGACAGGGCTGTAAAGAAGGAAGAGCTGTATGTAGCCAACCCCAACAGGGAGGCCTATGGGGAGTGGCAGTTTGCCCTACACCAACTCTCCATCTGTAGAGTGGATGGAATGCATAAGTCACTCCTCCACACGGCCCACAAGATATTTGAATATGGGAACAAGAGTGGTCGACTGATGGCCTGGTTGGCCAAGGGACAGTTTGCTGTCACCCACATTGCTGTAGTCAAGGACGTAGATGGGACGTTGCTAAGGGCCCCACAGGACATAAACCGTAGATTTGCCCAATACTATGAACAGCTGTACTCCACCAAGGTGAGTTACTCCCCCCTGGAGCTGACTAAATATCTGGACGGGATCCCCTTGCCGACTATTAGCGACCGAACTTGTGAATCTCTTGAGGCTGACATAACACTAGAGGAGGTGCAGTTGGCGATTGCCCAACTTCAGGCGGGTAAGACTCCTGGGGCAGATGGGTTGCCCAGGGAGTTCTACGCGCAACACCTGGAACTGCTGGCTCCGCGGCTGGTGTCCCTGTTTGCTCAATTTTTCCAGCTGGAGGCCCTCCCCGAGTCAATGTCTGAGGCGGTGGTGGTACTGATACCCAAGCCAGGGAAAGATCCGGAGGAATGCTCCTCATATCGGCCAATATCTCTCCTAAATGTGGACGCCAAGATATTGGCCAAAATTTTGGCCAATAGGCTATCCATAGCCCTCGAGGAAGTTGTTCACCCGGATCAAACCGGGTTTATGCCGGGTAAGGGCACCGATATCAACCTCCGCCGGCTCTTCCTCAACATGTCTATTACTCATGATAACAGTGGTAGGAGAGTCATTGCCTCACTTGATGCTGAAAAGGCATTTGACTCGGTGGAGTGGACGTTCCTCTGGGAGACTTTGGGGAGGTATGGGATCGGGCCCCGATTCCTGCGGTGGATTCGTATGCTCTATCGGGCACCTAGGGCCCGCATCCGCACCAGTGATAGGATCTCTGCCTCATTCCCGCTACAAAGGGGAACACGACAGGGGTGCCCTATGTCCCCGGCCCTATTTGCCCTGGCTCTTGAGCCCCTTGCCACCCAGGTCAGACAGTCGGAAAGGGTGATGGGTCTCAGGGTAGGAACCCTAGTGGAGAAGATCTCACTGTACGCGGACGACGCCCTCCTGTATC
The DNA here is from genome assembly GCA_028564925.1 of Lithobates sylvaticus. NCBI lineage: Eukaryota > Metazoa > Chordata > Amphibia > Anura > Ranidae > Lithobates > Lithobates sylvaticus. Next base: position 44,021,959 of record CM053034.1, on the reverse strand, counting down.
TGCAAGACGCAGGGGACTCGTTGGCTGCGGCTCTCGAGATCTTTGACACATTTGGGAGTTTCTCTGGGGTGTGCATTAATTGGACCAAGTCCAACATTTTTCCCCTTGACCCCCAGGCACGTGAAGCCAGTCCTAATGTACCCCTTATTTGGGTTGACCAATTTAAATATTTGGGTATCCAGGTTAGGAGACAAGTGGCAGAATACAGGGAACTTAACGTACGCCCGGTTGTGGCACAGCTACGATCCAAATGCACTTCATGGGATACCTTGCCCTTGAATCTCATGGGCCGTATAAACCTCTTAAAAATGATATTTCTCCCTAAATTTTTGTATGTTTTCCGCAACAGTCCCACCTGGATACCCAAATCCATGTTTGCAGAGGTGGATAAATGTGTGGGCTCCTTCGTGTGGGGGGGGAAAGCCCCGAGACTGGCCAAATCCACCCTGGTCCTCCCTGTCCAGTGTGGGGGCCTAGCAATGCCAGATTACCGGACATACTTTTGGGCAGCAGTACTAGTAACAATTAGATGGTGGCACGTCCTCTCCAGAGGCAATGCTGCAGTATGCCTGGAAGCAGCCATCCTTGGGTCATTACAGGAGCTGGGAAACCTGATCTACAGGGGACGCAGGGCGTACGCCGAACTCCCGGTGCCCACTCAGACTACACTTAAGGTCTGGGTGGCGGCCAGGAAAGGAAAGATAGACCCCCGGAACTGGTCCCCTCGAAGCCCTTTATGGGGGAATCCCAATTTTCCCCACATCAGGACGGTCCCTGACCCGGTGGTATGGGCTGGGTTTGGGATAAAGACCCTTAGCGACATTCTAACAAATGGCACTATGAAGCCATTCTCGGTACTCCAGGCAACCCTCCAGCTGCCGGACTGGATGCTGTTTCGGTACTTCCAGCTACGCCACGCTATTAGGGCCGAATTTCCTACTCCCATCAGACTGACTGTGGACCCTGTCGAGCAGGTGATATCACAAGAACAACTGGACAAACCCCTCTCGACCCTATATATTGAGCTCCTCAGGACTGACTCTGCCAAAGTGGACAGACTTTTTGACTATTGGAAGACAGACATCCCTGGACTGGACAGGGAGGACTGGAATGACTGCCTTGCGGACAGCGCCTCCCTACTGATTTCCTCCAGAGAGCGCCTCATACAAGTAAAGTTCCTGCACAGGGTCTATTTCACCCCCCAGAGGCTCCACAGGGTATTCCCACAGCGATCCCCAGACTGTCCCCGTTGCCGGGACAACGCGGGAACATACTTTCATATGTTCTGGAGCTGTCCCAAAATAGCTGGATACTGGGATACAGTATTGGAGTCTGTCAATGGCCGCCTCCAACTGAACCTCCCTAAGTCACCTGAGCTGCTACTGTTAGGCATTCAGGACGACGAGCAAAGGCCTAGATACACCAAACTATTACTGACTTACCTATTCTTCTACGCCAAAAGGGAGATCGTACTTCGCTGGAACTCCCCCTCCCCCCCCACGATCACAGCGTGGGAAAAGTCCATTGATGATGTCCTCCCCCTGTACAAGTTGACGTACATTAACAGGAACTGTCCCAATAAATTTAACAGGGTGTGGCAACCTTGGTCGGGATGACGGGCATATCCCTGGGAGAATGTGAGGAAGCTGCGAGAGTTGGGTGGGAGGGAGATGGTATATCACCAAATGTACATTACATCCTTTAATAATGTATACATTGTCGTTACCTTGATTTTCACTGCACATGCTCAGAAATTGTTGTACGTATCTTCACACCAAATGCCTGTAATATATACTTGATTCAGTCCATGTGGGACCTTTGTTGTAACCTGTATGATTTTCTGTTAAATAAAGGAACAATTTTGACTCTTAAAGAAACCTAGAAAAAAATGTAACATATGTAGCACTAACCCCCGAAGGAGCTGCTGGTTTTATTTTGGCTTACCGTTACCTCACCTGCTTGCATCTCCGTCTTGGGGATCCCGTGGAAAGTGGCCCAAAGAATATGAATTTCCAATACTTAGTCCTTTTTATTTATTTATTATTTATTCAAAATAAAAGCAAAGTCTTTCAATAAAAAGGGTCAGAGGGTTAAGGATGAGTTCAGGCACCTGGTACTGCAGGTTTAAGATCTCTTTTTAGATCAAGAAGACAATAGTTCCACACACTAGATCCAGCCACCACCGGATAAGCCCTTTTCACTGGACCTAGCAGCCGGTTGGGTATTTGACACAGTCTCTGCCACAGACTTGTGAATTTAAACTTAAGCGTCACTGAGAGATTCAAGAATATTTCCATACAATACCAGTCTCTTTCAGCCGAACCCGCGGGACTGTAGGTATAATGATCCGGGTTGCATCCTTGAACTGGGTCTCCAGGCTCCTCCAGAGATACCAGCCTTGCGCACGGTCTTCTCTTGAAAGAGACCTCCTCTGGATCCTTCAGTTTCTGGGCCTCTCCCTTCAGATGAGACGGCACCGGACCATCCCTGGATCAGTAGGCTCCGAGATTCGCTCGGGCCTATCCTCCCAGTTGTGTCGCCTCGGGCCAGCCGGCCCTGAGACACAGGATGCACAGCTCTGCACCCCAGGCCAGGAGGGCCATGGGGTCTGGGTCAAGAGGACCCAATGAAGAACCAAACAGCACAAAAAAAACACCATGCTCCCTAGCGTCGGTACCTTAAATACCATCTCCCAGAATTCACAGCAGGAAAACACTCCCAATGGGCTGGTTCCGAGCAATAGATGGCATTCAATGCATCCAGCTAAACTGCGTTTCTACTCTTGCCGGCGGTGACATCGACACCTGCGGTCAAGGAGAACCCACTGCAACCCAGCTGGACTGGTACAGAAACCAGTAATTTAGAGAAATTAGCCTGAAGCCCATCTGTGGCCTCAGGCAACTTAATTTTTGAAAAATAATAGCGTCTGCTCATTAGGAGCCGGCGCTACACATATTTTTAGCTTTTTAAATAAAACAACATTCTACTGGCACATACATGGATACAATATTTATTATCTATACATACTGTATATACACACACACACACACACACACACACACACACAGTAGACCAAGGGTAGGCAACCTCGGCACTCCAGCTGTTTTGAAACTACAAATCCAATCATGCCTTTGCCTCTAGGAGTCATGCCTGTTATTGTCAGGGTCTTGCAATGTCTCATGGGACTTGTAGTTTCACCACAGCTGGATGTCGAGGTTGCCAACCCCTGCAGTAGACCAACAAGAAAATGACAGTTGATAAATTTATGACTTCTTACCTCAATGTCACTAAGAGACTCTGCAGGTACACACCTTCTCATGTTGTATGTCTCCACTGGAGCCGTGGGTGCAGCTGGTCCATTAAGTAGTCGAATGTGGATACGGTCACCCTGGTGAAGATGAAAAACTTTGTGGGATACTGTCGGAGATGAGCCACAAAACCTTCAGAAGGCCACTTCAGTAGCATGGGGTGGATCCAAAATCGACGTCTCCTAGCCGCAATCTGCTTTTTCTTACTCTCCTTTCTCCACATATAGGCAAATATGAGAAACAATGTCACGCTGTCCCAAAAATTGTTGGAATCCATCGCAAAACGCAGATAGCACAAACACGAGGACTAGGACAAAGGAAGGACACAACATATCAAGTTCCTCACCCTTTCCAAAAATGCAGAGGCACAAAAATGTATGGATGTGAACGTGATTTGTAGGAACCCATGTTAAAAATAATGTCCTGTGTTTCTGCAAAAAGCATGAAAAAATGCATTGGTGTGAACCAAGCCTTACACCTCTAGTTGCCCTACCCCCCTAAGCATATTAGGAAATTGCCAGATATTATTTAGCAGATGTCCAGTTTCATATCAACACTCTGATAACTTGTTACACTAAAAGCTAATAGATAGTACCTGGTTGTGTGTACTATGGCAGTGGTCATCAACCCTGTCCTCAGGGCCCACTAACAGGCCAGGTTTGCAAGGTAACTGAAATACATCTCAGATGATATCATTTTCTGCTCAGTGATTGCAGTATTCTAGTCTGCATTTCCCCAAGTTAATACATAAATCCTGGCCTGTTAATGGGCCCTGAGGACAGGGTTGATGACCACTGTACTATGGTATCTTTCTAGGTCAATCCACCATGATACCATGTCCATGTTTCCTATACATTTCCCCCACCCATCTCATTCGTTTTTCTCATACCTCACTTCGCCCCCTTTTTTCTACCCTTCCTATGTAGTTTTCAAAATCTAAATAAAGAATTAAAAAAAACTGTATAAAACCATGCTTTCCCTTTAACAATATCTTCATTGCATATGAGAAAAATTATTGTTGTGTACGTGACATTGAGAAGTGACATTTCAGCCCTCACCCTGTAATTAAACTGCTTTAGTTGGTAGGAGAAACAGAACAAGCAGCAGCAAGTGTATTTGAATCATTAAGAAAACAATACAGTGACCAAAACTTTAGTAGTGCAAGGCCTATTCATTCTAACAAAATGTCGAGAATTTTTTATTGGAGGTGAGTGTTACATTTGGGGTCAGTGCCAAAACATGTAATGTAAGTGGTCAGTAAGAATGCTCCTGCTAGATTTATGGTCAGTTTCAGTGTGAGTTCGGGACTTGCACCCGCACCTGTAGGGCTGTCAAATTGGGATCGTTGGCTCAGTTTGTGTAGCCACTGCGTCCCAACAGACATGAATGGGACTGTCAACATGTGGATACACAAAACACCTGTGCACCCCGTGCACTTGAAGATGGACCTTCACATGGATATACGCATAAGTAAGCCTGTGAATAAGGCCATGTACATAATAATGGGATGAATATGAGAAATTTGCTATCAGCTACAAATAGTCTGATAATCTGTAGTGGTGCTGGTGTCTGTATGGTGCCCAGGAAGCATTGCGGCAGGTTATTACAGTGAACTTTGCAACCTCAATTCAACCATCCCCTAACCCACATATGTCAAACACTAAGCCCGCTGGTCGAATCCAGCCCACCAGGCCTTGTCATGTGGCCTTGCAGCCAGAATGTGGTGGAACTCCATATTGCCACCTCCGGCTCTCACCCTCTGCCATCCACTGATACTTATAAATACAGAAGTCTTCTATGTTTACAAGGGGCAGCTTTGCTCTTAGCGGCTCCCAGATGTAACAGGTCCCTGCACGCACTCATGGCGGGCACAGCGGGGACAGATCTCCATAGAGAGAGAACAATCTTCCAGCAAGGCGAGGCAGCATCATCTACACAGAGCTTAGATTAGATTACATTAGAGCTGGGCCAGGTAGGAGAGATTAGAGATGTGAGGAAGCTTTGGGGGGCAGGGGGGTTGGAGTTGGCATTGCACACTGTGCACTATGCATAGCACACCCTGAAATCCTACACTCTGTACACAGCGCACCTCTGAACTCTAGACTCTTTATGTAGCATACTCCTAAACCCTGCACTCTGTATGTACCACACCCCTAAACCCTGCACGCTGTATGTACTGTACCTCACCCCAAACCCTGCACTCTGTACATAGCACACCCCAAACCCTGCATGCTGTATGTACCTCACCCCTAAATTCTGCATACTGTACGTACCTCACCCCTAAATTCTGCACTCTTAGCATACTCTTAAACTTTGCACTCTGTATGTAGCACACCCCTAAACCCTACACACTGTATGTACCTCACCCCTAAACCCTGCATGCTGTATGTACCTCACCCCTAAACCCTACACTTTGTATATAGTGCACCCCTGAACTTTGCATTCTGTAAATAGCGCACTCCTGAACTCTGCACTCCATACTTAGCATACTCCTAAACTCTGCACTCTGTAAATAGCGCACCCCTAAACCCTGCACGCTGTATGTACCTCACCCCTAAACCCTGCACTCTGTACTTACCATACTCCTAAACACTGCACTCTGTAGGTAGCGCATTCCTGAGCTCTGCACTCTGTGTGTAGCTCAACCCAGTTACAACCATCCCTTTGAGGGCAACCGTACGGCCCATGAAATTGAGTTTGACACTCCTGCCCTAAACAGACTGCAGTCTATGCCACCTCCTAGGTCCAAAGTGTGCGACTTTTAGGGTGCTGAAAGCCTCAGGAATGGACACAAAAAATTCATTCATTTATTAGACCCAAAATGTACTTTACAGCCACGTAGAATGGTTACAAGACAGAACATTTTGTGTATCCCACCCACTGCAATGATATCAAAATAAACCAGCAATTCCATGATAGCATAACATACATTGCACAAAATGGCGCATACAGATCAAATAAAGTATTATTGTTTAAAAGTGGGGCGGGAGAGAGATATTGTGTCTCAACGTGCTGCGCAGACTTGACTTCTCCAGGAGACTTCAAGGTGAAAGACCATATAAATCAAAACAGGTGGCGCTGCACAACCACAAGACAGGGGAGGAGTGAGACCCAGGGTTGTATCAGCCAGAGAAGGCCAGTCGCTGTTTGCTCCATTCCGGACAGGGAGATACATGTTTATCGCTGTTAAAGAAGGTGGGCCCAATACCTCCCTTTTAGAACATACTTGTACATAGGACTTTCTCCTGAGTGGGCGTTAAGGTGAGAGAGCATTGTGGTCTGAGCCCATCTGATGCCCACTCAGCCTTCTGGAACTGATACAACCCTGGGTCTCCAGCACTTTGATTTATATGGTCTTTCACCCTGAAAGCTCCTGAAGAACCACAGTCTGTGAAATGCGTTGAGACAAAATATCTCCCCCCCCGCAATAAAACATTATTTGATCTGTATCCACCATTTAGTAGAACATATTATACTATCACACAGTTGCTGTTTTTTTTTTTTATATCATTGCAGTGGGTGGGATACACAAGGTGTTCTGTTTTGTAACATGACCATTCTATCTGGCTGTAATTCACATTCCCTTGAGAGAGTACACTACTTTGACACTGACTGGTGGCTGCCCACGTCAGCAAAGTGCCAGCACAGTTGATACACATAAATAAGAATAAGACCTTAACTATATAATCATATACTGTATATTTTTTTAATTAAAATCCCCTACTGCAACATTTTATAGATTCTACTTGTGATGTGCTCATTCTTTACTGGATGGTCTAAACCAGTCATTGATTATTAGTCATATTTTGTTACTCTAAAGTGGATGCATCACAGCTATAATAATGTAAAAGGTAAAGTTGAAAAGAAAATGGGATAGATTGTTAAATTAAACATTCAGAATGACAACGTTTAAGGATGGATGTTTTGTGGTAAAAATGTTGCATATGTTGGGATGACTCATGTCATGAAAAGCTTTGAGAATCAATACACTTAATGGTTATGTTTATTATGCTTGAAAGTAGAGCGACATCACAATAGTCTATTATTATGCTCATGGTTAACCTAGACAAGTGCCTGCGTGACCACTTCAATTATTTTACAATAGAGATGCTACAAAGGAACAATGGTTGTCAAGAGTGAAGTGTTCCTTGCATACAAAAAGTAATGTCTAATATGTTAGATGCATCACAAGACACTTTATTGAAAGATAGATAGATACACTATATTGTCAAAGTATTTGGACACCTGCCTTTACACACACATGAACTTTAACGGCATCCCAGTCTTAGGGCGCTATCATGGGTGGCTGTCATATGACGGCCTCCCAGAACTATCCAGCATATTCCAATGGCCCTAGTTCACACCAGTGCAGTGTGTTCCATTGCAGACAACAAAAGTAGAACATGTTGCATTTTTTCGGTATAGCAGCAAAATGCATCAAAAATGCATCAAAACATGCATGCCCCCAATTGGGATGAAGAAAAATAGGGAAAACGGAAAAAACACAACCAAATGCATCAAAAACATGCATGCCAACCAGAACACAGACATTTTGGTGTGGACCGGCCCTTAGTTTGTCAGCCTGCAACAGGAGGTTCTATAATTGGCAAGATCTCCAGGTAGGAAAGTTTGCTACAAATTCACAAAAAAATAATTTTCTTAAGAAAACTGTGTACAGTAAGTCCCATTTCACACGACAAGCCTGCTCAGATCCGCCTGTCCGTTTTTCAGGCGGATCCGAGCAGGACATCCATTGACTCGTATGGAGAGACGGATGTCAGCGGAGATGTGTCCGCTGACACCCGTCTGCCATCCGATCCGCTAAAAACGTATTGCGTCTTGGTGGATCGGATGAGATCTGATGAAAATGGACATGCTGTTTGTTTTCGTCTGATCATTCCATAGGAATCAGCAGCGCTCCGGCACGCCCCTGCCTGCTCAGTGAGCAGAGAGGGACCTGTCATCCACCGGCTCAGTGGAGATCACCCAAATGTGGAACTTCCGCTTTAAGGCCTCCTCACCACCTCCTGTTTGTGAAATGGAGTTTTTGGGGAGGAGGCGGGAACAGGTACCCGAATTTGACAGGTACCTGCTCCCAATTCTGTTCCAATCACCTAAGAAACTGGAAGCAGAAGCTCTCCCTCCCAAAGTCTTCTGGGACATATGACAGGTCCTAAAAGACTTTGGGGTCAGTCACAGACCACAGCGCCGCTCGCGTATGCGCAGTGGGCACCGGACTGTGAAGCCACAAGCTGTCACAGCCAGGTGCCCATAGTAGAGATGCCGGCGTCACCGAGGGAGGACACGGGGAGAACACAGCTGCGGTGAGTACACCACTGGAACGTGGGAAGGGTGAGTGGCTGTTTATTAAAAGTCAGCAGCTACACTCACCTGTCCCACGGTCCAGCAGAACTCTGCTTTAATTTGTTTAGAGTTAGCTGGCAGAGCTCTAAGGACTGAGTCTGTGCTACCTCCCCCTGGCTTCTAGAACTGTTGGAGGATTCTAGAATTTAGAGGGCGGAGGAACAGAGATTAGTCCTAAATATTTCTGGAGTTTCCTCCAAGCCCTGAGTAGAGATGACCCAGAAGGTAAAGAGAAGGACCATAAATATTCTGGAGCCTGGTTGTGTGGGTGCAGAGTCCAGGGTCCAGTTGCCTGAAGGGGACCCCTATGCTGGGGGAACTCTGCCCCTGGGCAGAAGGAAGGAGCCAGAGAGAGACTCTCTCACACAGCCTCAGCTAGGCCTAGCTGAAGCCATCCTGGGAGCCAAGGTCAAGACTTGCACAGCAGGAGGTCCATACAGAAGTCGCTTGAGCCTCAGGGTTCATCAAAGGGACAGATTGAGTAACTTCAACCACTACACCCCACCTTCTTCCACATGTTTGGTGTGTCTCCCAGGTGGCTTGTGGCAAACTTTAGACGAGACTTTTTATGGATATCTTTGAGAAATGGCTTTCTTCTTGCCACTCTTCCATAAAGGCCAGATTTGTGCAGTGTACGACTGATTGTTGTCCTATGGACAGACTCTCCCACCTCAGCTGTAGTTCTCTGCAGTTCATCCAGAGTGATCATGGGCCTCTTGGCTGCATCTCTGATCAGTCTTCTCCTTGTCTGAGCTGAAAGTTTAGAGGGACAGCCAGGTCTTGGTAGATTTGCAGTGGTCTGATACTCCTTCCATTTCAAAATGATCGCTTGCACAGTGCTCCTTGGGATGTTTAAAGCTTGGGAAATCTTTTTGTATCCAAATCCGGCTTTAAACTTCCCCACAACAGTATTACGGACCTGCCTGGTGTGTTCCTTGGTCTTCATGATGCTCTCTGCGCTTTCAACAGAACCCTGAGACTATCACAGAGCAGGTGCATTTATACAGAGACCTGATTACACACAGGTGGATTCTATTTATCACCATCAGTCATTTAGGACAACATTGGATCATTCAGAGATCCTCGCTGAACTTCTGGAGTGAGTTTGCTGCACTGAAAGTAAAGGGGCCGAATAATTTTGCACGCACCACTTTTCAGTTTTTTATTTGCTAAAAAAGTTTAAAATATCCAATAGATTTCGTTCCACTTCACAATTGTGTCCCACTTGTTGGTGATTCTTCACAAAAAATAAAAAATGTATATCTTTATGTTTGAAGCCTGAAATGTGGCAAAAGGTTGAAAAGTTCAAGGGGGCCGAATACTTTCGCAAGGCACTGTATATGTGTGATTATATGTCAGTATTACATTGTATATCCCTGTATGTTGCAGTCGTTCAGGTGCTTATCTAATAGTTTGTTTAAACGATCGATACCCGCCGCTGAGATCACTGCCTGTGGAAGGAAATTCCACATGCTTACCGCTCTTATAGTAAAGAACCCTCTACATAGTTTAAGGTTAAACTTCTTTTCTTCTAATTTTAATGAGTGGCCACGTGTCTTGTTAAACTCCCTTCCGCAAAAAAGTTTTATCCCTATTGTGGGGTCACCAGTACGGTATTTATAAATTTAAATCATATACCCTCTCAAGCGTCTCTTCTCCAGAGAGAATAAGTTCAGTGCTCACAACCTTTCCTCATAACTAATATCCTCCAGACCCTTTATTAGCTTAGTTGCCCTTCTTTGTTCTCGCTCCATTTCCAGTACATCCTTCCTGAGGACTGGTGCCCAGAACTGGACAGCATACTCTAGGTGCGGCCGGACCAGAGTCTTGTAGAGCGGGAGAATTATCGTTTTATCTCTGTAGTTGATCCCCTTTTTGATGCATGCCAATATTCTGTTTGCTTTGTTAGCAGCAGATTGGCATTGCATGCCATTGTTGAGCATATCATCTACTAGGACCCCCAGGTCCTTTTGCATCATAGATTCCCCCAAAGGTTCTCCCCCCACTGTATAGATTGCATTTGCCCATATTTATTATTTTAAATTGTTCTACATTAAACCTCACCTAACATTTGCCATGTAGTTGCCCACCCCACCCCATTAATTTGTTCAGATGTTTTTGCAAGGTTTCCACATCCTGCTTAGCTTAGTATCGTCCGCAAATACAGAGATTGAACTGTTTACCCCATCCTCCAGGTCATTTATGAACAAAATAAATAGGATTGGTCCCAGCACATAACCTTGAGGGACTCCACTACCCACCTCTGACCATTCTGAGTACTCCCCATTTATCACCACCCTCTGAACTCGCTCTTGTAGCCAGTTTTCAATCCATGTACTCACCCTATGGTCCATGCCAATGGACCTTATTTTGTACAGCAAACGTTTATGGGGAACTGTGTCAAATGCTTTTGCAAAATCCAGTAACACCACATCTACGGGCCTTTCTTTATCTAGATGGCAACTCACCTCCTCATGGAAGGTTAATAGATTCGTTTGGCAGGAACGATTCTTCATGAATTCATGCTGATTACTGCTAATGATACCGTTCTCGTTACTAAAATCTTGTATATAGTCCCTTATCATCCCCTCCAAGAGCTTGCATACTATCGATTTAAGGCTAACTGGTCTGTAATTCCCAGGGATGTATTTTGGGCCCTTTTTAAATATTGGTTCTACATTGGCTTTTCTCCAATCACCTGGTACCATTCCAGTCAGTAGACTGTCAGTAAAAATTAGGAACAATGGTCTGACAATTACTTGACTGAGTTCCCTAAGTACCCTCAGATGCAAGCCATCTGGTCCCGGTGATTTGTTAATGTTAAGTTTCCCAAGTCTAATTTTTATTCTGTCCTCTGTTAACCATGGAGGTGCTTCCTGTGATGTGCCATAAGGATAAACACTGCAGTTTTGGTTACTGAATCCCCCCCGATTCCCTTGTGAAGACTGCAGAGAAGAATAAATTCATTACGTTCGCCATCTCCCCAATCTTTGTAACTAGATGTCCTTCTTCATTCTTTATGGGGCCAATATGGTCTGTCCTTTTTTACTGTTTACATACTTAAAGAATTTCTTGGGATTATTTTTGCTCTCCTCCGCTATGTGTCTTTCGTGTTCTATCTTAGCCGCCCTAATTGCACCCTTACATTTCTTGTTGCATTCTTTATAAAGTCTGAATGCTGATGATGATCCCTCAACCTTGTATTTTTTTGAAGGCCTTCTCCTTTGCTTTTATATGCATTTTTACATTGGAGTTAAGCCATCCAGGACTTTTGTTTGCTCTTTTAAATTTATTACCCAATGGGATGCATTGGTTAATGCTCTTATTTAATATGCTCTTAAAACAAACCCATCTTTCCTCCGTGTTCTTTGCTCTTAAGATTTTATCCCAATTCATGCCTTCTAACAAGGTTCGTAGTTTAGGGAAGTTGGCTCTTTTGAAATTTAGTGTCTTTGTATTCCCCTTATGTTTCCTATTTGTGTGATTTATACTGAAGCCAAGTGACCTGTGATCGCTGTTCCCTAAATTGCCCCATATTTCCACATCAGTGATCAGGTCTGTATGGTTGGTAATCAGTAGATCCAGTAACACTTTATTTCTAGTTGGTGCGTCTACCATCTGAACGATGAAATTGTCCTGCAAGATATTTAGGAACTGGCGAGCCTTAGACAAATGCGTGGTTCCCTCCGCCCAGTCTATGTCTGGATAATTAAAATCCCCCATTATGATAACACATCCCATCCTTGCTGACAATCCAACTTGTGATAGGAGCTCCGTCTCCCCCTCCTCCCTTCAGGTTAGGGGGCCTATAGCATACTCCCAGTAATATTTTCCCCTTAGCTTCATCCCTTTGGATCACTAACCATAAGGATTCCACCTCCTCCCTAGCTCCCTTAGTGATGTCATCTCTCATTCACTTGTACATTATTCTATATATAGGCATACCCTCCTCATTTAGGTGCAGTCCGTCCCTTCTATTGTACTGGTACTGAGAAGTCGGCCCAATCCTCCAGGAACCCAAACTCCTCCTTACTACACCAGCTCTTCAGCAACTTGTTTACTTCCCTAATCTCCCTTTCTGGTGTGGCTTGATGTATCGGTAGTATTCCTGAGAATACTACCTTGGAGGTCCTTTTCCTCAATTTAGCTCCCAATTCCCTAAAATTGTTCTTTAGGACACTCCATCTGCCTTCGACTTTGTCATTGGTGCCAACATGCACCATGACAGCCGGGCCTTACCCAGCCTCTCCCAGTAATCTGTCCACCAGATCCGTGATGTGCCGAACCCGAGCACCCGTTTGACAACATACAGTTCGGCGCTTTAGGTCTTTGTTACAGATTGCCCTCTCTGTCCTTCTAAGAATTGAGTCCCCTACCACCAGAGATCTGTCTTTCCTTTTCTTTCCCTTCGCTTCCCCCCCACTCTCACCGGAGTAGTTCTTCTCTCGGCATCTAGGAGAGTCCCTCAGCTCCAACAATGCTGGTCCCTGACTGGTTTCACCAACGTCACTCAATGGGATGCTCCAGCCCTGGATTGGCCTCCCTGGCACTCCCCCCCCCCCTCCCCCTTATGACTGTCACCCATCTACTCTTTCATAGTGCCTGTACCTCTTTGTCTCCACCCGCTTCTGTTCTGGCCCCTGCCGGCACCTGCCATGTTTGTTCCTGGCTCTCCTTTAGTATGGAGGGACTTCTCAGTGCTGACAGTTGCTTCCCCAGATTCAGAAGCTGGGTTTCCAGAGAAACAATGAAAAAAAAAAACATTTTGCACAGCAGTATTTTCCCTTGAACGGATGATCAAGGAACGCATACATGCCGCAAGATGTACATCGAGTCGCATCTCCACACCCAGCGGGCACCGTACCTACTTATTTAATGAGGATTGGGGATTATACCCTGTACAAATTATCTAACAACTAGCTTCCTGACACTAATACTCAACAAGACAATACACAGGTACTCGCCGACCAGCGCGCACTCGCAGAACAGCGCGCACTCGCTGACCAACGTGCACTCGCTGAAAAACGTACACACATACACAATACACAAGTACTAACGATCCACACACACTACTCAGACAACACTCATACTCAAAATACACAGGTACTACCGGACACAAATACTCAATACAGCCCACGTGCACTCGCAGCACTCATGTACTTACAATAAACAGGTACACACTAACCCTACACAGGTACTTGACCCCTGTTACAACCTCTTGTTTTCAAATCTGTTTTTTTTTTAACTCACCACTTAGTCCAGTTCCACTAACTTTGTTTTTTTAACTCACCACTTAGTCCAGTTCCACTTGGTCTAAGTTCCAGCAAGCTCAAAGATGAGTGGGCTTACAATGAGTTCTACAGAAGGTTATATAGGCCTCAAGCACCTGTAACTAGGGTTGAGCGAACCCGAACTGTAAAGTTAGGGTCCGTACCGGACTTTAAGGTGTTCGGGTCCCGGACCCGAACCCGAACAATTGACTGTATGTTCGGGTTCGGGTCCGGTGTTCGGGGATTTAATGTTGCTTTTAAAAATGTCTTTTAAAAGCACTCGCGGCTATATGAATTGATATTCATATAGCCGCGAGTGCTTTTAATACAGAGAACAGTCATTGAAGTCATTTATTTTTATAAAGTTAGTCATAAAAAGTGTTTGGGGACCTGGGTCCTGCCCCAGGGGACATGTATCAATGCAAAAAAAACTTTCAAAAACTGCCGTTTTTTCGGGAGCAGTGATTTTAATAATGATTAAATTGAAACAATAAAAGTGTAATATTCCTTTAAATTTCGTACCTGGGGGTTGTCTATAGTATGCATGTAAAGGGGCGCATGTTTCCCGTGTTTAGAACTGTCTCTGCAAAAAGTGTCATTTTTGCAGAAAAGAAAGCTATTTAAAATCACTTGCGGCTATATGAATTGTCGGCTCCCGTAATACAGAGAACAGTCATTCATTGAAAAGTCATTGATAAAAAAAAAAGTCATTGATAAAAAATAAAAAAAACAAAAAAAAAAGCGTAGGGGTCCCCCCAAATTCAATAACCAGGCCCTTCAGGTCTGGGATGGATATTAAGGGGGATCCCAGCCAAAAAAAAAAAAAAAAAAATGGCGTAGGGTCCCCCTCAAAATCCATACCAGACCCTTGAGGTCTGGGATGGATTTTAAGGGGAAACCCAGCCAAACCGTACCAGGCCACATGCCCTCAACATTGGGAGGATGCTTTGGGGGTCTAAGACCCCCAAAGCCTCTTGTCCCCATGTTGATGAGGACAAGGGCCTCATCCCCACAACCGTGCCCGGTGGTTGTGGGGGTCTGCGGGTGGGGGGCTTATCGGAATCTGGAAGCCCCCTTTAACAAGGGGACCCCAGATCCCGGCCCCCCCCTGTGTGAAATGGTAAGGGGGTACAAAAGTACCCCTACCATTTCACCAAAAAAGTGTCAAAAATGGTAAAAATGACAGGAGACAGTCTTTGACAATTCCTTTATTAAAATCTTCTTTCTTCTTTCTTCTGGTCTTCCTTTCTTCATCTTCTCCTTCCGGCATCTTCTTCTTCCATCTCCTTCTTCCTCCGATCCGCTTCTTCTTGGCCTTCTCGTCCAGCATCGGTGTCTCTTCTGGGCCGCTCCGCGCAATGGGAGGCTCCCGCTGGGTGAGGCTTCTCTTCGGTATCTTCTTCCACGGCGTCGGTCTCTGAGGCTACTCTCCGGTGTCTTCTTCCAGGGCGTCGGTCTGTTTTTTGGGCCACTCCTCGCAATGGGAGGCTCCCGGTGTGTGAGGCTTCGCTTGGGCTGACAGTTCTTTTATAACGGAGGGCGGGGCCACCTGGTAACCCCGCCCCCCTCTGACGCATGGGGACGTCATGGGGACACCGATGCTGGACGAGAAGGCCAAGAAGAAGCGTATCGGAGGGAAGAAGAAGATGGAAGAAGAAGATGCCGGAAGGAGAAGAAGAAAGGAAGACCAGAAGAAAGAAGAAAGAAGATTTTAATAAAGGAATTGTCAAAGACTGTCTCCTGTCATTTTTACAATTTTTGACACTTTTTTGGTGAAATGGTAGGCCCTTACCATTGGGGGTCCCCTTGTTAAAGGGGGCTTCCAGATTCCGATAAGCCCCCCGCCCGCAGACCCCCACAACCACCGGGCACGGTTGTGGGGATGAGGCCCTTGTCCTCATCAACATGGGGACAAGAGGCTTTGGGGTCTTAGACCCCCAAAGCATCCTCCCAATGTTGAGGGCATGTGGCCTGGTACGGTTCAGGCGGGAGGGGGGGCCGCTCTGGTCCCCCCCTCTTTTCCTGCGGCCTGCCAGGTTGCGTGCTCGGATAAGGGTCTGGTATGGGGTATACCCAAATGAAATTGTTATCATTTTTTCCCCACAAATAGAGCTTTCTTTTGGTGGTATTTGATCACCTCTGCGTTTTTTATTTTTTGCGCAATAAACAAAAATTTTACGACAAATTTAAAAAAAAAAAACTATATTTTTTACTTTTTGCTATACTAAATATCCCCAAAAATTATATAAAAATACTTTTTTTTCCCTCAGTTTAGGCCGAAACGTATTCTTCTACATATTTTTGGTAAAAAAAAAACGCAATTAGCGATTATTGATTAGTTTGCGCAAAAGTTATAGCGTTTACAAAATAGGGGATAGTTTTATAGCATTTTTATTAATATTTATTTTTTACTAGTAATGGCGGCGATCTGCGATTTTTATTGTGACTGCGACATTATGGCGGACACATCGGACATTTTTGACACATTTTTGGCACCATTGTCATTTATACAGCAATCAATGCTATTTAAATGCATTGATTCCTGTATAAATGACACTGGCAGTGAAGGGGTTAACCACTAGGGGGCGGGGAGGGGTTAATTATGTTCCCTGGGAGTGATTCTTACTGTGGGGGGAGGGGACTCACAAGGGGAGGAGACCAATCGGTGTTTCTCTGTACAGAGAACACACCATCGGCTCCTCTCCTCTGACAGGACCGTTGATCTGTGTGTTTACACACACAGATCCACGGTCCCGCTGTGTTACCGGGCAATCGCGGGTGCCCAGCGGACATCGCGGCCACTGGGCACGCGCATCGGGTGCCCAGTGACACGGCGAGAGCGCGCTCCCGGTGGCGCACGCGCGCTCCCTGGAGTGCACTGAAGGGAAGGACGTCATATGACGCCCTCCCGCCCTGAGAGCTGCGCCGCCTGGCCGTCATTTGACAGCCGGCGGTCGCAAGGTGGTTAAATAGCTTTCTTTTCTGCAAAAAATGACACTTTTTGCAGAGACAGTTCTAAACACTGGAAACATGCGCCCCTTTACATGCATACTATAGACACCCCCCAGGTACGAAATTTAAAGGAATATTACACATTTATTGTTTCACTTTAAAATCACTGCTCCCGAAAAAACGGCAGTTTTTAAAAGTTTTTTTTGCATTGATATATGTCCCCTGGGGCAGGACCCAGGTCCCCAAACACTTTTTATGACTAACTTTTTAAAAATAAATGACTTCAATGACTGTTCTCTGTATTATAGCCGTTCGGGTCCCCATTGACTTCAATGGTGTTCGGTGTTCGGGGTCAAGTTCGGGTCAAGTTTGGTCCCGAACCCGAACTTTTTTCTGAAGTTCTGCCGAACCTGCCGAACCCGAACATCCAGGTGTCCGCTTAACTCTACCTGTAACCAATAAACAACTCCCCTTAATTAGTAGGCTGAAGGAAGCAAAGAAAAAAAAAACAGTTTAAAAAGTGACAGAAAAGGTGTTAAAAAGCTACCAGGAAAAGCCCCAAAAAGAACCTAAAAATGCAACATAGCAATCACCAGCAGTCAAAAAGAAAAACTTGTTCACTCTGCACTCAAGGTCCCCACGGTTTAGCTTCCAACCAGCAGCCCTTTAAACAGCAAAGTGGTGGCTAATGAAAACCTGTTATGGAAAAAAAAATGAGTAGGCTGCCTTCGCAAATCTTCTAAAAATGCTTATTGCTTGGCTGCCATATTGATTTAGTAGCTCAATGCTAATCTGGAACAGGATGCAAATCAGATGCACTCATTTCACTGGCTGCATACATGTTCTGGTACACTAATTAAAAGTACCAACTCCATGAAAGCTGAAAATAACGGTCTGAGGCCGGGTTCACACTGGTACGACACAACAGTTTTACCAATATGGATCCGACTTTGACCTGTGACTTGAAGTCCGACATGCATCCGACTTCAATGAACAGGGATCCGACTTTGATCCCTGACAATACCAGGCACTATACCAGACAATACCAGTGTCTAGTATGAATCTTTAGGGGAACTCCACGCACAATGTAAAAAAATAAAAAAACGGCCTGGGTTCCCCCTCCAAGAGCATACCAGGTCTTTCGGTCTGGTATGGATTTTAAGGGGAACCCCCATGCCGAAAAAACGACCCTTATCCGAGGACACAGCCTGGCTGGTCAGGAAAGGGGGTGGGGACGAACGAGCGCCCCCCCCCCTCCTGAACCATACCATGCTGCATGCCTTAAACATTGGGGGGGGTGGGTGTTTTGGGGCAGGGGGCCCCCCCACCCCAAAGCATCTTGTCCCCATGTTGATAAGGACAAGGGCCTCTTTCCGACAACCCTGGCCATTGGTTGTCGGGGTCTGCGGGTGGGGGTCTTATCGAAATCTGTAAGCCCCCTTCACCAATTGGGCCCCCAGATCCCAGCCCCTCACCCTATGTGAATGAGTTTGGGGTACATTGTACCCCTACCCATTCACCTTAAAAAAAAATAAAAAAAATAAAACACATTACACAGGTTTTTAAAATAATTTATTAATTCAGCTCTGTCGTCTCTTCCGTTTTCTTCTCCCCTCTCCAACTCTTCTGCCTCCTCCGCTGACGTTGTCTGCCGATTCTTCTCCCCTCTCCAGGTCTTCTCCGCTCTCCGCTGATGTCTTCTATCCCTCTCCGGTTCTGTTCATGTCAATATATGTAGTGGCACACCGCGCACCCAGCATTAGAGCGGGAGAGAACATTGAGTCAACATTGGAAGAAGAACAAAGGGAGAACACAGTGGAGAAGACCCAGCAAAAGAGCGAGAAGATAGCGGAGAAGACCCGGACAGCGGAGAAGACAGCGGACAGAGGGAGAAGAACCGGAGAGGGGAGAAGAGAGGGGAAAAGGTGACAGAACTGCCTTAATAAATTACTTTAAAAACCTGTGTATTGTGTTTTATTTTTGACACTTTTTTTTAGGTGAGTGGGTAGGGGTACAATGTACCCCATACTCATTTACATAGGGTGGGGGGCCGGGTTCTGGGGGCCCCCCAAGGGGGCTATCGGCCAAAGAAAGTTTTAAAATTGCCCATGTTGCAGCGCTGTCAAATGCTTTTTAGGCGCTTCGGCAGCGCTGCCCATTCATTTCAATGGGCAGGGCGTTCTGGGAGCGGTGTATAAACTGGGGCAGTGCGCTTGCGGGATGGGGAAAAAAAAAAAAAGCTGTGGTCAGAAAAGCATTAGTAGGCTGACAGCTCCAGCTCCAGCTCCAGCAACTAATTGTGGAAACTCACATGAATTCCCTCATGGAGCGTCTACTGGCGAATGATCAGCTCTGGATGCAGACAGTCTAAGTCCAGGGTCAATCCTTTACCCGTAATCGGTGCTTCAGCGATTATCTGTGGGAACTGTCAGCCTCCCATTGCTTTTGATGGGTTTTCCACCTGCAGCTAATCGCTGGGATTCCCTGCTGGGTCTCCTGCATGTAGTCGCTAAATGCCTCATTTGCAGGTGTGAATAGGGCCTAAAATTGTAATACAGTTTTATTACAATGGTGTACATCTCTGCCCTAAGATAAAATTCAGGTGGTATATACAGTACATTTTGACATATATTATACTGCTGAAATTGTCTCTGAAAATTCATGGGCAGCTGCATATCCTACAGGGTGGATTTGATTTGGACTGCCCCCCAGCGGCTCCTCCTCTGACCCGCTGATGACTCACCGACAGTCCCATTCACTTTGATGGGACGGCTGGTGATGAGTGGATGCCCGCTAACAGGCGCTGCCATGATGGAGCAGACATGACAGGTGCTCTTTAAAAGAAAGGACTTATTCTTGCTGGCAGTTAAAATCTTTAATATTTGCAAACAAAATGAAGGTTTCCTATTTAGAATAATAGGCGGTCAGATTAGTAAAACAGCGACATCAGAACTGATTCAATCATACAGTTTTTAGTGTACATAGATTTGCAAAACAATGGGATGAAGAAATATTTCTGAACTTTGGTTCATCTCATGGTTACTGTGAAATTGTGTGAATGCATCAATGCAGTGCATGTTATCTCTGCTTGCAAAGCTTGGATTTATTGAAGGGGTTTACCAATAGTGTAAATATTGCAGAATATACAGCCTCATGCTACATAACTAAGCTCCATTTCATGCTGAATAAACTAAATTATTAATGTATCTTAAATGGAAAACTATCTTTAGATTGATTTTTACTCCAAAAGCATCTTATTAAAATAAATTTGATTTGAATCCAAAAAATCCGATATAAATCCAAAAAAATAAAAAATAAATGTATTATTTTTTTTTTTTTTAAATATTGATTTTTATCCACCCTGATATTCTAGTCTAGTGTAGGACCATGCATTGTAAAACTATAGCTCCTCAACCAAAGAAGAACTGACCTTCTAGATGTACCAATAGTCTCTACTCTAGTAACCACTTTCAGATTGGCAATTATCTTTATTAGTCCCCTCCTGTTTGTAAAATTGCCTTTGGTCAGTATTTACTAGCCACAGATAACTCGCACAATATTAAACATTCATTAACATCATCAGCTCTTAAATAACATGTACATTTACTACAGAGCCTATATCTCATCCCTCCCACCATACTCATAAAACGTGCCTGGAAGAATATCTGACCCCAGGAGCAGACATCCTCTTGCACTGCCGCAGACATCCTCTTGCACTGCCGCAGCCTGGCCAGTGTTGGGTTGTGTTTACAGCCTGTGGAACCCCAGTTCAGCACACATTCACGCTCTGGGGCTGGCTGGCCAGAATAATGGCAATCTCAACCTTGAAGTGTTCGTAAACCGTAAAAATTAACTTCTCTTATGCCCCGTACACACGGTCGGAAATTCCGACCACAAAATCCGTCGGATTTTGTCCGACACTGGTGTTGCATACTCACGGTCGGACAAAGTTGTCGGAAACTCCGATCATTCTGAACGTGGTGACGTTCGTTGCGTATGATGGGACTACGTAGAGGCTAGTATCCATTAGCTTTGGTCTTGTAATGTAATCTGCGCATGCGTGGAACTTTGTCCGTCGGAATTCGCTACACACGATCGGAAAAAGTCTGATAGGACTTTGTTGTCGGAAAATTTGAGAGCAGGTTCTTAAACTTCCGATGGAGCCCACACACATTTCCGACAACATGGTCCGATAGGACATTTTCCGTCGGAAAATCCGACCGTGTGTACGGGGCATTATTTGTTCAATTTTGACTCTTAAATAAAGAATTTTGCTATATCTGTTGAATGACCGTATGGACGATAGACGTATTCTTATTCTTTATTTAAGAGTCAAAATGTAAAAAGTTAATTTTTACGGTTTACGAACACTTTAGGGTTGAGATTATTCTGGCCAGCCCCAGAGCGTGAATGTATGTTAATGAATGTTAAATATTGTGCGAGTTATCTGTGGCTAGTAAATACTGTCACCACGCTGTCTTACTAGGAGGACGGGCGCTTGTTGCGAGCCGGCCGGCTCTGTTTTTTATACGCGATTTTAATACCTACTAAATGTAAGTGCATTACTTTTTTTATAAATAAAAAATCAGACAATATTACACTATGACCAGTCTTTCTTTTTAGGTCTTCTGCTGAAAGAGATGCTCACGGACTTCACAGTGTGCCAGTGTGTGAGAGACATTACAGCCATTCATCCTGTGATAAACCTTACTAAAGTTCTTCCGTGCAAGTTAAAGGCCTTGGCTGGGCTATAGCCAATGCCTATTTTGCTTGCTATCTGGTAAGCAAGTTTTTCGTAAGGTGGCGGTGAACTTCTTGATGTGAATCACTGTGGTGCAATTGGGATAAGGATTTACCCTACTACTTTCAATTATGCAAATATACTGTTATGATATTCAATCAAGGATCCTTTTGCAACAGTTGGTACTAATTTAGAGCGGCTTCTCTTATTACATCACAGGGCATATCCTTGTGGCTAACAGAGGCCAGAGTGAAGGAAAGACTATATAAACTTAAAGGGGTTGTATACCCGCTGAAACTTTTTTCTTTTTTATACACCTGTAAGGGAAAAGGCATAATGAGCTAGTATGCACCGCATACTAGCTCATTATGAAATACTTTCCTTAGAACGAGGCGTCGGTAACTCACCTGGTCCACGCCGAGGTAGCTGACATGTTGCCTCGGCGTGTCTTCCAGGTATCACGACTCCAGCGCTGTGAGTGTCTGGAGCCGCGATGTCGTCACTATTCCCGGCAGGGTTCGGATTCTGCCGACCTTTCAGCGGAGAATCCCCCTTGCGCATGCGCCGCTGCAGTCAGCGGCGCATTGCACGGGGAATATCTCCTAAACCGTACAGGTTTAGGAGATTTTTTTTTACCTACAGGTAAGCCTCATTATAGGCTTACCTGTAGGTAAAAGTATTTTTTTTTACTTTACAACCACTTTAATACAAATAAATCACCAGGACCAGATGGCTCACACCCAAGAGTCCTCAGAGAACTCAGTCAGGTTAAAGCCAGACCATTGTTCCTAATCTTTGTGGACAGCATACTGACAGAATTGGTACCTGATTGGAGAAAAGCCAATGTGGTACAAATATTCAAAAAAGAACAGAGACAAAACCCTGAAAACTGCAGACCAGTCAGCCTAACATCAATTGTTGGTAAATGATTGGAGGGGATGATAATGGACTATATCCAAAAATGTACTGAGGAAAAAAATATTATTAGTAATAATCAACATGGGTTTACGAAAGGTCGTTCCTGCCAGACCAATCTGCTAACATTCTAGATAGACTTGGAGTACTTGGATTTTGTAAAGGCATTCGATACAGTCCTCTATAAGCGTTAACCTACAAACTGAGGTCCGCAGGTGTGGACCATAGCGTCTGTTCTTGGGTAAAAAATTGGTTACAGGGGTGTGTCCAAAGGGTGGTGATAAATAACGTGTACTCAGACTGATCTGGAGTGGTAAGCGGGGTGCCCCAAGTTTCTGTCTTGGGACCAATTCTATTCAATTTATTCATAAATGATATAGAGGATTGTACAAACAGCTCAATCCCAGTTTTTGCGGACGACACAAAAATAAGCAGGGCAATAACTTCACATCAGAATATAGAAATTTTACAGAAAGACCTGAACAAAACAATGGAGTGGGCAAATACATGGCAAATGAGGTTTAACCACTTGACCACTGGGCAGTTAAACCCCCTTCCTAACCAGACCAATTTTCAGCTTTCGGAAATGTGTTGCATGTGTTGCAGTGTTGCATGATGTTGAATGACAATTACTCCATCATGCAACACTGTACCCAAATGAATTTTGTGTCCTTTTTTTCACACAAATACAGCTTTCTTTTGGTGGTATTTAATCACCGCTTGGTTTTTTATTTTTTGCACTATAAATCAAAAAATACAGAAAATTCGGTAAAAAAAAAAAAAAAAAAAATCTTTGTTTTTATTAAAAATTATTGCAGAGTATTGGCAGAGTATTGGCAGAGTATTACAGTGTTGCACAGTATTGGCAGAGCATTGCACAGTGGTGGCAGAGCATTGCACAGTGGTGGCAGAGCATTGCACAGTGGTTGGTGGCAGAGCATTGCACAGTGGTTGGTGGCAGAGCATTGCACAGTGGTGGCAGAGCATTGCACAGTGGTTGGTTGCAGAGCATTGCACAATGGTGGCAGAGTATTGCACAGTGGTGGCAGTGTATTGACCAGCGCTGTGGGCACTACACATCCAGCCCACAGCGCTGGTCCCGTCTCTCCCCCTCTCCGCTTCTCTCCTCTCTGTACCGATCGGTACAGAGAGGAGAGGGAGGAACCGGCGTCATGACGTGACGCCGGTTTGTGTACATGTGATCGCTCCGTTATTTGACGGAGCGATCACATGGTAAACGGCCGCTATCAGCGGCTGTTTACCGTGATCCGTGATGTCACGGATGTTCCCGGGAGCAAGTTTCTGGGAGGACGTCCGTAGGACGTCCACTTAGAACAAGCCGACCGCGCTGTAGCCGTCTTTTGACTATAGCGCGGTCGGCATGTGGTTAATGTGGAAAAATGTAAAGGAATGCACTTTGGGGCAGAAAACATAAATGCAAACTACTCACTAAAAGGAGAACCGCTGGGGGAATCAAGGATGGAGAAAGATCTGGGGGTCCTAGTAGATGACAGATTGAGCAATAGCATGCAATGTCAAGCTGCAGCTACCAAAGCCAGCAGAATATTAGCATGCATAAAAAAGGGGCTATACTCCAGGGATAAAACTCTGTTAAGGCCACATCTGGAGTATTCCTTCCAGTTCTGGTCACCAGTCCTTATAAGGGATGTGCTGGAACTGGAGAGAGTCCAAAGAAGGGCAACAAAACTAATAAGGGAACTGGAGGACCTTGATTACGAGGAACGACTACAAACACTTCTCGCTGGAGAAACGAGGCTTGAGAGGGGACATTATAACGATTTACAAATACCTCAATGGCGATCCCAGCATATAGGAAAAAAAACATTCAGTCTCAAGGAGTGTAAGAGGACACGGGGACACACAATGAGATTGGAGAAGAAGCAGTTTAACCTTAAACTGCGCAGGGGTTTTTTCACTGTCAGGGCAATAAGGATGTGGAACTCTCTTCCACAATTAAAAAAATGTAAAGCAAACACCGCGCTCAAATGTCAAAAAATAAAAAAGTAAAAATAAAAATGAAAAATGCAAATGGAAACCCTAGCAGCAGCTTAAAAAAATGTGAGATATACACAAACCCAGATTAGAATAACAGAAAAAAGCTGCGCTGTGTACTTATGATATCTACTAATTAGACATTCAATGACAAATTAATTCAAACAATAAAGTTCAGTAAAGTCCATACAAAAGAATCCAATGGCGAATGGGTAAATTATATGAGACCAAAACGTGAACACCAAAACACTGTGATCCACCACCACGCGGATATTGCGCTTACCAGAGGGCAAGCTATAAGGAGCCTGTAGGATTATGATATCCTGATGTCACATCAGTCACGAGAACTCTGCACACCAACTTAGGAGTAGCCAATATCGGACTGTGATCTTAGGACGGATCAAACTCGATGTCCCCTTTCCTCAGCCCCACCTCGGAGAGATCCCAGGAACAGTGGCCACAAATCAAACTAGATACATGATTCGCCACAGGAGAGCCGCTCTGCTGCTGTACTCCTATGTGGGGCTGTCGGCAAGCGGTTACAGACCTGTATTGATGGGCTTTTGGTTGCATTGGAACTGCTTCTCACATCATACAAGTCAATAGAATGAAAAAAGCATCTAGAAGTCTCTTCCACAATTGTTGGTGGCTGCAGGGAGTATAGATATTTGTAAGAGACTCTTGGATGTGCATCTTAAAGAACACAACATACAGGGATATGGAAAATAATTATAAACACTGACACGTGCACCTACACAGGTTGAACTGGATGGACTATTGTCTTTTATTGAACCTTACCTGCTATGTAACTATGTAATGTGTGGAAGGCTTCACCAATCAGAATGACCAGCATTTAGGTTTGGAAGGGACAGTAAAAGCTAATGTAGGTACATTCAGACACCTCTATTTTTTATTTTTTTAAGAGTCATTTTATTTCACTGATACACACCCAAAATGAAAAGAATTACTATGAGTAAACCTCAGCCATAAGATGTTAAGTCGAGTATGCACATGAACAATGTTTGCATAGCTATGTAGAGTATATTTGCATGTTCTTGACTGTTTATGTATATGGTAACAACAGCAACCTGAAGGCTTGCATCTGAAAACTGGCTAGACCAGGCAACTATTGTTTAAAGTCTAGGGTGCAACTTTAACCTTTAATATAGTAATATTTGCAACACGCCCAGTGTAGCCACTTATGTGGTATCCAGATGTTTAGAAGCCATTTTTTCTGCTTACTTCCCTAGCCCTGTCAACAAATCCAATCCAAGTTTTGTGCTAATGCATTCATCCAACAGCTGCTATATGCTTTAAATTTGATGGATTGGGCTGTAACATTTTAGAGAGACGTGCTAGGATGTCCAGCTAGAGAGGTATTTTTCGCTCTTGTTTACACGGCTTCACACGTGCTTAACGCATAAAGGTTTCTAGATCTCGGAGCCGAAATGCACGCTCGCCTGCACAGTTTTCTAGATGAGCCAAAGTTGAGCTCCTCTGGCTTGGCTCCCTCTCTAAAGTTTATGGCTTGCTTGCTCCTAGTAGCCCCCGCTGTTTACATTTTTCAGAACTAACCTCATCCATCATAAAGCCACATCCTGCTGGAGCAATCAAAGCCTTGCATAATTTAGTCTGCACATGAGCAGACTCACGCATATATAAACACTCAGCGGTGCCTAGCAAGCTCACGCTATATATATTTATCAGGTGAATAGGGCCCAAAAGCAATACTTTAATAAACCCCGTTATCCTCTTTACTCTGAAGTTAATGTCTATAACTTGGCTCACCTCCTTGACATATCACTAATACCTTTCCCAGCTGTTCAAATAAAGGGATTTAAAGGAGATCAAAACAGCATCAGATCAGATGTATTGCTCTTACGTGAAAACCTGTAAAAAGAGATATTTTTGTAACCAGAAATTTTATGTTCTTTTACTGTTGGCATTGGCAGGTGGGCACAAGCACACCATGAAAGAAGGCCCAGAAGATCAGTAGAGCTCACTTGAAGCACGCCTTGGCTCTAGGTTAAGATCAAATGCATTTACGGCACCAGCCAGTTGACCTATAAACTTCTGCTGAAAAAAAACTGCACAAATTTAAGAGGCTTGAAAAGCGTTTCTTATGTAAACATCATTCATTTAGTATAATAATCATTAATCAAAATTCAAAAAAGCAGTATCTACCATAGAAATTTTGAAATGAATGGCGAAAGAAAGCTGTACGTTTTACATGGAAGGCTAATATACTCAGAGTTATGCAGAATAATGTTGGCCAAAAAAGCCAGCTGTTTGGTCTACAAAACTGTAAGGACCTATTTTTTTCTTTTTTTTAAACCTAGGGTTAAATGGCCACCTCCAGGTACATATAACAGGCTACCATTTCAACTAATTATATATTATTTCAAAATACTTTTCAGATATAGCTAGAGAAAGTACCTGAATCTATTTTTATTTTAGGTTTCTTAGATGTCTGTACAGCCAATTTCACACTGGCATAGGAAGGGGCAAGCACCCTGAGCTAATCAGGTTTTACTGCATTGCTTCAATATGTCAGTCTTATGCCGAGTACACACGGTCGCACATTCCGACAACCAGTGATGTAAGTAACTGAGTTAAAATAAACGGAGTTACTTAACGCAGTTACTTTAGAGGGTAACGAGTAATCTAACTGATTACTTTTCCCCTCATGGTAACGCAGTTCCCATTACTTGGGCAGCGTTACCGCAATTATTCTACTGCCACTAGATGGCAGTAGTGTAATTCCGGTGTCCTGCCGAAAAAGTTCCCCCGCTGGATAAGGACCCCCTGTACTGCGCAGGCTTACGAAAATTGCCGAACCTAAACAGCTCTGAGTGAACTCTATACCGTGCAGGCACAGTTAACATGTAATTGTACAAGGCGATGCCGCACGCTCCCGATGCTCGTGCTACTCTGCAAGGGGCGTCTATCGTGTAACTAAGGGGCGGGGCTAGTATTACTGTAACCAAGGGGCGCATTTATTATTATTGTTATATATCGAGCTCTGCCCATTAATTTAACATTCGCCCTCTTCTGTAGCCATCCACCCCTTACACGATATAATAATAATAGACCCCCCTTTGCTTACACGCTATAACAGATCTGCCCCTTGGTTAGAGTAATAATAGAGCAGCCACTTGGTTACACGATATATAACAATAATAATAAATGCGCCCCTTGCTTACAGTAATACTAGACCCGCCCCTTAGTTACACGTATAGAATATTAAAAAAAAAGTCAGTTACTTTGCTGCGTAACTAATAATTTGTAACTTAACTAATTACTTTTTTAAAGTAAGATGACCAACACTGCTGACAACAAAATCCATGTTTTTTTTTCCGACGGATGTTGGCTCAAACTTGTCTTGCATGCACACGGTCACACAAAGTTGGTCTGAAATTCCGATCACCAAGAACGAGGTGACGTACAACACATGTGAAGAGCCGAGAAAAATGAAGTTCAATAGCCAGTGCGGCTCTTCTGCTTGATTCTGAGCATGCGTGGCACTTTGTGAGTGGGAATTGTGTACACATGATCGGAATTTCCGACAAGACAGAACCAGCTCTCAAATTTTGTGTGACGGAAAATCCGATGGAAAATGTCCGATGGAGCCTACAACTTTCCAACAAGCTCTGATCGCACATTTTCCGTCAGAAAGTTCGACCGTGTGTACGGGGCATCAGGCTACTTTCACACTGAGGCGTCAGCTATAAAGCACCACTATTTTTAGCTGCGCTTTACCGTCTTTTTTGCAGCGCTTTTCAGACGCTTGTGGGGTGCTTTTAACCCCCGCTAACGGCACTTTGCTGGCACTTTGGCGGTGCTGCCCATTGATTCCAATGAGCAGGGGCACTTTAGGAGTGTTGTATACACCGCTCTTACAGCGTCTCAAAGATACTGCTTGCAGGACTTTTTTTAGCGTCCTGCCAGCGCACCACTCCAGTGTGAAAGCACTCAGGCTTTTCCACTGGATTGAGAGGAGAGGCTCTTTGCAGGCGCTATTTTAAGCACTATAGTGCCTGTAAAGCGCCTCAGTGTGAAAGCAGCCTAACATTGAGAAAGTTGGTTTGTTCATTTCCTGTTCCACTCATAAGAATATGAAACAAAAAGAGGGGGGTTTGGGACTTTAAATGAGGTGTGTGGGATCACACAGCTCCATCCCTATCTATATGCAAGAAAAAGAGGGTTTGGGACTTTAAATGAGGTAGATCTAGCATGGCTAAAAGATGAGTCAATGTAACAAAAAATGTTTTACTCATTAACCACTTCCTATCCCACATATATACATATGACGACCACAAGGTGGCTCTCTCAACCTGGGCATTCATCATATGATGTCCTCAGGTTACCGTCCGTGCCACGTCACTCGAGAGCTGATGCGTGTACCCGGCTGCCGCCATGTCCGCCGGACACCTGAGATTGCTTGTCACAGAGCAGGGTCGTGAATCTGTGTGTATAAACACACAGATCCACGTCCTGTCAGGGGAGAGGTCACAGATCGTGTGTCCCTTGTATATAGGGACACCGATCGGTCACCTCCCCCAGTCAGTCCCCTCCCTCCACAGTTAGAATCACTCCCTAGGTAACAAATTTAACCCCTTGATTACCCCCTAGTGTTAACCCCTTCCCTGCCAGTGACATTTATACAGTAATCAGTGCATTTTTATAGCACTGATCGCTGTATAATTGTCACTGGTCCCAAAAATGTGTCAAAAGTGTCCAATTTGTCTGCCGCAATATCGCAGTCCCAATAAAAATCGCAGATCGCCGCCATTACTAGTAAAAAAAAAAAAAAAATAAAAATGCCATAACTCTATCCCCTATTTTGTAGAAATATGTAGAGAATACATATCAGCCTAAACAGAGGAAGAAATTTGTTTTTGTTTTTTTAAATTGGGATATTTATTATAGCAAAAAAAAAAAAAAAATATTGTGTTTTTTTTCTAAATTGTCGCTCTTTTTTTGTTTATAGCGCAAAAAATAAAGACCGCAGAGGTGATCACATACCACCAAATGAAAGCTCTATTTGTGGGGAAACAAAATGATCAAAATTGTATATAGGTACAGTGTTGCATGACCACGCAATTGTCATTCAAAATGTTACAGCGCTGAAAATTGGTCTGGGCAGGTAGGGGGTGAAAATGCCCAGTATTGAAGTGGTTAAAAAACCTGACATGGCAATATGAGTACATACATAGTGAATAAGCATAACAATCACATATTGTTGACCAGATATTCATAAAAACAATCATAGGAACTTGGAGATGACATATTGAGGTATCAGACATTTGTCCATAGTAAAAAATCGCTTGAAATGCAGCATGGTGGGGTAGCTTGGGAGTGGATGAAATAAAACCATCTAAAAAGAAAATGGTGCATCAAAATTGGCCCGGCGCATGTTTCGGGGTTTCCTACCACATCATCAGGGGAGAGTGCACCAATGTCTGTAAAAAAGCATAAATAAGCGCGTTTTTTTGCCTTCCTCTGGATCAACTGTGGGTATAGAATTGGGTATATGGGATTGTATGATATTGTTTTATTTTTTTATTTTTTTTGTGGTTGAACTGGATGGACTTGTGTTTTTTTTTCAACCTGACTAACTATGTAACTATGATATGATCCCCAAAGTTAAACTCAAACACAAGGGAGACTATATATGTAAAGGAGGGGAGAAATGAACTCATCCTACTAAGTACTTACATGTCAATTAAGTCGAGACCATGTGAACATGAAAACTGGTGGCTGCATGAAATGTTCATCCCGGGAGCTGAGGAAGGGGCCTGCAGGAAAGCAGGACGCACACAATGATCCCCAGAGAAAAGGTGGTAAAAAAGAAAATACTCATAAGAATAGGGCCAGAGCTATGCAGTGTTTTCCTATTTAAAGCAGTGGTATGGTTACAGTAAGGTCATACCACTAATTTATAAATGGACCTCTAATGTCGCGTACACACGGTCGGAATTTCCGATGGAAACAGTCCGATGGGAGCTTTTCATCGGATTTTCCGACCGTGAGTATGCCCATCTGTCTTTTTCTGTCGGAATTTCCGACGGACTTTGGATTGAGAACCTGTTCTTAATTTTTCCGACGGAAAACCTGTCTATCGGATTTTCCGATCGCGTGTAAGCAATTCCGACACGCAAAATTCCGAAGCATACTCGGAAACAGTTTGACTCATGCTCGTAAGCATTAAACTTCCCTTTTATAGTGCCATTGTTGTGAATGTGTTGTATGCCGCGGTGTTATTGACCGTCGGAATTTGGTGTGACCGTGTGTAGGCAAGACAGTTTGAGCGAAATTCCGTCGGAATTCCGACGGGAAAACCATCAGAGCTTTTTCCGACGAGAATTCCGACCGTGTGTACGCGGCATAAGGCTGCATTCACACCTGAGCGTATCGTTTTCAGGCAGAAAATCGCGCGATTTTTGCTGCAATTTTGTACAGGTCAAAGGTCACCAATGTAAAAAGCAGAAAAACGCCTGTAATCTGCCACAACAGGCATTTTGCTTCAGGCAACAGAACGCTTAGAGGTGAACAGGGGCTATTGAAATGAATGGGATTTTTTGTCTTGTTGGGCATTTTTAGAGCTGAGGCTTACAGCAGAGAAACGCCCAAAAACGCCTAGGTGTGAATGGAGCTTTAGAATTTGCGTACAGGATAAAAAATCGGAGTAAGTAGAGGTAAACTAAACAGTGTGCTGCTGCTCTTTCGATGGCCAATCAAAAGGCTGGGGGTGTTCTTGACCAAGCTGCACTACTGCTGCAGGAGGTTGAAGATCTTTCCCTGTTTGGCAGGAATGCCTGAATCACAAGTGTGGAGTTACCCCCTAAGGAGCCACTGGATTGTTTGGGTCCTCCTGCCCTGCACCAGTTATGACCCATCCTGTTCCTGGACCCACGTGACCACTGACACACCTAGAATGGAATTAATTAAAGGGAGTTAAAGCTCTGAAAAGGGAAATTGGTTAGGCAGTACAACAGCACAACTCTCCCCTGTCCGGTTGGGTCCAGTGTACAGGACTAACTTACGCCAACCAATCAGATTCCTCCTTGAACCCACTTTCACCTTTATCCCCTCTGTTGCTAGGAGTAGGCTCCCCTTGGCAGCCAAACAGTGTCCTTTCCTGTATCCTCCCCTCCCTGTGTTGTCCATCAAGTGCAAAGACGGAGGAAAAAACACTTTGCAACGGGAAGTGATCTTCTGCTGGGCGGTTTAAAGGGGCCACTGGTTGGTGGGTGCCATACAAGACTGGTCAAACAAAATCCCAAATATTTGGCAGGTGAAGCAGTTCACATATAAATGCATTTCTTTAACAAAGATTTTATTGAAAAGAAAACAATGCATGGATGGGATCAAACGCATACTGTACCAATTAACTTCTTGCTGACCGCGGGAGGCGCGCGCGCGTGCCCGCCGCGTAGCTGGGAAGCCGATGCGCGTGCCCGGCGGCCGCGATGACCGCCAGGCACCCGCGATTGCCCGGTAACTGAGCAGGACGTGGATCTGTGTGTGTAAACACACAGATCCACGTCCTGTCAGAGGAGAGGAGACCGATGGTGTGTCCCTTGTACATAGGGACACCGATCGGTCCCCTCCCCCAGTCAGTCCCCTCCCCCCCACAGTTAGAATCACTCACATAGGGAACATATTAACCCCTGCAGCACCCCCTAGTGTTAACCCCTTCCCTGCCAGCCACATTTATACAGTAATCAATGCATTTTTATAGCACGGATCGCTGTATAAATGTGAATGGTCCCAAAAATGTGTCAAAAGTGTCCGATATGTCCGCCGCAATGTCGCAGTCACGATAAAAATCGCAAATCGCCGCCATTACTAGTAAAAAAAAAAAATAATAATAAAAATGCTATAAATCTTTCCCCGATTTTGTAAACGCTATAACTTTTGCGCAAACCGACGCTTATTGCGATTTTTTTTTACCAAAAATATGTAGAAGAATACGTATCGGTCTAAACTGAGGAAAAAATTTGTTTAAAGAGAAAAAAAAAATTGGATATTTATTATAATAAAAAGTAAAAAATATTGCGTTTTTTCAAACTTGTCCCTCTTAATTTGTTTATAGCGCAAGAAATAAAAACCGCAGAGGAGATCAAATACCACCAAAATAAATCTCTATTTGTGGGGAAAAAATTATAAAAATGTATTTGGGTACAGTGTTGCATGACCGCGTAATTGTCATTCAAAATGCGACAGCGCTGAAAGCTGAAAAATGGCTTGGTCAGGAAGGGGGTGTTCGTACCTGGTAGGCAAGTTGTTAAATCATAGGACGGCCAAAAGACAAATAGAACACGCCCATGCAAGGGTTGATAAGAACATACAAAAATTGTTGTACATATGCAACTTAAAAGAATATAAAACAAGGGGAGGACCTGATCAACGGAAAAAGTGAGTCAGGCATTAGTTGTAGGAAAACCTACAACAATGTCCCAGTGTAGTCAGCCAAAGGTCACATGCAATAGATGTTGATAAACAGGGCCAACAGATTAGCTAACAATCAAGTACAGTAGACAGGGGCCTGGTAGCTTGGAATTTGTGGTAAGGAAAACGTGACTCTCAAGTGAAAGGAGGAACGGTGCGACCATGGGTCCGGGTGGGACAGTGACTCGGTCTGAATCCGGACCGTGGTACGCCATTTAGTAATGCCTGTTATAGGAAATGCATGTCCAGTTTGCATTATCATCACACAGTGACGGGGTCGGTAGTAAACATTTCCAAGCACTTGGGTCAGTGGTAAGTAATGCAGTACAGGGGCCAGTAGTAAGTTTCACAGAGTGCAGGGGTCAGCAGTAAGCAGGAAACAGTAATGCCGCGTACACACGGTCGGAATTTCCGTTGGAAACAGTCCGATGGGAGCTTTTCGGATTTTCCGACCGTGTGTATGCCCATCGGTCTTTTTCTGTCGGAATTTCCGACGGACTTTGGATTGAGAACCTGTTCTTAATTTTTCCGATGGAAAACCTTTCTATCGGATTTTCCGATCGTGTGTATGCAATTCCGACACGCAAAATTCTGACGCATACTCAGAAACAATTCGACGCATGCTCGGAAGCATTAAACTTCCCTTTTATAGTGTTGTCGAACGTGTTTTATGCCGCTGTGTTACAGACCGTCGGAATTTGATGTGACCGTGTGTAGGCAAGACAGTTTGAGCGAAATTCCGTCGGAATTCCAACGGGAAAACCATCAGAGCTTTTTCCGACGAGAATTCCGACCGTGTGTACGCGGCATAAGAGTATGAGGTATTATATGTTGCCGCATGTCCTCCCCTCTGTCTGCCTCTCTTATAGACCACTGACCATTTTTTACCCCAGTCACCCAGTGTAACTGCCCAGGTGTGCATTGTGCTGCATCTCCTGCTCCCTCTTCCTCATCTCCCACTTGTAATGCCCCGTACACACGGACGGACATTCCGACCACAAAATCCATCAGATTTTTCAGATGAATTTTGTCCAAAAATCTGATCGTTCCGAGCGAGGTGACGTATAAAACGTACGACAGGACTTAGAGGCCAGTAGCCAATAGCTTTTGTCTCCAAATTTCTTCTGAGCATGCGTGGCACTTTGTGTGTCGGAATTTTCTACACACGATCGGAAAAATTTTGTTGTCGAAAAATCACTCCCTAGGACACACTTAACCCCTTCATGGCCCCCTAGTGTTTAACCCCTTCCCTGCCAGTGTCATTTATACAGTAATCAGTGCATTTGTATAGCACTGATCGCTGTATAAATGACAATGATCCCAAAATAGTGTCAAAAGTGTGTCCGCCATAATGTCGCAGTCACGATAAAAATTGCAGATTGCCGCCATTACTAATAAAAAAAACGTTAGCGTGAACCAATCAATATACAATTATTGCAATTTTTTTTTTTTTTACCAAAAATATGTAGAATATATATCGGTCTAAACTGAGAAATATATTTGTTTTTGTTATACATTCTTTGGGGATATTTATTATAGCAAAAAGTAAAAAATATTTCTTTTTTTTTTAAATTGTCACTCTTGTTTGTGTTTATAGCGCAAAAAAAAAATAAAAAAACACAGAGGTGATCAAATACCACCAAAAGAAAGCTCTATTTGTGTGAAAAAGAGGACGTCAATTTTGTTTGGGTACAACGTCGCACGACTGCGCAATTGTCAGTTAAAGCGACGCAGTGCTGTATCGCAAAAAGTGCTCTGGTCAGGAAGGGGGTAAATTCTTCCGGGGCTGAAGTGGTTAAATGTGCATTTTAGCATATTGCAAAACAAAAACAAAAGTGTCTCTGACAGGAAAAGGGTTCAAGGAGAAGTATGGGGTTTGGAAAAAAACAAACTTGCATATTCAGCTCTATGCCCATGAACTGAGTGATTACGTGACTGATGATTACTCGATATTCTCTGAGCAGAGAGCGGTAAATGTCAGTCAGTGCTTTCTGCTCTGGTCTTCCAGCACTCACTGGAGCACTGGGCTGGGTAGGGAAAGGGTACACTTTCAGCCACCTGCCAGCTGTCAGTCAGGCAGTTGGGTGGATTCTGACAATATTGTCGGGATCCTTCCAGAGCCTTGCGTGACTCTACAACTGAATCTGGGTCACAGGAGAGCAAAAGTAAGTGCACTCCTGTGACCCACAAGTGAAGTATGACCAACAAAAAAAACTTTGGCCATACTTCTCTATTAAATACACTCATCGGCCACTTTATTGGGTGCACTTTGCTAATACTGAGTTGGACCCCCTTTCGCCTTCTGAACTGCCTTAATTCTTCGTGGCATAGATTCAACAAGGAGTTTGGTCCATAGTGACATGATAGTGTAGCGAGGTCCCAGGCCTTCTTTGATCTAAAGAGAACCTCCAGGGATAGCTGACATCCTTCTGAATGCAGTGGGTTGTGAGGCATGGTGGGTGTAGAGTAGTTAAGTTATTGGGCGCCAGACACTTCTTGGATGCAAAAGAAAGTTTTATTTCTCTTAACAAACCTTTTTGGGGGAGAGAGGGTTAGGGCCAGGACACCCTTAGGTAGTTGCAAGATTAAATGGCAGACTCAGAGAATTCAATAGGACAGCCATGCAGGCAAAGGCATCCAGCAAGATGCCACATCTGCATGTGTAGGAATGCTGTCTCCTATGGCAACAGTCTTTAACAGTTCCAAACACAAGGCTTAACGGTTCCTTTACTTTCACTACAATTACTCCTTGTAGTTCTTCAATACACTGATCTCCCGGTCTCTCACTAGACCCATTGATTAACTGACACTAAATCCCTTGAGCTCCTCCAATCTTCTCGGTGGTATCTTCCTCAAGCGTCATACCCGCCTCTCTGCTGGATCCCTAGCTTGGCACTCTAGATACCTATCAAGCTTCACCCACGCTGGCCTGCTCGGTCCCTGGCTTGGCGCACAAGGCTGCTCTGCAAGCGTCACCTCCGGCTGGGTCCCTGGCTTAATTCCCACTGAAGTGTCCTGATTCTTCACCGTCCCCGGTTGGTGAGAATACTGCTCTGGTACTTGCTTTAGTTACTCACTGTGGTCCCTGGTAATTAGGCGGATAGTCCCTTACTGGTGACAGCTTCCCCTCTACCTCCGAGTCTCCGACCACGACAGGTTCTCAGGCCGGCAGAACCATCACATCTGATTGGACATCAAGCCACAATCCCAACCCTGCGCTGCTCTCTTGCTTCTGGATAGGCCCTCAGACAGCCTAGCAGCCAGATGTGCCCGGGATAGGCCCTTGCAGTACAACACACGTCCACCCAGACAGCCATCCAAGTGGCACAGAACATAGATCACCTGACCTCACCCGAATATATTTGCAGAAAACCCCTGCCCATTGGCTAAAATATACCCATAGCCTGACCTTGGGTTGCCCTTCTCGTATCTAGTACCACCAAGTACCCCGCCACCTAGTGGTAGAAGAGAAAAGTGCAACAAGGCCAAACTTAGGGAGAAATCAATAGATCTCTAGCAATCAACCAGGATAACTACTTCTGGCAAGTAAATTTGTGAGGAGCAGCCCTGCCTAAAGGGTGCTACATCAGCATCACGCAGTTGCTGCAGATTTGTCGGCTGCACATCCATGATGCAAATCTCCCATTTCACCAAATCCCAAAGGTGCTCTATTGGACTGAGATCTGATGACTGTGGATGCCATTGGAGTACAGTGACCTCATTGTCATGTTGAAGAAACCAGTGGTGAGATGATTTTAGCTTTGTGACATGGTGAATTATCCTGCTGGAAGGAGCCATCAGAAAACGGGTACACTGTAGTCATAAAGGGATAGACATGGTCAGCTACATAGGTGTGTGCAGCCTATTGCATTAGGGTGTGCACCCTAAAGCTCAGACACACATGCATGTGTGTATGTCTACATATATACGACCCCGGCAAATTGATCTCCCTGCCGGCACAGTGAAAGAGATGAGCATAGACACTTCTCTTATAGCAGAGCCAGTAAGAGGTAGATCTTTCACATGTTCCTGCTGCTACACAGAGCGATAATACTAATGCGCATGGGGTGATTAGGGTGTGCCTGGGCACATCCGGCACACCCTGTGCGCAAGCCTATGGTCAGCAACAATACTCAGGTAGGCCGTGGTGTTTAAACAATCCTCAATTGGAACTAATGGGCCCAAAGTGTGCTAAGAAAATATCTCCCACAACATTACACCGCCACCAGATGGAACCGTTAAGAAAAGGCAGGATGGATCCATGCTTTCATGTTGTTTACACCAAATTCTGACCCTACCATCTGAATGTCACAGCTGAAATTGAGGTTCATCAGACCAGGGAGCATTTTTCCAATCTCCTATTGTCCAATTTTGGTGAGCCTGTGCAAATTGTAGCCTCGGTTTTCTGTTCTTAGCTGACAGGAGTGACACCCGGTGTGGTCTTCTGCTGCTGTAGCTCATCTGCTTCAAGGTTTGTTGTGTTGTGCATTCAGAGATGGTATTCTGCATACCTTGGTTGTAATGAGTGGTTATTTGAGTTACTGTTGTCTTTCTATCATGTTGAACTAGTCTGCCCACTCTCCTCTGACATCAACAAAGCATTTTCCTCCACACAACTGCCGCTCACTGGATATTTTCTCTTTTTCGGACCATTCTCTGTAAACCCGAGAGATGGTCGCCTGGCACCAACAACCATGCCACGTTCAAAGTCACTTAGACCCCTTTTACACCGAGGGTATTTTGCAGGCGCTATAGCGTTAGAAATAGCGCCTGCAATCCACCCTCAAACTGCTGCTCCATTGTCTGCAGTGTGAAAGCCCGAGGGCTTTCACACTGCAGCGGTACGCTGGCAGGACGTCAGGAAAAGTCCTGCCAGCAGCTTCTTTGGAGCGGTGAAGGAGCGGTGTGTTTACCGCTCCTCCTGCGCTGCTCCCCATTGAAATCAATGGGGCAGCGCTGTAATACCGCCGGCAAAACGCCGCTATTGTCGGGAGTTTTAACCCTTTCTCAGCCGCTAGCAGGGGTAAAAGCACCCGATAGTGGCCGAAATGCACCGCAAATCCGACGGTAAAACGCCGCTAAAAATAGGGGCGTTTTACCGCCGATGCTATGGGCGGTGTGGTGTGAAAGGGGTCTTAAAGCGGAGTTCCACTCATCTCTCCAAAAATGAAAAGTCCACAGTTACACATACTGTAGCTACTGACTTTTAATATTAGGACACTTACCTGTCCTGGAGTCTAGCGATGTCGGCACCCCAGCCGATGTTTCCATCGGCTGTCGGGTGCTGCCTTTGCCGTTGCTGGTAAGGGAACCCGGCAGTGAAGCCCTATGTGGGTCCCTATTGTACATGCGCAAAGTGAGCTGCGCTCCCTTACTGGTCCGGCAACAGGGGAAGGAGGGGGGAGGAGGAGGGAGCTGGACTTCTGACGTACCTTGCCGTGGTGAGGTCCGACGGAAATGGGGCAAGGGACCTGTCAAACACAGGTACCCACTCCCCCTCCCCAAAAGGTGCCAAATGTGGCACCAGAAGGGGGGGAGGAAGCAGAATAGCGAAAGTTCTACTTTTGGGTGGAAATCTGCTTTAAATCCCCTTTCTGATGCTTGGTTTGAACTTCAGTAAGTCGCCTTCACCACGTCTAGATGCTTAAATGCATTGAGTTGCTGCTGTGTGATTGGCTGGTTATCAATTGTGTTACCAAGCAACTAAACAGGTGTATCCAATAAAGTGGCGCGGTGAGTGCAAATCCACTTTTTGTGCACCAAATAACTTTGAAAACTCAGATTTTATCTTGTAAATATAGAAGTGACATATTTACTGTGATGTACATCCTGTGCAGAAAGCAGAGCTGTAGGAGGGGTCCAACAGGCTCCACCCACTACATGCTGCCTGCAGTAAACTACAGGAGGGGGCGGAGACCAGACCAGTCACCTTGCACAAGGAGAGAGATCAGCAATGATCGGTCTTTATAACGTTCTGCACAAAGGTGAAGTGCAGGAGTTTTTACATGTTCAATTCCTTCACAGATGTAGAATAAATACACAAAGCACGCCAAGTCTGGTAGGAAAACACATGGCTCCTGTATTTAGACAATATATGTCTAGCCCACAGCTTTATTAATAGACTATTACCTTGTGTTATGAATTATTTATACCTGACCACCAGCAATTCTATGCTGGAGAGCTGTACATTGCCCTTTGCTTCACTCATTGGCCATATCCTAGTATAAACAAGGTGCTGATGCGTCACTGCACTCCGCCATAGGGGTGTACCACTGCACCCTGCAATACTAAAGGACGGCCAGCAGGGGCAGTAAACAACCTGTAAAAACAAGAAGACTTAACACGTGACCGACGGTGATGTCAAAACCACGCCTCCTCCTCCGTGGCGTAAGTTCCGGGGTTTCCATAGAGACCGGGGACGCGTCTGTTTGTTGTGTCTTTCTAGTGTGATCGGCGTCTGCAGCAACATGGTGAGTGTGATCTCCCCGGGGAGCCTGAGCGATGTGTGCATGGAGCTGGGGAAGGCTGTGATTATAGTCACACGATGGCTGGGTGTGTGTAATGGGGGAGCCGGATCTGATCTCCCCCTCTCCTTACTCTTATGGCTGATCGATGCTGGAGAATTCCAGGGACGGTCTCAGCATTATTCCTGACAATCTTTTGTCCTTAAATGTGCCAGGTACACATAGTGACCCCTCTGTACCATGGACCGCCCATCTCTGTGTATGTGATCATCACCACCTTCATCATCTGTTACCCTCTATTCATTTATTACAGCGGAACTACACCCTCCTGTCCTTTACAGCCAAGGAAGCTGCCATCGTGGCCACTGTTTGGTCAGTGGCAGGGCTGGTGCTACCACTAGGCAAACTAGGCAGCTTCCTAGGGCACCCGGACACTTTTGTTTCTACTCTCTCCTCTCTCCAAGTAACTAAATCTCAGCATCAGCAAGCAACCGCCACTCCGTTCGCACATAGTGTTAGAGATGTAGCGGCGGAGGAGGACTGTGTCTGTGTCGTGACTCTCGAATGAATGGAAGCAAGAAAACGTTCATTGATGGGCGCCGGTGAGGCTGCATCTGATGGGCGCCGGCGAGGCTGCATCTGATGGGCGCCGGCGAGGCTGCATCTGATGGGCGCCGGTGAGGCTGCATCTGATGGGCGCCGGCGAGGCTGCTTCTGATGGGCGCCGGCGAGGCTGCTTCTGATGGGCGCCGGCGAGGCTGCTTCTGATGGGCGCCGGCGAGGCTGCTTCTGATGGGCGCCGGCGAGGCTGCTTCTGATGGGCTCCGGCGAGGCTGCTTCTGATGGGCTCCGGCGAGGCTGCTTCTGATGGGCTCCGGCGAGGCTGCTTCTGATGGGCTCCGGCGAGGCTGCTTCTGATGGGCTCCGGCGAGGCTGCTTCTGATGGGCTCCGGCGAGGCTGCTTCTGATGGGCTCCGGCGAGGCTGCTTCTGATGGGCTCCGGCGAGGCTGCTTCTGATGGGCGCCGGCGAGGCTGCTTCTGATGGGCGCTTCATTAAAACGGGTGGGGTATACATGCGCAGGGAAAAGCGGGTGGAGCCAAGGAGTCGGCGAAATGAGGTTTCGCCTAGGGTGTCAAAAATCCTTGCACCAGCCCTGATCAGCGGTTGCCATGGTGCAGACCTCTCTGTACCATAGAATGCCCATCTGTGTGTGTGTTATCAACAGAACTTCCATCATCTGTTATGCCCCATTAATTTAATAAAGAGGAACTAAACTCTCTTCTTTTTTACAGCCAAGAAAGCTGCCATCGTAGCCTCTGTTTGATCTGCAGTTGCCATGGTGCTGCACGTGTGATCAGCCATTTGATGGCTTGACAGTTCAGTTGAGATCTTCAACTGTGACAGTTATCATTCACGGCATACCTTGAATGTAACTGTTTTGGGAAACCGTTGAATTGATGGGTTTAGTTCTGCTTTAAAAGCAGAACTAAACCTATCAATTTTAAACTGCTTCCACAAATTTTATTTTATTTAAACTATGCCATGAATGAAAACCATCACAGTTGTTTGAGACTCTACCGAACTGTCAAGCCATCAAATGGCTGATCACATGTACAGCACCATGGCAACTGCAGATCAAAAAGAGGCTATGATGGCAGCTTTCTTGGCTGTAAAAGAGAGGAAGGTTAAGTTCCTTTTTAAGGCTGGTTTCACACTGGGGCGGTGGGGGCGGCGGCGGTAAAGCAGCGCTATATTTAGCGCTGCTTTACCATCGTTTTAGCCGCAGTATTCGGCCGCTAGCGGGGTGGTTTTAACCCCGGTATCCCCGTGGTGTCCCATTGATTTTCAATGGGTAGGAGCGGTGAATACACCGCTCCTTCACCGCTCCAAAGATGCTGCTAGCAGGACTTTTTTTACCATCTTGCTTGCGCACCGCTCCAGTGTAAAAGCCCTGAGGGCTTTCATACTGGAGACACAACAGCAGCTGTTTCAGGTCGGTTTGCAGGCGCTATTTTTAGCGCAATAGCGCCTGCAAAACGACCCAGTGTGAAAGGGGTCTAAAGCGGAGGTCCACCCAAAAAAATGGATCATCAGCGGTTTTTGAAATACTCAGACCAGCCCGCCTGGCACCAACAACAATGCCACGTTCAAAGTCACTTAAAGCGGAGTTCTGCTCTCCCCTCCAAAAATTAAGCCAGAAACTACACATACTGCAGCTGCTGGCTTTTAACAATAGGACACTTACCTGTCCTGGAGTCCAGCGATGTCGGCACCGCAGCTGATGTTTCCATTGCAGGTAAGGGTACCCGGCTGTGTAGCCTTACGGCTTCATGCCGGGAACCCTACTGTGCATGCGCGAGGCCCCGCTCCTCTCTGCTACTGTCCCGACGACGGAGAGGAGGAGGGAGCTCCGCGGCCCAGACTTCCATAAGTGGGAACGGGATACCTTTCAAAGACAGGAATCCTGTCCCCCCTGCCTCCAAAAGGTGCCAATTGTGGCACCGGAGAGGAGACAAATGAGCGGAAGTTCCACTTTAATAAATGAATGGGGGATAACAGATGATGGCAGTTCAGTTAATTACACACACAGATGGGCATTCCATGGCACAGAGGGGTCAGCAGCATCGAACTATAATAAGGCTTACCTGTAGGTACCGTGAATATCTCCTAAACTTGTATAGTTTAGGAGATATTCACTGTATCCGCATGTGCCGACGTCATCGGCACGTGCACACTGAAAAAACGGCCCGCTCGAGCCATTTCTTCAGGAGCCGTGCCGTGACCGGCGGCTACCGTGCGCATGTGCGGGAGTGACTTTATCGGGGCTCGAGCCAATCAAAGTGCTGGAGCCCACGAACCCAGAAATAACTCCGGAAGACATGTCGCCGGTCACAGTGGTGTGCGGGGACCGCTGCAACAGCTTTGATCTAAGGTAAGTATTTCATAATTAGCTCGTATGCGATGTATACTAGCTCATTATGCCTTTGTCTTGCAGGTTTTTTTTTTTTTTTTTTGGAGTTTGCAACCACTTTAAAGGAGATTGTATGAATTCTGTACAATCAGGGTCTATAGTGAATGGCCAGCTTTATATTATTTTTTCAGTTTCCTTCTGTTTGAGTTCCCTGGCAACTCTGAAGCAACCCTATAGGGTTTATTTACTGAAACTGGTGAGTGCAAAATCTGGGGCAGCTGTGCATGATATCCAATCAGCTTCTAACTTCAATTTGCTCAATTAAGAGCTGAACCAGGTTTTGCACTCTCCAGTTTTAGTAAATCAACCCCTATGTGTACATTGGGCAAATTCAACTAAGCCCAGCCTGTAAAGGAAGAAGGTAATGCTCACCTTTCCAGGGGCCAGTGTCTGAAATCTCCGCTGCCTGTCTCTGGACAATGCAGATATGTCCACTGAAATTCTGGCAGGATCAACATTTATTTTTTTCCTATTATTATTATTATTAGGGCTGCAACTAACGATTATTTTCATAATCGATTAGTTGGCTGATTATTGTTTCGATTAATCGGTTAATAACCTTAAAAAAAAAAGTGTGATATATAATTAAGTTAATATGTAAAGTTTAAAAAAAAGGGAATCTATTCTTAAATACTGTATCTCTATGCAGTGGTAAATATAAACAACCAACTATATGGTTAGGGAGCAAAAAATCGAATCCACTGTGAGAATAACAGACAGAAGAGATATACTGTAGATACTATTAGAGGAGATATACTGTAAATACGCTATTAGAGGAGATATACTGTATATACTATTAGAGAACATATACCGTATATACTATTAGAGGAGATATACTGTTTTTTGGCCAATTTGTTGTTGGGCAAATAAAAAAACACAAATTGCTGCAAAAACGTATTGCATGCTTTTCTGCAGCTTCTCCATTTGCGTATATTGAACCAAAAAAGCACCGTTTTGTGTTTAAAAAATAAATGAACTGTAGTGTGTTTCTGCAAAAAACACATAGATGTGAACTAGGTCTAAGACGTTTAGTAACATAATGGGGTTAAAAAAACTAAAATGAGCCCTTTGTAGTACAAAAAAAGCAGATAATCACTACTGTAAGGGGTTAATTTTTTTTACTGTACAACAGTGAAAGTAATATTTACAGTAGCAATTATTTGCTCTTTTTGTACTATAAAGGGCTAATTTTGTTTTAACCCCATTATGCTACTGGCTGATTAATCGATTATGAAAATAGTAATCAATTAATTACATAATCAATTAGTTGTCGATTAATCGATTAGTTTCAGGCCTAATTATTATTATTATTCAAAAAAATATAACCATTCCTTTTCAATGGTAAATATATCAGACTAAAAGGCAGCATGTAAAATAAGTTCATTGTTGGTGTTCACATACACTTTTTAAGTCATGAAAATAAGTGGAAAAAAAAAAGAACATTTAATCACAATTGTTGCAAATACTCAATTGTAAACTTTTCTATATTTTCATTTACAGTCTGAGGTTGAAGAAACGTTGAAGAGGATTCAGGCTCAGAAAGGAGTCATTGGAACTATAGTAGTGAATTCTGAAGGTACGTCTAAAGGGGAA
Source organism: Lithobates sylvaticus (assembly GCA_028564925.1). Taxonomy (NCBI): domain Eukaryota; kingdom Metazoa; phylum Chordata; class Amphibia; order Anura; family Ranidae; genus Lithobates; species Lithobates sylvaticus. The sequence goes on along the minus strand of CM053034.1, from coordinate 43,977,912 downwards.
CACCGGTGAAACTTCTAAATACATAGTTTTCTCACACCTCTGCTGCACTACACAATCGGGGACTCTCTTGCCTCTCTCACCTGTTCACCCCTATAGCAATTTTTACATTTCTGCTATGGACCTGTTTATTTGGCAATAACTTTGTCATTACTAAAGATTACATGGTAATGCATACAGCGGGTAAAATAAGTATTGAACACGTCACCATTTTTCTAGGTAAATATATTTCTAAAGATGCCATTGACATGAAATTTTCACCACATGTCGGTAACAACCCATGTAATCCATACATACATCCAAGCAATACAAATAAGTTCAGAAATAAAGTAATGTGTAATAAAATGGAATGACACAGGGAAAAAGTATTGAACACGCTAACTGAAATTTATTTAATACTTCATACAAAATCCTTTGTTGGTAATGAGAGCTTCAAGACGCCTCCTGTATGGAGGAACTAGTCACATGTATTGCTCAGGTGTGATTTTGGCCCATTCTTTCACACAGTCTTCAAATCTTGAAGGTTCCGTGGGCCTCCTCTATGAACTCTAATCTTTAGTTCTTTCCATAGATTTTCTATTGGATTCAAGTCAAGTGATTGGCTGGGCCATTCTAGTAGTTTTAATTTCTTTCGTTGAAACCAATTGAGAGTTTCCTTGGCTTTGTGTTTGGGATCATTGTCTTGCTGAAATGTCCACCCTCATTTTCATATACATCATCCTGGTAGATGGCAGCAGATTTTTATCAATGCCTTGGTACATTTAAAAAAGAGAGGGGGCAAGGGGACTAGGGGAATGTTGGTACCACCAGAACCAAATGAATCAATTGGTATGTATTATTTAATGGTGCACATGGATGCATGTGGGACAATAAATACTTGTATATTATTGTGAGAGCCCCCGTCTCGGTTAAAATGGACACGGGACTCTAGTTTGAGTTTGAGAAGTTCCAGCAGAAGATTGCTGAGCAGAGAAAACTATGCTTTAAGTCTTCTTTGGATTTTGTAAGTCTGGATTGGGACTGGAAGCTTGAAGACTTCAAAGAGCATTGGGAGGGATGGAGTCTTCAGTCTTGTGTCCGGACTTTCCAGAAGTTCTGCAGGTTGTGCTTGTCCAGGTGCACACACTCATTATAAGGGAGATCTGAGCATAGCTCAGGGGAGTTGGTATTGGAGTAGTTGCTGCAGCCAGGAGGGAGGTGTGCTACCGTTTAAGTACCCAGGCAATATCCTTGAGATGGCACTGAATGTGGGAGAGGTTCCAGCTCGGTGGACTGAGAGAGTTGGGCCAGCTGAGAGAGTTGGTGAGACCATAGCTGAGACAACTGGAAAAGAGTCCTGGGGAACGTGAATCTTGGAGGAGTGTGAAAACCTGGAATGTCAGGAGAACCCCTTCCTAGGGGCCAGGAGTGGGCCTTCACAGCTTTGTACTGCAACCAAGGCTGAGTGAGCCTTGAGAGCCAGGTTGGCCTTTTTGTTTGTGTTGTAATTTTTGGGAGAAGAACCACTGTGTGTGCAACCCATGCATGTATGAACTTTCATTCTTGCTACTTTCAATAAAAGCGGGCTACCACGCCCTTAAACTGAAGTTCATATATATATATATATATATATATATATATATATATATATAATTTTGCTGGTTTGCAAATAGTGTTACTGCGCATAAAAAAAGTGCACATTTTATTCTGTAATTTGTCCAAAAAGGTTCTGGAGCTATTATTGCATGTTTGCCGCACGTAGGCAGCTGAATGGGCTGCTCTAGACACAACGTGTGTTTAAAGCATTAAGAAAAACAACGCGCATGTACGAGAAACCTTTGGACAGCCGCATTACCAATCTGGGGAGAAGGTAGTGATGCACTAGCAGATTTAGATGGACTTGATAAGAATTTAAATCCGGACACCAAACTAAGGCCATACATTATACAATGTCCCTGTACAATTTTCCCTTGGCTTTACCAAAACTATTGACTATGGGGTCAAACCTAAACACTTTCAATTTGTATGCAATTAGGATGGCCCTTATATTACATAGATGAAGGTAAGTCTAAAGGAAATTGAACAAGAAAATTTGTATAATGTATGGCCAGCTTAACGCGTTTTTAAAGAGGAACTTCAGTTAATAGTTAAAAGTCAACAGCTAAAAATACTGTAACTGCCGACATTTAATAAAAAGACACTTGGAGCCCTTTCACGCTGAGCCGCGGGCAGCGTTGGCAGTAAAGCGCAGCTGTTTTGGCGATGCTATTTGGCCGCTAGCGGGGCGCTTTTAACCCCCGCTAGTGGCCGAAGAAAGGGTTAAATGCGCCCGTGTATTCCCGCTTCGGCAGTGGTGTCCATTCATTTCAATGGGCAGGGGCGGTGGAGGAGCGGTGTATACACCGCTCCCCCACCGCCCCACAGATGCTGCTTGCAGGACTTTTTTTGCAAGTCCTGCCAGCACAGCGCCCCAGTGTGAAAGCACTCGGGCTTTCACACTGGGGCTGCAGGGGAGGCATTTTTCAGGCGCTTTACAGGTGCTATTTTTAGCCTGAAAAATGCCTCGGTGTGAAAGGGGTCTAACTCTTACCATGGATCCAGAGCTGTCTGCACCCAGGGACGTTCTTTGCTGCTCCTTTGGGTCCCTGGCACCACCATGTTGACTGTGGGAAACCGTCTGTGACCTCCTGCGGCTTCCCACTGTGCATGGGCGAGCTGCTCTGCACTCTATGAATGGTCACACAGCCTTTGTTGACCTGTGACATGCCCCTGGAGGTTGTGGGATGTGGGGAGGCCAACTTCCATCTCGGATTGCCTAGGTCAGTGATGGCGAATCTTGGCACCCTAGATGTTTTGGAAATGCATTTCCCATGATGATCATGTAGTCGAGCATCATGGGAAATGTAGTTCCAAAACATCTGGGGTGCCAAGATTCGCCATCACTGACCTAGGCCATCCGAGAGGGAGTGGGTACCTGCGAACTAGGTACCGACTCCCATTAAGGGAAAAAAAAAAGTTACCATTAATGGCAGAAGAGGAGGATGAACCACAGGAAGTTCTGCTCTAAGTCAAGTTCTGTTTTTAAGCTGTTAAAGCAAATCATTTTATTATTTTTCTTTTGGGATACAGGTTTTACAAAAATAAAAGATGACCATTGTAAGCACCCTTGCCAGTGTGCCCTTTTGCTGGACAGCTTGGTCTGTTAAAGATGGGTTTAAGGTAAAGCATAATGGGCTACTTAAACCCCCCATCCTATCCAGACCAATTTTCAGCTTTCGGTGCTCTCACACTTTGAATGACAATTACTCAGTCATGCAACACTGTATCCAAATGAATTTTTTGTCCTTTTTTTTCCCCCCACAAATAGAGCTTTCTTTTGGTGGTATTTGATCACCTCTGGGTTTTTTATTTTTTGCGCTATAAATGAAAAAAGACCGAAAATTTTGAAAAAAAAAATAAAAATTTTCTTTTGTTTCTGTGATAAAATTTAGGAAATTATTAATTTTTCTTCATAAATTTTGGCCACAATTTATACTGCCACATATCTTTAGTAAAAATAACCCAAATTAGTGGATATTATTTGGTCTTTGTGAAAGTTAGAGAGTCCACAAACCGTGGTGCGAATCATACAAAATTTATCACACCTGATGTACTGGTGACCTATCTCATTTCTTGTGACACTGATGACAGATGGCACCGATACGTGGCATTGATGACAGGTGACACTGATAACAGATGGCACGTGACACTGACAGGTGGCACTGATGACAGATGGCACTGATACGTGGCACTGATGACACGTGACACTGATATGGCACTGATGACAGATGGCACTATGTGGCACTGATGTGGCACTTATACATGGCACTGGGGGCAGATGGCACTTTTTTTTTTTTTTTCTACTTACGGCCGCTGCAGCCGTTCATCTGTCCCTCCTCACGCGCTGTCTCTGTGTGAGGGAGAGCGGCGCTGAGAGATGATCTCATATGTTTACATATGAGATCATCTCCCATTGGGCACGCCAATCGCGCTGTAAACGGCCGCTGTGATTGGCCGTTTGCAGCGATCTGTCATTGGCTGTGTCCAAGGGACACAGCCAACACAGAATTTCCCCGCTGCGCGCTCGTGAGCGCGCACAGGGAGCGAGGAAAGGGGAGGACGTCATATGACGTCCTCCCGGGAATTGACATCCGCGCCGAAGCCGTCATTCGGCTATGGCCGGATGTCAAGTGGTTAAAGTGGAATGGAAAAAAAGAGGAAGTGCTGACAAGCAGGATTTTAATGACAGAAGAGGCTCTATTGGTCTCTTCTGTCATAAACTCTTCTCCTTGCCTGTCACAATGTGCAGCTCGGCATACATTTATGGCACCTCTCTGTGCCATGATGATGTGATTCCCGAGCGTGCCTGTGGGAGTTGTTGCAGCCGAAGATTCTGAACCTAGAAGGACGACCAGGAGAAGATGACCGCATACGTGACTGACTGGAGCAATGACATCACAGCACTGGAGGGGATTGCATGCCATGTACGTTTGCCATAATGTGCATACTAGTACAGTTCTTGGCACCCAATAGAAAAAAAATGGCGGAGATTTAATTCTGCTTTAGGCTCTATTCACACTTGTGTGCCGCTTGTCATGCAACGTTTGCACACATAGGGGTTGATTTACTAAAACTGGAGAATGCAAAATCTGGTGCAGCTCTGCGTAAAAGCTTAAAGGGGTAACTCCACTTTCGTGGGGGGGGGGGGGGATTACGAAAAAATAATATAGCGCATATAATTGTGACACTAATCATTTTGTAATTGAATGTTATTTAAAAAAAAATCTTTCCTTTTCAATCTGCAGACGCTGTTATTTTTTGAGAATAAATTGCAATATGGCTACCTGGAGGTGTTCTGTACACAGAGTGTGTACTGGACACACCCCAGAAACATCATTTCCTGCTTGTGTGTTTTTCAGAAGTCTGCCTAAGATACAAGTCAGATTTCAGGCATCCCCTGCAACAAAAACTTCATTTTTTGAGAGATAATTTTAATAGGAACCCACCAAAATGGATGCAGATTTCCTCATTAGTGTCCTGTAGCTCCACACCTGACAATTATGAAACCACTCCCATTAGACCCACTCAGTACAGAGAAACACACAGGGATTTCTTCAGAATTACAAAAAGTAGGAATCTGCCACAAAGTTTGCTATAATCCTTGCATGTACATGGATCACCCAGAGGAGAGTGTTTGTTTTGTTTTTTGTTTTTTTTGTTTTTTCGCAACACAAAAGTGGAGTTACGCTTTAATTGAACATGCTGAAATTAGAAGCCGATTGGCTACCATGCACAGCTGCACCAGATTTTGCACTCTCCAGTTTTAGTAACTCAACCCCATAAAGTCACATGACAAGTTGCAGCCCATATATTTTAATGGAAGCCATTCAAATCTATACGACTTAAAATAGCAGCATTTTAAAAAGGTTTCTACACTACTTTGATGCTGCTTTCATGCAACATGAGTGCCATAGACTGCAATGTAAACTCTCAAAGGTCACATGAAAGTCACATCCTAAAGTAATACTAAAGTCCTTGCTTTTTATTTTCTTTAAAAATAAATAACATGTTATACTTGCCTGCTCCTGTGCAATGGTTTTGCACAGAGCAGCCCAGATACTCCCCTTCTTGGGTCCCTCGCCCAAGATCCTGGGCCCTCCCTCCTGTCGAGTGCCCCCATAGCAAGCAGCTTGCTATGGGGGCACCCGAGCTGCAGCTCCGTGTGTCCATTCAGACACAGAACCCCGGTTCGGCCCCACCCCCTCTCTCTCTCCTCATTGGCTAATTGACTTTGACAGCAGTAGGAGCCAATGGCACCGCTGCTGTGTCTCAGCCAATATGAAGGGGAGTCCTGGGTGGCCGAGGCACTTGTACACATCGCTGGATCGAGATGGAGCTCAGGTAAGTATAATGCCCCGTACACACGATTGGACTATCCGGCGGGAGTGTGTGGACTCCGGCTGACTTTTTCTTCCCAAAAGTCTGGCGGACTTAGAAAGAAGTTTTGACTCAAAATGATCTGCCGGACTCGGCAGTCAGGCGGACAATTCGGCCGTCTGTGCTAGTCCGCGGGACTTTTGAAATGAACGGACTTGCCGACACACGGTATAAAGTCCGTTCATTTATAATGTGACTCCAGGTAGACGGGACTAGCGAAGGAAGTCAATGTCGCCGCCTCGATCGGCGAGATTGACACCTTACTAGCCCCGTCACCTGGTATGGATTTAAGGGGGAATCCCTATGCCGAAAAAACGGCGTGGGGGGGTCCCCCCAAAATCCATATCAGACCCTTATCCGAGCACGTAGCCTGGCCGGTCAGGAAAGGGGGTGGGGACGAGCGAGCAGCCACCCCCTCCTGAGCCGTACCAGGCCACGTGCCCTCAACATGGGGGGGGGGGGGGGGGGGTGCCGTGGGGAAAGGGGGCCCCCCCCCCCCCCCCCCCCCCCCCCACCCCAAAGCACCTTCTCCCCATGTTGATGAGGACAAGGGCCTCTTCCCGACAACCCTGGCCGTTGGTTGTCGGGGTCTGCGGGCAGGGGGCTTATCGGAATCCGGGAGCCCCCTTTAATAAGGGGGCCCCCAGATTCCGGCCCCCCACCCTATGTGAATGAGTATGGGGTACATCGTACCCCTACCCATTCACCTGGTGAAAAAAGTGTAAATAAAAAAACACAACACAAGTTTTTAAAATATTTTATTACACAGCTCCGGGGGGGTCTTCTTTCCGTCTTGGGGGGTCTTCTCGCCGGACTCCTCCGCTATCTTCTGTTAGCTCTTTCTGCCTACTAGCGGAGGAGCCCGGCTTTCTCCTTCGTCGCCACAGTCTGGGGGTCTTGTTCCGACTTCAGGGGTCTTGTGCCGCTCTTCGGTTCTTATTGCAGGGCCTCCGCTATCTTTCTTCTTTCTTCTTTCTTTTTCTTTCTTCTTCCTTTTCTTTCTTCTTTCTTCTTCCTTCTTTCTTCTTTCTTCTTTCTTCTTCCTGCATTAAGATATAACCTTCTGCCTTTAGAACCACTTTAATGTTATCAATGTGGCAGTTGTGCAACAGTCAAAGTCAGCAGCCAAAGTTGCATCCAAGTCGCAATGTAAATGGCATGACTTTGGAGTCACACAGGTGCACTGTATAATCAGGCAGGTGACGGCCATATTTCATGATTCAGCTTTGCAGCTTCCTGTATAACCTGCCTGTCCACCGAACAGTGAACTAGAATGGTAATAAAGCAGAAAATCGTTGGCTACCAGCTTTCATTTCACTTTGCAAAGTCATTGTGCTCTGATTATCTTCTTCATCATACTTTTTATAGCATGTGTACACATATTCAATAATGCAGTGTAAGGAGCTCTTATTTACACAGCGCAGTAAGACGTAGATTCTCATCTGTTCCTATAGATTACTGCCATATGAACATTACTGCAAGTCTTATTTAACAAACCTTTTTGAATTGAGGATTTGGCTAAATTCACATTTTTGCTTTTTTGCTTTATATTGGCAATGTTACTGGTTGGTAAGACTTTTATGCCGCGTACACACGACCGGAATTTCGGCCAGCAAAAGACCGATGAGAGCTTTTAGTCAGAAAATGCGACCGTGTGTAGGCTCCATCTGACTTTTGCTGGCCGAATTTCCGCCAGCAAAAGATTGAGAGCAGGTTCTCTATTTTTCGGTCGGAAAAAGTTTGAAACGGAAATTCCGATCGTCTGTACCAATTCCTACGCATGCTCGGAAACAATTTAACGCATGCTCTGAAGCATTGAACTTCATTTTCTCGGCTCGTCGTAGTGTTGTACGTCACCGCGTTCTTGGCGGTCGAAAGTTCAGCGAACTTTTGTGTGACCGTGTGTATGCAAGCCAAGCTTGAGCGGAGTTCCGTCGGAAAAACCATCCAAGATTTTTCAGACGGAAAATCCACTCGTGTGTACGCGGCATAACAGTCGCAGCCCATTTTTTTTTTTTTTTTACCTACCTGGTTGTGGTTTGCAATCTTTAAAGTGGAACTAAACCCTTATATTGTCAATTTCATCACGGGCCACATTAACATTATGGTTGCCCTAGAAAAGGCCGGTTGTGTCTGTAAAAATAGATGTCCAGAGCCCCCCACCCCCACCCTTACATCAGATGTCAAGAGCCTCCCCACCATCAGAATTTTTAAGAGTCCCCCCACCCTTTCTTGCATCGCAGTGCATTCCCTTACCTTGTGCTGCTACCGGGAAGAAGCTGGGGTGGAACTGGGAAGCAGAAAGTGCAGGGTCTGGAGGAGGACTAGAGGAGGGCTGGAGTCTAATGAATGCTGAGACCAGGGGCGGCATGGACAAGGGGCTACTACAGCTGCACAGAGATGGTCAGGATCTGTAGGAGTTCTGTCCTGATGGGGGGGGGGGGGCTGAGGAGATGAGCCGAGCCTCTCTACGGCTGCATGGATCTGTAGGAGGAGTTCTGTCCTGATGGGGGGGGGGGGGGCTGAGGAGACGAGCCGAGCCTCTCTACGGCTGCACGGATCTGGGGGAGGAGTTCTTTACATCTGCATCGAAAAGTGCAGAATCTGGCGGAGATGTTCTGTCCTCCTCCTCTGCTGCCAATTGCCGAAGGGGGGGTGCTGTACCCGACAAAGAGGTTTGAGGACAACATTAACCACTAGCCGAGCAGCTCACGCAGATATACTGCGGCAGGTCGGCTCTCCTGTGCGAATCGACATACCTGAACGTCGGTCTGCACAAGGAGAATAGCCCATGGGTCCCGCCGACTCTATGTCCGCCAGCAACCCACAGTCGTGGTGAGGAGAGGGAGAAAGGGGATCTGTCTTTGTAAACAAGGCGATTCCCCATTCTGCCAGTTGACGTGACAAGGATCTACTGTTCCCAGTGATCGGGAACAGTGATCTGTCATGTTCCAGTGAGCCCATCCCCCCCTACAGTTAGAACACACTTAACACCTTGATCGCCCCCTAGTGTTAACCACTTCCCTGCCAGTGTAATTTTTCACATTGATCCGTGCATTTTTATAGCACGGATCAATGTAAAAATGTCACTGGTCCCCAAAATGTGTCATTTTGGGTCAGATTTGTCCGCCGCAATTTCGCAGTCCCGCTAAAAATCGCAGATCGCCGCCATTACTTGCAAAAACTATTTTTAAAAAAGTTCCTAAATCTATCCCGTAGTTTGTAGACGTGATAACTTTGCGCAAACCAATCAATATACCCCTATTGCGATTCTACCCAAAATATGTAGAACAATATATATCGGCCTACACTCATGAATATGAAAATATATATATATATATATATATATAATATATATATATATATATATATATATATATATATATATATATATATATATATATATATATATATATATATATATATATATATATATATATATTTAATAGAAAATACAATCCAATTTTGTATATTGTATTTTCTATTAAATGAACTTTCATCATGATCCCATTGAGTGCTGCTTTTTGTATATATCTTGTATGAACTTTGCTCTGTAAGTCAAACAGCTGCCTGGGTTCTGAAGTATCTCCTTCCCAGATACTGTCAAGATAATGATTTCTATATGACTGTTCTTTTAGCGCTGGAAGTTTTTTTTTTTTCTTTTTTTTTTTCCAAAATTGTTGGTCTTTTCTTGTTTTATAGCGCAAAAAATAAAAACCGCAGAGGTGATCAAATACCACCAAAAAGCTCTAATTGTGGGTAAAAAACAACCTCGATTTTGTTTGGGTACAGCGTCGCACGACCGCGCAATTGTCAGATAAAACCAGTGCCGTAGTGCAAAAAAATGGCCTGGTCATTAGGGGGCAAATCCTTCCGGGGCTAAAGTGGTTAAATAGTTTGGCCGGTTAGATTTGACCCATGGGCCTTGTGTTTGATACATGTGCTTTAGAGCCAAGGAAGATTCCATCTTGGCCTTTGATCTGTGGTTGCCACGGTGCTGTGCATGTGATCAGTTATGACACCAGCCATTTGATGGCTTGACAGTTCAGTTTAGGGAACAGGCAACTGTAACAGTTATTATTCTTACCATTCAAATTTAAGTGTGTGTTGAGGAAAGTGTAATCGCAGGGTGACACTGCGACCACACCAATAGTAATGTGCCAACGTCCCAAAAGCAGTTTGTGAAAAAAGGCTAACTATGAGATAGATGGACTTTAGAGGCACATAGGTACGAGGTCTAAAAGGTAAAAAGCGCAATAGAAAAAACAGTTGCGTGTGCTAAAGGTCATCAGATATAACCAAATAGTAATAATAGCAGGGCCTCACATATAGCTAGGGTAACACCCTTAAAGAAGACTTAGACCTCGTACCTATGTGCCTCTAAAGTCCATCTAACTCATGGTTAGCCTTTTTCACATTATTCTTACCATACCTTGAATGTAACTGTTTTGGGAAATAGTTTAATCCAATGAGTTTAATCCTACCGTATATACTCGAGTATAAGCCGAGTTTTTCAGCACATTTTATTGTACTGAAAGTGCCCCCCTCGGCTTATACTTGAGTCAAGCACTTTTCTGCAGCAGAAAATGACATTTTCCGACCAGACTTTGGGGCCCCCGTATTTCGGGGCCTCTTGGTGCTAGGAATCAGGAACTTGGTGTGCAAACCCAGTGGAACCATCACTAACACATATCGAAAGATGGGGTTCCTAGTCCTAAGTGGCCCCCGAGATACGGGGCCCCAAATTCGGTTTGGAAAATTTCATTCTCTGCTGCAGAAAAGTGCTTGACATTTTCCGAACCGACTTTGGGGCCCCGTATCTCAGGGCCACTTGGTAATGGGAACACCATAATGTCGTAGTGCTAGTTCGACTAAGTTTGCATACCAAATTTGGGGTTCCTAGCACCAAGTGGCCCCAAGATACGGGGCCCCAAAGTCGGTCAACTGTGTCCATCTGCAGAAATGTTAATTTAGGACCCTTTGGGTCCAGAGACCCCAAATTTTGGCTGCAGCTAGGGGGCATCTAGGAAGCCTTAACTACAAAGTTTGAAGGCTGCAAATGGGCACAGTGAGGCTGCAAATGGGCATTGTTGACCCTCTTTTCCACTTACAGTAGCTGTGCATTTCTCACCCTAGGCTTATACTGGAGTCAATAAGTTATTTTTTTTTTTGTGGTAAAATTTGGGTGCCTCGGCTTGTATTCGGGTCGGCCTATACTCGAGTATATACGGTACTTTAAATTTTCTGGGCACTGCTGCCATTTGACTCTTCCAGATGAATCGGGTTGTGTGTCCCCAGTTGGGCGCTGTGGTTCCCCTTGCTGACAGCTATGGCTCCCGCTGACCCCTTCCTATAGTCAGGAAGGGGTCAGCGGGAGGAACCACAGCACTCAGCGGGGAACACATTATCCCATACACAGTTCTTACATGACCCAGTTTGTCTTGTACTTTTTTTTCCCCACTCCTGGCCAGCATTGACCAATCTGGGGTTGTCCGTTTTTAAATCTGATTGGTTAACATTGCACATGCCATTTACTTTTTGTACTGCCTTGTTGGTTACCCCTAAACAAGGATCCGTATTAATGACTGAATTTATTTTACAGGCATTCCAATTAGGACTACTCTAGATAATTCCACCACAGTTCAGTATGCCGGGCTTCTTCATCAGTTGTCTATGAAAGCTAGAAGCACGGTACGAGATATCGACCCTCAAAATGATCTCACATTCCTCAGGATCCGTTCAAAGAAGCATGAAATTATGGTTGCCCCAGGTACTGCTAGAACTGGCCGATCTGGTTTTAATTGTTTGCTCATCTGCTCAGTCTAAATATTTGCAATCCTAATAATAGTCCACTGAGGTTATTTAGGGTAACTCCACTTTTGTGGGAGGAAAAAAAACATAGCAAATAAAGAAAAATATAGCGTATACAATTGCAACACAAATCACATTGTGGTTGAATGTTATTTAAAATTTCCTTTTTAAATAATCAGCTCTGTCATTTTCTGAAAATGCAATATGGCTACCTGGAGGTGTTCTGTTTACAGAGCGCCCCCTAGGAAACATAATTTCCTGCTTGTGTGATTGACTCACTGATTTTCCCAGTCTGCATTAAGATACAGGTCAGATTTCTAGCATCCCCTGGAACAAAAATGTAATTTTTGGTGATGTACCCCCAATAGGAGCACGTCTAAAGGGATGCAGGCCCAGCAGCTTTCCTCATTAGTGCCCTGCAGCCACACAGCTGATTGATGATTATGAAACCACTCCCATGAGGTTAATTTTCCCACATGGGCACAGAAAAATACACAGGGATTTCTTCAGAATAACACAAAAGGTAGGAATCTGCAACAAGGTTTGTTTGGCCCCTTTCACACTGGGGCGTTTTTCAGGCGGTACAGCGCTAAAAATAGCGCCTGTACACTGCCTGAAAAAATCCGGTCCCATTCACTCCAGTGTGAAAGCCGGCGGGCTTTCACACTGGAGTGGTGCGCTAGCAGGACGGTAAAAAAAGTCCTGCTAGCAGCATCTTTGGAGCGGTATAGGAGCGGTGTGTTCACCGCTCCTATAGCGCTCCTTCCCATTGATTTGAATGGGACACCGCGGTAATACCGCCGCAAATCTGCGGGCGATCTTTAACCATTTTTTTGGCCGCTCGCGGGGGGTAAAACCGCACCGCGAGCGGCCGAATACCGCGGCTAAAACGACGGTAAAGCAGCGCTAAATATAGCGCTGCTTTACCGTCACTGCGGCTCCCGCCCCAGTGTGAAAGGGGCCTTAGAATCCTTGCAATGTACATAGATCACCCAGAGGGGAATGTGTTTTTTTATTTTTATTTTTTCTCGACAGAAGTGGAGCTTTAACCACTTAAGGACCGCCTCCTGCACATTTACGTTGGCAGAATGGCACGGCTGGGCACATCAACGTACAGGTACGTTGTCCTTTAAGAGCCCAGCCGTGGGACCCGCGGACACGATTGCCACTGGTGTCCCGCGATTGGGTCAAAGAGCTGAAGAACGGGGAGAGGTCTGTGTAAACAAACCTCTCGGCGTGCTTCCTAGTAAGACTGACACTGATCGTCTGTTCCCTGTCATAGGGAAAGACGATCAGTGATGTTGCATGCCAAGCCACGCCCCCCTACAGTAAAAAAAACGCACACAGGACATACTTAACCCCTCCCCGTCCCTTAGTGGTTAACTCCTTAACTGCCAGTGTTATTTACACAGGAATCAGTGCATTTAAATAGCACACTGATTGCTGTATAAATGACAATGGTCCCAAAAATGTGTCAAAAATGTCCGATGTGTCCGCCATAATGTCGCAGTCACAATAAAAATCGCTGATCGCCGACATTACTAGTAAAAAAAAAAAAAATATTTTTTATAAAAATGCTATAAAACTATCCCCTATTTTGTAAACGCTATAACTTTTGCACAAACCAATCAATAATCGCCAATTGAAGAATACGTATCCTTAACTGAGGGAAAAAAAATGTTTTTTTTATATATTTTTTGGGGGATATTTATTATAGCAAAAAGTAAAAAATATTGCATTTTTTTTCAAAATTGTCGCTCTATTTTTGTTTATAGCGCAAAAAAAAAAAAAACGCAAAGGTGATCAAATACCACCAAAAGAAGGCTCTATTTGTGGGGAAAAAAAGGACACCAGTTTTGTTTGGGAGCCACGTCGCACGACTGCGCAATTGTCAGTTAAAGCGACGCAGTGCCGAATCACAAAAAGGGGCCTGGTCCATTGGCTGCAAATTGGTTCGGGGCTTAAGTGGTTAATATTATTTATAGGCATCCATGCAAACCTTTTTGTAATATTTAACAGGCCTCCACCCAAACTTTGTTTTTAGTTTTTAATTGAAATACCTGCTGAATTGTCATATTTAAGAAATATTCCCTCCCATCAAGAAAATGTTTGGTATGTATAAAAAGAATTATGCAAGGTAACTTGGAACACTGGTGCGTATTGTGGTGGGAAATGGTCACTTCTGCAGGACATCAACAGGAATACAAGGCTGCAGTAATTTGTGTCTCTGCTATCTCCTACAAGACCATATTGGCAGCCTCTTGGATTTCCCAATCATTTATTTATTCTCTATTTTGAGGAATGAATTTGGGCATTTTGACACCCATAGTTGCCATTGCAATGTGTGTGCGCGCGTGTTTGTGTGTGTTTGTGTGTGTGTGTGTGTGTGTGTGTGTGTGTGTGTGCGCGCTTGTGTGAGTGAGAGCAAGAGAGAGAGATATTTGGGTGGCAAAAATATGAATGCAATCTACTCATTCGGGGGAGAACCTCTGGGGGAATCAAGGATGGAAAAGCACCTGGGGGTCCTAGTAGATGATAGGCCCAGTAATGGCATGCAATACCAAGCTGCTGCTAACAAAGCAAACAGAATATCGGCATGCATTAAAAAGGGGATCAACTCCAGAGATAAAACGATAATTCTCCCGCTCTACAGGACTCTGGTCCGGCTGCACCTAGAGTATGCTGTCCAGTTCTGGGCTCCAGTCCTCAGCAGGGATGTACTGGAAATGGAGCGAGTACAAAGAAGGGCAACAAAGCTAATAAAGGGTCTGGAGGATATTGGTTATGAGGAAAGGTTGCAAGCACTGAACTTATTCTCTCTGGAGAAGAGACGCTTGAGAGGGGATATGATTTAAATTTACAGAATACCCACAATAGGGATACAACTTTTTCACGGAATGGAGTTTAATAAGACACGTGGCCACTTATTAAAATTAGAAGAAAAGAGGTAACCTTACACTACGTAGAGGGTTCTTTACTGTAAGAGCGGCAAGGATGTGGAATTCCCTTCCACAGGAGGTGGTATCAGCGGGGGGGGGCAGTGATAGTTTCAAGAAACTATTAGATAAGTACCTGAACGACCACAACATACAATGTAATACTGACATACAATCACACACATAAGTTGGACTTGTGTCTTTATTCAACCTCACCTACTATGTAAATATATATATATATATATATTTTATATATATATATATATATATATATATATATATATATATATATATATATTACTTACACACAATATATTACCAGAAGTATTGGGACGCATGCCTTTTACATGCACATGAACTTTAATGGCATCCCAGTCTTAGTCTGTAGGGTTCAATATTTAGTTGGCCCACCGTTTGCAGCTATAACAGCTTCAACTCTTCTGGGAAGGCTGTCCACAAGGTTTAGGAGTGTGTTTATGTTTGACCATTCCTCCAGAAGCGCATTTGTGAGGTCAGGCACAGGAAGTCCTGGCTCACAGTCTCCGCTCTAATTCATCCCAAAGGTGTTCTATCGGGTTGAGGTCAGGACTCTGTGCAGGACAGTCAAGTTCCTCCACCCCAAACTCACTCATCCATGTCTTTATGGACCTTGCTTTGTGCACTGGTGCGCAGTCCTGTTGGAACAGGAAGGGGCCATCCCCAAACTGTTCCCACAAAGTTGGGAGCATGAAATTGTTCAAAATGTCTTGGTATGCTGACCCCCTAAAGAGTTCCCTTCCTTGGAACTAAGAGGCCAAACCCAACCCCTGA